>JAODJX010000129.1:25744286-25778591 GCA_026776945.1 Isichthys henryi | reverse complement strand
ACCCAGGCGGAGACTCGAACCCGGGTCCCAGAGGTGTGAGGCAACAGTGCTAACCACTGCACCACCATGCCACCCCGATTACCAATATATTTTTGTCAAACACCACCGATACCTATAACCAGCTAACCTCTGACCCACCTGCCAAACGGGGGGGTGTTTCTGGAGGGTGGTGAGCTTGCCTCAGCCGTCAATACCGGCCAAGCTTTACACATTGGACTGATATCTTGATTTTTAACTAATATTGGCCAATACTGATATGTCAATCGATATAATGTGCATCTCTAAGCCATATTTTTTAGCTGTAGTCTTCAGTCAACCACAAATTACACTAAAAACTGTAAAGTTGTGGTTTATTTTATTCCCGAAAGATAAGTGCAAGAGGAAATTCTAGAGGAAAAAAACATGTAAACCACCCCTTGACATATTTTATATTAGCTGTTTAAATAAGGCATCAAAGTGCTTATCAACTCTGCTTAATCAAGGAGGACACATTAATTCGTTATAGAATTTTCAGGCAACCTTAAGAACTGGCAAAGGAAAAAATGTGAAGTTGAAGCCCTGATTACACAAGTACAGATGCACTTCATCATTTCACTGATAAATTCATAATCAGATCCTGGACTTCATCTTTTTACATGATATGTGCTGTCAACAGTTCCACAGAATTTAACTACTGTTTCCCAAGTATAACATCAAGTCCAAATACTCCTTCAGCTGGAGCTCAGGATGTAAATCATTCAACTATTTTCCTCTCTAAATTTGACAGATAAGTTCAGATGATTGATGATACGAGAGCTTCATCACTGCAGTAGTAGAAGGTTTATGTTTCTCTACCAATGTAATGAAACCTAATGAAAACTAAACATACATTCACAAAGAACCCTACAGAAGATGTACATGGAGCCTAAGGAGAACATGGGAATCATCAATAGAATACATGTATATTGAAAACAAAATAAAAAACTGTTTAAGGATGTAAAAACAAGAATCAAGAATTATTGCACTACAGGAGACAACAGATCCAGTACTTTGACACAAACGTTACAGCCAGGTACTATAGATTAAAATTGAACTCAACAGATTTCTATGACATGGACTTGTTATCAAGGTTAGGTTCTAAGCAAGCTGTGCTGTTGTCTCTTAGAGCTGTGAAAGCTTCATGGGCAGAAATTCTTAATTGGGAAGTAAAAGTCCCATTATGAAGAACCTAAAATAAATGTGTTTTCAACAAAACCATAGTGGGTGGAGGTCCAGTTGTCTGCATATATTCCATGTTAAGAATTTGTCTGCAAGACATTTCCATAAAGTATTATGTAGTTTTACAGTATTCTTGACCCCTGACTCTCTCAGATACAGAACATAGCCGAAATAATACTTTTAACTGGGAAAGTAAATCAAGTATGGTCAGCAGTGAAAATTTTGATAAATCAAGAAGTAAAACAGCATTGTTTGCATAAGTGCAGCTGACTTTAATGATTTCCCGCTTTAGAATAGATGAGGCTTAATAACGTACAGAGTTAAGATTACAGGGGGACTTAGAGATAGGCCTCTGTAAACCTGTAGCCACACATGCAAATATTAAAACAAATCACATTTTACACAGAAGGCAATGGATGTTTGTTCCAGCTCTCTCTCGACCCATCTCTCACTTTAAAGAAAATCTTAACAAGGCCAAGAAGAATTCATTCTATTCGCGCTACGTGTACAAATAAAAGCACCTTCAAATATGTAGAAGCAAAATCAAGCCTTCACACGCACAAGCCTGGGCGTGCAAACAGAAGCAGTTTACGCTGTACGCTGGGGACAGAAACGGCATGTAGCAAGACCTCCATAGATACAAAAGCTGCAAGAGGCATCAGGAAGCCCAGTTTGCTGCCCTACAGGCAAGCAACAGTACAAGGCATTCATAATGTTTTTCATCTGCGGTGTTAAGGAAGGCAGCCAAACCCTTGAGACTGCCAAACAGAGATGGGCAAAAAAAAAAAAAAACTACACACAATCAGTTGTGTTTCCCTGTCACTGAATAATCGCTTCGCAATAACCTTAGTACTTACTGGACGAGACCATACAGGAAAAACGTGTATAAGCATAACTTATTCAAATATTTCTGTTCTCGGCCAAATGCCGTGTTTTGTTTGCATTCTTCTACCACGTTCGTGACTTCCTCAACATGCCAGCTGGAGCAGCATCGCCATTATCTTCACCAGTAAAAGCAACATTACTGAAGATGGAATGGCTGCGTGGCTCAGTTGTTTCTGAGGAATTCACTGGTACAGATTTGGGTTGCGTGACGCGTCTTAACACACAACACAAGCAACCACTACAAATACAACATGTGATGCTTGTACGCTACAAATTATATTTGGCGAAGTACGAGTGCAGCTGAAGTTCATAAAAAATGCAATAGACTAGATAGGATAATAAAAGCCAACATGTATAACACGAGCCCAGTTTCACCCTGGCCTGATGTGTTTACGGAAGGGAAAGAAAAACACTCAATGCAGAAGCAGGGAGACAGGAATCACTTTTCTTAGATCGGTTATATCAAAGCAAGTATTGAGATAACCAGGAACACTCAAGCTCATCACAGAAATGTACAGCAAAATGCAAAGATGAAATAAGGCCATTAGCCATCTTTTTCCTTTCTACAAATCAGTTCACTATAAATATTGTTAAATATTTACCAAGCACACACTGCATAATTTGTATTTCCCAAATGTTCAAGATAAGCTTTGGGCAAAACGGGGAAGGAGAAATATGCAACATTTTAATAATACGAAATGCATGAGGCAAAAGAGCTTTTACTTCTATTGCTGTGAAAATATGGTCATTAGTAAATTTTCGAATTATTTTATTTTTCAAAAAACTGCAACATTTATTTCCCAGTTCATAGTTTAAGTCAGTTTTTAAACAGTACAGAGCAGAAGGTTGTAGGTTACTGTAGAGACTAACTTATCCTGGTCATCATCTGCATAAGTATGCTGTGTGTGTGCGTGTGTTTTGTTGTCTTGGTATAGTGAGGCAGGAATGCACAGTTCCTCAAGACACTACAGCAGGTGGTAGAGTTTTATACAATACTAAAAAAAAAGCAAACGTCTATTCAAATTATAGTTCAATAATAACCCAGCATGAACTTTCTTTTTACAGTTGAAAATTTAACAAACACAGAACGCACAGGCATGTAGCTGCTGGTCACTTAAAAGGCTTGAGCAATATTTGACACTAGATTGGGCTTCGGTAAAATATTTAACTTTGTATACAATCTCTTGTGAAAGAGCTCACGTCAACAAAGAACTGTAGACGATTTGTCCATGTGCAAATTCCCTCGAACTGATTATTTTAAAGGCTAAATTTAAAATGTTATTAAGGTCCTGTGTTGTTGGCATTTTTAAGCAACAGCGTTTTACTTGAACTTTCTGTGCCTCGCTGATGACCAGGTTAGTGCACCCCATTGAAATCGGATTAATCAGATGTTAGGTTTCATCGAACGAAATCACGCTTCATTTAAACAGTTTTAAACCGTACAGGGCTACTGATCCACGGAAATGAAGTCGAGCATTGGGTGTGGTGATTCAGGCCAAAACATTTCTTACGGCCTCGGTCACCCCTCAGTCCTGTTTTTTTTTTTTTGGAAACTGCAAAACTTCCCACGCCCACAGAAGATGGCATTCAAAGATTATTATAGTTGAGGGGGACACTTCAGCCCTGGACACTAAGCATAGGACTCCACCTATCGTATTTCCAGTCAAACAGGTTTCTGCCCTCTTCCTCAAGTCCTGCGTACGAAGACTAACTTTGACAGCATGCTGCTTTTTTTTACGGGTTACATTATGCCAGTAAGAGATTACTTTGTTAACCCGTGAGACTTCGTTAATTGCCCGTCTTAGGCGGTTATCATCGTCTTCATCGAAACGCAGTACATAACCGTCGCACGTTTTAACCGCGAACCCCTGCTTCGGCGCACGCCGAGACTGGGACACAACCACCTCCCCCTCGAAAGAGAAAGGCATTTGTGTTTTTTACGTTTACTGGAATGGCAAAGTCGGCGCATTTCACAACACCTTAACCGGTGTGCTACTTTCGATTAGGTGTACCATACGAGGACCGTGTGATTCTCATGCTATCGAGCACGGATATGACAGCCGGTGTCAACTGGCATAAATGCGAAGGGAATTACGGCTTTAACTTACTGTAAGACTGCACGGCCACAAAGCGCGTAGACAGGTCCAACAGTGCCATTTTAAAGTATTTTACAGTAGTGTTTTAGTCTTTGGACAGTCATAGACTTTGCCTGAGTCTTCGCGCTACACCTCTCGTATCTTACCCCCCTCACCGCGCATTATTCCAGATACAGTTAAACAAACCTTCGAAACAGGTGTGAAAACACACTAAAGATAAATAGTAAGTAGACATATAACAAAGTATACCATTAGATGAAACAACTGTTAGGGAATGGAACAGACCGTATCATGCTAAGTTGTTGATTGCAAAACTACCTACCTTACAAGAGCCGCGGCAACACCTACTTTTTTTCCGTTGAGCAAAGTACAATTCTGAATTTTTTTAACAGAGTCAAACCTGATTCCCCACCCTAGCCTGCACGCGCAAAGGAGCGGGCGCAGGTCCCCTTACCTCTCCGAGACTGTCGCGCGTGTTATCCTACTCCGTCTTCCCCCCCGTTTTCCCTGATTTCTTTTTCCTTTCCCCCCGTTTCTTGTCACCCTCACTGCAGTGTGTTAAAGTAAACGTTTCACTAAGGAGCGACGCTGACAGGGAGAGAGAGAGCCCTCCCACGGACGTGGAGAAAGGCGGCTTGAGATGTTTGCCTGCATTCTCTATTGGCTCGGGAGGAGGCGCAGCCGTTGGAATAATTTGGATCTCCTCCCTTTGCCATGGTGAAAACCCCCCCCCCCCCCCCCCCCGGGGGGGGGGGGGGCGGGTAGGGGGGAGAGCGCAGAACCGGGAGGTGGCGGTAGGGTGTGGGTGGTGGATGTTTTACGTCGGTGATTTCAAGCCGCATTGACTCGCTCTTTCGCTTGTAAGTTGTTTTTGGTCGGTATGGACAGAAGTTGTCCTGGATGGCGGAGACGTCGTTTAAGATGTATACTATAGCAGCTTTGCCTTTATTTACCGGTACACGCGTTTATTTGTATGGAGTCGTACCCACGGTGGGAATGTACGCACGTCTTACAGTTAGGATACTTGTTACAGTTCTTGTTATGTAATCCGAGAAAAAAAACATGAGTTGTTAAACGCCTGATCGCAGGGGGAGGGATACCGCGTTCGCAACAATATCCCTGACGTTTAAAATAAATTCCCTTCACTGTTCCGGCTGGGGCGTTGTATATATGCAGGTTTTTATGTCGCCATGGTACTTCATTTGTCGTTTGACCTGATCATTTTCCGCAGTTGAACTATTTCACCTTCTGTTGCAGAATTGCAAGAGGTTAAGTTAACGAATTAAGTTCACATTGGTTTACAAGTTTCAACATTTAAATCTTATTTTGACCTAGCTCTTTAGTTCATATATGCAGATTTACTTCATTTACCGAGACATGTAAAATTCTTAAATCTGGGGGACAAGTTTAATACAAGGGATAGGGCTGAATCTATTAAATCGGGTACGTAAGTTAACTTCGGTAACAGGCGCTGTATTCATATTTCGCACCACTATACGTTTATCTCTCCATAAATCCATCAAAGAGCACAAACACAAGAATTTTAAATATAAAAATTGTGCTCAGAAATGAATTTATCTTTCACAGTCTGCCGATATAAAACCCCGATGATATGTCTGAGGCATGCCGATTAGAAAACAAACCCGGAATTTATTAATAATCACCGAGTTTGATGGGTTCCGCAAATCATTGTTTTATTAACTTGCCATGTTAAAAACTGCTTGGTTATGAAGTATGCGGATGCTGGAAGGTCTCCGCTGCCTTAGTCCCTGAGCTGTTTTAAACACGTTTTATCCATACAGATGGAAGCGGATTTGCAATCACATGTGTTCCGTTTTGATCGATGTCTACTGTACTAAGCTTTCACTACCAAGAGTACACCATGTTCTTGAGCCGATCGCTACTGATTCAGCAGTGCTGCGTTTTCAGATCTGTGTTTCTGAAGGTGGGACCGCTGCCTTAAATTATTAGATCAGTACATATGATTTTGCAATACAAAAATGATGCAAATCTTTTATATCTGTCGAGGTTTCCCCCCATGAAGCTAAGCTATATGCAGAAACATACTGAGCAAGGAGTAGGTTATTTAAAAAAGGTCATTGAGATAGAACAGTGGAATAGGATGTGATATTTCATAATGAACATTTGCATTTGAAGACCCAGTGACTCAATGCATTTGCATGAGATTGCATGCCATCTAACTAAACATCCTAACCTTCCCATGCACACTTGTAAAGCTGGATGTGCAGGATCACAAAAATAAATTTGGTTTTGGATTGCGTGCCCTGTGATGGGCTGGCCTCCCGTCCTGGGCTGTTCCCTGCCTTGTGCCCATAGCTTCTGGACTCCCCACGACCCAGAAGGATAAGCGGTTTGGAAAATGGATGGATGGATGGTTGGTTTTGGATTGCTGGCTCTGTGATGGGCTGGCCTCCTGTCCTGGGCCGTTCCCTGCCTCGTACCCATAGCTTCCGGACTCCCCGCGACCCAGAAGGATAAGCGGTTTGGAAAATGGATGGATGGTTGGTTTTGGATTGCGGGCTCTGTGATGGGCTGGCCCCCTGTCCTGGGCCGTTCCCTGCCTCGTACCCATAGCTTCCGGACTCCCCGTGACCCAGAAGGATAAGCGGTTTGGAAAATGGATGGATGATTTTGGAACTCGTGCCCTGTGATGTGTTGGCGTCCCATCCTGGGTTGTTCCTTGTCTTGTGGCCATAGCCTGCAGGATAGGCTCCAGACTGCCTAGGATCCTGAATAGGATAAGCGGTTACAGAAGATGGATGGGTGGATGGATTGGAGGATTTGAGTGAGCTTGTATCATTAGATTCCAACAAGAAAGACAACAGTTTTTCCTTATCAAAAGGTTTATTTATTTATTTTTTTTTACTATATTTAATTCAGCTCCACAGTTCGTCTATGCTACAGATTGATAAATATCAAATAATAATCTGATTGAAAATTTACACTGTACAGATATACAATGCTAGTGACAGTTCAAATGTTTGACACTGCAAAACAGTTGAGGTTCACTTTTCCAACAATTAATCATGTAAATGAGGTTGGGTGGACAGCAGTGGGACTACATTTCTAGGAACTATGTTTTGTCAAACCAGCAGGAAGAAAATGTTGAGTTTACAGGTGCAGTTTAAAATGTGTCACGTTTACACTTTTTGTAACTCATTAAGGCAGTCTCGGGTCACGTCTCTGACATCAACAGAATATTCAGCTCCTCTTGTATACCTTTTTGGAAAACTTGAAGGCAACCAACAAAATACCAAATGCTACAGAAGCATGCACTGACAAGCATTTCCTTGACAGATATTCAAACTGGTCACTGACAAATACTCACCCACAGACAGATCCACCGCAGGTAGCAGGAAGGCAGTCAATACTGTACTTAACCAATCACTGACTTTGCAGTGACTGGTAGCAGACAAAAGTTATCCAATGATATGTAAAGGCAGGTTCCGATTTTGAGTTAGCCTTCTAAAAGCAAAATTTAGCATTAGCTAGTATCAGAGTATTACAAAATGACTGAAAGGGCTGGTTTTGCTACAACTACCAAAAATGATATTGGGGTGCTCTTTATACCGTCTTTAGACTCAACAAGACAAACATAATCCCAACCATCCCAGACTCCTGGGTTTTCTCACAGGGGCAGATTATTTAGTTCCTGTCATCTACTGTATTTTTTTATTTTGTTCTTTCAGATCCCTTTTTGCCAAACAAGCTAATTAAAATCCCTGTAGACCAGCAGTCTAAGACAAACGTTCTTTGAAGTCCACTGAAAGTAATGCTACAAAGGAAAAAATCATTACCTTCCACTCAACGGTTGGACACAAAGTGCTTAAATTCATTTACCTTCATTTTCAGTGTCCCATTGATGGACAGGGATTCACCACCAGAGCAGTATTACGCTCTAAGAGCGAAAATGTTCTTCATTTACAAGGCACGTTCCACCTTGGACCGGAGCCTGCTGTCTTTTGGTCACAATTCCAGTAACTTCGTATCCACTCCATACGATTACAGGAGAGGCACAGACAAGACTTGTGTCATGTCGTTGCTAATCTGCACACGCCGGTCACAGCCTCCTTCATAGATTCTGGCTAGAATGCTCGCATATTGCAATGGAGCACTCGCACAGTCTGCCGATAAGCAGCCGAAGCCGGCGGGCTGAAAATCGGTAACCATGGAGATTCCTCACAGCAAACTTATGCAACGAGTTAGCATAAGCGGAGAATATAATATAAAAACAGATACAGGAAGTGGGGGTATTACAGAAGGTGACCATGTCATCTAACACCTGGAGCATGAGTAACAATGAATGTGGGAGTTACTGGAGAAGAGAAAAAATTTGGCTAGTGGAGGCTCTCATGCTTGAGGAGCAGAGGACCCACCCTTCCATTTCTGGGGGGCAGGTGTTGGGGAGCGCTCCTCAGGGTGGGGACCTGTCATGTCTCTCCCTTGTGTCCTGCCAAAGGGATGACAAACACAGTGATGTCGTCCCCAGAGCCAAGCTTGTCGTTGGGCAGCCTCCAGCCTCGCTCCTTCAGCACCCCCCGTGAGCGCATCAGCAAATCCTGGGCAGCCAGTGTGTACCTACGAGCAGGACAGAGGCATTACAGGGAGTCAGAGAAGCAGAGTACGGATCGTACTGTTGTTCACTGCATTTAGAGCAGTGATGAACTATCATGGCTGCAGCTGACCATTGTGTGTGCAGGTATTTCCGTCTCTAAGAAGTGATGAGAGATTCTTACATTGGTTAAACCTGTATAATATTAAGCTCAATCAACTGCTTAAGTGACATACAAACCACAAGCGCACATTGTAACCCTGCCAAGACCAATCCAAAAAGAATACTGTAATGTCAAACTGAGATGTACCCAAGGTAACTACGCCATCTAGTGGTTTTAAAAATGAAATATTCAAATTAAATATACATATATATGTAAGAAGTATCTACAGTATATATATATATGCCAAGTTCCATATAATTTTTTTCATCACAACATGGTTTTGAAGTAATAATGTGGAACTTGAAAAATTTTCAATAATGCTATAATACTCAATTTGTTCTTGATGTATTGCTTCTCTAGTACAGCCCCCTACTGGACACACTGAGAGCTGATAATCCTTCCTCTTACAGAAAATACATGCGTAAAAGGATCAAATTAAACCAGGCAAGTTGTATCTATAGGCAACAATGTGCCACAGTGGAAAACCCTACTGCTTCACACCAGTAGGTCTTGGGGGGGGGGGATCATGTCCCTGTCACTGTGTGTGTGAGATGAGTTTCCATGTTTTCCCTCTGGGTCCTTTTGGTTCCTCCCACAGTCCAAAAACATGCAGATAGGCAAACTGGAGCTCTGTGTGGGATTGACATCCCATCCTAGTTTTATCCTGCCTTGCTGGGAGAGACTTCACCACCCCACAAACAGACAGACAGACAGACAGACAGACACACACACACACGCACACACACACACACGCACACACACACACCAGGATTAGATAAATGCCTGGAAGGAGGATTGATGGAAGTCATTTGTACAGTTAGGTTCTGAAACCATATCTGTTTATAGTGGGAGTGGAATTAACTAGCTGGAAATGAAAAACGGCACACAATTAGTATGTAATTCAAACCATCAGTTCCTACTGTAATCAACTAAGTATAAAATTATACCGTCTGGCTAAATGAATGAGTTTAATTTCCCTGTCAGGTCTAGTGTCAAAACAAAATGATTGATCTACTTTGAAACACTGTATGATGTATTTTCCAAATCAATTTTATATATGCAAAGTATATAAAATGTATATAAACATATAACTTGATTTATGCTCTGTCATGTTTGACCGCTACTTTGGTACTTCACTGGCCTATTGTGATTTACACCTAAACCTGGATCACGTTTTCAAATTCCGCTCTGCTTATAATAATGACGGTCACGCTGAATGACTGAAACGATGATATTAGTGCCCTCAGTCTACTGATCCCCAATACCTAATTTGTGCAAATTTGAAACTCTGATTCTTTCATCGGCTTGGTTTTTCTTCACACCAAGGATGTTCTTCACATCAGTGGTTAGTGATGCGTGTGACAAAAGCACACATTGATTCTGAACTAAAAAAGTGTTGGAATAACATCTGTCAATATTGGTGGAAATACCTCCCCCACTGTCCTTTGAAGCAAGGGCGTATGTCAGCAGTTAATAAAGCCATTGATTTTCATTATCTATTTCGGAGTTTCCGCAACTGCTGACCCCAAGAAAGCACACAGGGGCAAGCTTCAGCACACGCACATGAACACACGATGAAAAGTCAACAATTAACTTAGATTACGCCTCTTTGGACAGCAGGGTACACAGAGGGAATCCATGCAGACGAAGGAGAACATTAAGACTCAACAGGCAGAGCTGGCAACAGAAAAAAAACTCACTAAGGAGGAGGTGTGAAATGGCAACATCCTGTGCCATGTAGCTAAGAAATCAAGAGAAAAAATAAAACTCTTCCAGAATGTGCAGTGAGCCTCTAAAACCATCAGAGACCAGCAGGCTGCAAACTAACCTCATAGAGTCGATAGGGTCACAACCTGACAGGAAGTTCGTCACCGCGTCGGCAACCTCCTTATCCGTGGTGACATCCCATAATCCATCTGTTCCCATAACCATGACATCATCAGGGCCATGCTCATACTCCATTAGGTTGTAAACCTGCACCTGTGGGAGGTGAGTAAGAGTAACATTAAAGATGGCATCCTTCATCTCCTACACTGCACATCATCTAAGACATGCCGCTTTCCTTTTAAGGTGCAACATTACAGATTTTTATATCACACAAATCCGCTAAGCACAAGTTAGGAACTCGCAATATTGCGTTGCAGAAAAACACGAATGTAAAACACTAAGCTGTTCCAAGAAAATCCAGATGGTGCTTCTAATGTCACTTGCTTTTGTCATTACACTAAGCTCTGTGCTAAAGCACCAAGCTAACATAGTAGAATGTGCCTGTGAAAGGTTCCTTCTGTGCATAAAGATCAGTGTTTCTCAACCCGGTCCTCCCCCAGACAGTCCACGCTATTGCTCTAGGAAGAAAAAACGTGGACCGACCTGGGGTCCCATGGACCGGGTTGAGAAACACTGATCTTTATGCACAGAATGGACCCCTCACAGGCACATTACAATAATAAGTTAGGCCAACAACTGCACGAGCAGAGCAAGCATCGGTATGCTGGGGTCACCGAGTCTGTGCTCTGTCCTTACCTCCGGGCAGCAGGACAGGAAGGGCTTGATGTGGATGTTGGAGTTGTACACCTTCAGGTCATGATCACCAAGTCCCCGCGTCACACCAATGGTGGCCATGACCCGAGCCTACGGCCACAGGAACATGACGGTACACACAACAGAGTTAGTCACTGTACCTGAAGGCGCAACACGAGTCACATTCTTCCGCTCCAATTCCCAGAACATCCCCTTGTAAAGGAATACAGATGTAAGCACTAGGCAAAAATTATTTGCTGCTGGAAAAACACTTCACTGCAGTCCTATACGTGGCTCCAAGCTGAGCCTGTTACCTTCTAGGCTTAATTACATTCAAGTTTACATTTAGCTGTACATCACAATCTTCCAAATACGGAACAAAATAAAGCTCAATAAAGGCTCAAGACTAAAAAAACTTGAGGTGATATTGGCAATTACCCTTTGGGATTTTCATGAACAATATTTTAAAATGGAGGTAAAAGAGATAATGATGACAATAAAAGCTAATTGATATTACAATGCCATCAATCAAATTCGGATAACAGTAGTTTGGCAAAAATGCACCATCCAACTTTGTCTCCATTACCACTCTATGCCTGGTTTAAGAGATGCAGGTGGCATGGTTATGTAGAAAGCTGTTTGGTTCAAATACCTGAAATATACCAGTAATCAAAATGAGAGGCTGAAATCCACTCGAGTGTGACATGAGATGGCAGAAAAAAAAGCTGAAAAACTTTACAAAGTAAAACATAAAAAGGAAGGAATGCTTTTACTTTTTTGCCTTCTCCGTATATCAAAGGGAACTTGAGGTCTTCCTCCACGATTGTCTTGTAACCCCTGGAAAAAAAAACACCATCTATTTAACTGAATGGGCAGGTGTAAATGTATTATTCTTAGTGAACACTAGGGTCCTGCCATGTACATTATGGCCCTGAAGTGTGAAACTAAATTAACATTTTAATACAATTTTACTACAAGACTTCTTTTAATTGGAAAAGTAAATTAACACTGAGAACAGATTAAAATTGCAATCCTGTAATGGAGACTTGGGTAGAAGACGAATAGATGGAAGGTATAGAAATTAAGAAAAAACAAAACAACATTTTGAAATCATTTCCCAGAACAAATATGCCTGAAAGCACATATTTCATAACACATTAGCCAACCTTATCTGATCACTTTCAAACAAGAACACATATTGTTCTCTGAAAGTTGTTTTTAAACATTCAAGCATATACAGTTTTAAAAAAAAAATTAAAAAACACACATATGTCGATCAATATTCCTTTACCATCCAGTCATGGTGTGATCCCTGAAGAGCATCTTTTTGCCCAGCTCACTGTACTGGATCCTTCGTGGGAACTCGATGTAGGTAAACTCATTCCCCAGCAGCTCTGGCCTAAGGAAACCCTGAAATGACAAAACACACAAGGGACATACTTTTGATCAACCACATATTCAGCAGTGACAACATTTTAACACGGGGTGAATCCCAATATGCGCACTTAACCGTACTTGTGTTCTCAGGAACCTGTTTTACATCATCTTCCATTACTGAAGATCACTTCCAATACTAAGAACACCAGTACATAGGATGGTAAACATTCCCGGATGTTGGTCTTGCACTGCCCCAAATATTTAGCATACATGGGTTACATCCTCACCGAACGAGACCAATCCCATGATTCATTGAATTCCAAGTTCATTCTTGGAAGGCAAGTTAGCAAGACCGGTTTTGCCAAGACCACAAGTACGGTCTTCGCATTCTTGGTATTGCGCTTCACCCATGATTTCATAAGCATCCCAGGGTTAACTATAGTCAACCATGGAAAACTGTACCATTTAATACAACATGCCAACCGTCTTGTTCCGGTAGCTTGTAAGTCCCCATTTCGAGGAGTCTGAACCAGTTCCCACATGTTAAACACAGAAACTATGAGCAGTATTGGACTGGTGGCCCTGATGAGTCCTCACAAGGTACTGCAGACGCTGCCTCTCGGTCTCAGGAGTGAACTCGCTGGACATGGGAATGACCTCCTTGTTGCGGATGATGATGGCTCTGTGGGGACGAACAAGGTGCCAATGAGGACGCGGAGCTGATGGATGCTGCAAGGACTGTGTTGAGGACATCCTGTACATATGGTACGCAGTATACAGATCAAACTGCGGGGAACGATGAATATTCACGCAGTCAGTCTATGCTGATTGTGACTGAATGTACACCGACAGCTAACGATATGGACACGGTTATATACTGAGTCTCTGAGGATTTCACCGCTATTGCACACTGTAACAGCTTGCATAGCAGGACAGCGACACCATGTACGCCAATACTGACAAACAGGCCAACGTAGAGGTCAGCTTATGGTACCGGAAGAGTGAGTTGCAGCCATTTACCTGCTATCTCCTGCATTAGCCACGTAAAGTTTCCCCATCAAATGGACTGCGGCTAAGGCACAGCAACCTCCAGATATGCTGTAAGACATCTTTTCCTTCTCGATCAGGTCATCCTGCAAGTAAGCACAAGTAGGAAATGGAACCAGAATCTGATCTGAAGCAAAAATGGCTCATCACAACCATCCATTTTATTTGGCATATCAGATTAATGTGCAACGGTTAGACACGGGAGTAACTATATTTTATCTTTATACGGTTCTCCACACTAATATACAATGGCAACCGTAATCATTTTAGAATCAGAGCAGAACTGGAACAAAATTCTTAACTATCCAGACATGTTCATTTATTTCAATGGCCAGAACTATTGCAGTCATTCTGATTGCAGGCCTTCTAACTGTCTTAAAGAATTATAGGTCTAACTGCAAAAGCCTTATTGCCAGCAGAGTATAGTTTCACCTGAGAATATATTGATTCATTTCATTCCAGTCTCATCTTACTTGATCTCCTCTGACCTTCTGAAAGTCTGCCCGGTTAAAGCAAGTTTCCGAAACGCTACATGTTTAAAGCTACTGCGGGCAGGAAAAAGCAATGTTCCACAGTTACCATCTGTTTGAAGGCATTTTCAATGGTTCCCATCACCAAAGCCTCCAGACTGACAGTCTTCTCCATATGAAAGCGTGCTGAGGGGTCACAGGGTGAGTCTGGATCCTCTTCCTGTGTTACTCCCTTTTTTGAGTCCACCTGGTAGGGGCTGCCATTCTTGGTCAAGCAGATAGGGGGCACTTGACTTGGGTTCTCTAGCAGGTGTGTGATGTCACACAGGCGGTCCCGGATGAGGCGGTGCAGCAGTCTGGAGGCCATGATGGCAGCTCCCGAGCCTGCATGGCCATCAAAGACACCCCAGAAGTGGAGCGGAATGCCCGTGCCATCCTAAACACAATGACAAACACATCAGTTCTGTAACCGGTGATGGCCACTACACAAAATACTAGGGCTGCTCGATTTCACACAGAAATAATTACCATGACTGTCGATGACGGGTGTAAAATTTTGTCTGGACACTGGCTTTTTGCTGCTATACAGACATTTACTTACGGCCATAATTCGATGAGCAGATTAGTAGTACACGTAAAATATTAATGAGAGGCGCATTGTGATGCCCAAAACTCTGTAATCTATATAAATTTTGCACATCCTAATGTTTAATAAACGTCAGACTTTAATCTGCAAAAAGTACCACCACACCACCAAAGTCTTCTTACTTTGTTTATACACAACACCTCTTCTTTTAAAAGATGTTGTGGCTGATGAGCTGTCCCTTTCTTCACCGCCATTTCCAAAGTTTACCAAAACAGTAGCATGTGATATGCTCTGCTAACTGAATTCAATAAATATAAAGATAATAATGTCCGAAAAGAGCTCTTTGAAAATGTGCATATCAAAAGCGTGAGGTTTCTGTAAATCTGAAGATTTACGATTTAGATAAGGCCTGCAAACCTAGGTACAAGAGACACTGAGCATTCTTCCACACTTGACTGGGACTGCACATAAGTACGCTAAATAAGAGGTTTAATGGGGGCCCCTGGGGAGCATCAATGGGCCTAACTGGGCCTTTGCCCAAGGACAATAAGAGCTTCTGTCTTAGCATATGAGAGTCTTGGCAGGTCCAAGCTGAGAACATCTGCCTATCCTCGACAGCCTTAGAGAAGGGGCTGGTGTGCTAAGGGATGATGTCACTGCTTTTGGTAGCAGGTGGGGGAAGGTGTGGCAGGCCTGAGGGACATCAGATGCTGGCTTTGCTGCGTATATCTGCATTATTTACATTATTTATTCATCTCACGTACGTTCCTCTCCAGACTGACATGAGGCCTGTGATTTATTGGATTAAACTGTCCAGTAAGCCAATGAGAACAGGACAGGTGACAACTAAAACCATCTTAGATGAATATTAAAAGGGAAATCCACAGAAATGTGATTCCATAATTTCCTGCTTCTTATGGTAATGAATCTATACCAAATAACACGAATTAGTAATAAATAAAAGGAACAATTTTCTTGTAACAATGAGGAAAAAAAACTTCCTGCAAATGATAATACTTGAAGATTTTAAGTACCTACAATCAGAAGAAAGACTGGATTACACATGACAGGTACTCATACTGAGACTGGAAAAATACAAATTTCTTTACCGTTTCTAGACCTTCAGATCAAATCAAAATAAATTACTCCTGCTGACAGAGCATGAAATTTTGGAAAGCAAACAACTGAGGCTCTAAGGTGGATCGGTTATTTTGTTGACACATAACATGATTATCAAAAATAACGTTTGGCTGGAATTCCTCTCCTTCAGGGACAACAGATGAGATCCCCACAGGCACAGAAAAACCAGCATGCCACCTGCAAGCACACATCTCTGGATAAAGCTACTTCTTTACTTGAACAGT
The DNA here is from genome assembly GCA_026776945.1 of Isichthys henryi. Classification (NCBI taxonomy): domain Eukaryota; kingdom Metazoa; phylum Chordata; class Actinopteri; order Osteoglossiformes; family Mormyridae; genus Isichthys; species Isichthys henryi. The sequence continues at coordinate 25,762,313 of JAODJX010000129.1, read as the reverse complement.
GTGTTGCAGCAAGCTAGAGAACCCTGCACACAAAGGGCAATACTCATCAGTGTTTCCCCTACCACTCGTCAGTGGCCCCCAACGGCACCTCCCGCCCCCCTCTTGAAGGTTAATTTTATTTATTTTCTATATAGTGTCAGATCACTACAGAAGTCATTTAAGGGTTACCTTTCCTATAGAACAGGTCTATACATTGTTCTTTTATTAAACAAACTAAACAGCCTTATGTTATTTAACAGCTTGTCATTTTTGTCTCTACACGGTCACGCATTTACAATTCTCCTCTGCTCTCAGTATCGCGCATGGTGGAGCTCCGCCCCGATGCGCATGCACAAAGACGTGCGCACACACAGGTGAGCACACTCCCACCAGCGGACAGAGTGTGCGCGTCGGAAAATATGACACGTCAACTACCTGAAAAGCAGACAAAAATATCTGCGTTTTTTTAGGTGTCCGTCTGCCCCCCCCCCCAAAAAAAAAAGCTATGAACCATGGGGAAACCCTGCTCATGGTCTGCAAATAGCAATTTCTGCTTAAAAGACAATCTCCCACCATTATGTCTCAGTCATGATTTTATATCAAATCATTCAACCATTAAACAAAAATCGTTCTGGTCAGATCGATAAAAGCGACCATTTGACACAGTCATGGGGCTGAAGATGGGGTTTTGCCAGGCTTCAGATTTCCCTTTGAGAGTTACGGAGACGGGCAGACATGAGATCAGTATGACACAAGAGTAAAGACTTCAGAAAAGAAAAAAATAAAAGGAGATGCTATGGTGTTTGTAAGAAAAGTAAATATTGAATTTTGGTTTGCGAGTGTTGAGGATTGAAAAGGGCAAGGAGCCAATTGGTTCTGGGCCAAAGGTGTAAAATAACGAAGTACAAATATTTATTTACTGTACTATGAGCAGAAAAGCAGGTTTTTCAGGATTTGCATTTTAACTTCGCCACATCTTCAAATAACCACTTTTTATTCCAGTACATTCCACACTCATCACTCACCCAGTAAAAAAAAGATTATTCCATACATGCAGAGCACTTGATTAGGGCTGCATGATTCTGGGTAAAATATGAATCATCACTTTTTTTAAGATTGCACTTGTCTCGCAATTCTTCAGCAATACATGTCTATTATTATTTTTTCTTTTTTTGCATTAGGCCTATGTGTTGTCTTTATGAAGATGGAACAAAACCTGCAGAGATGCCTAACATTATTTATTGGTGAAATAGGCCTGTTTAAACCACCAATATAAGTTAGCAGCGCTAGACCTACTGCTGAAAAAATGGTGATGATTGCATTGGAGGATGAGGGTTTGAGTCAGCTCATTGACCACTTAGAGGTCTAAAAGTAGCAGCCAATGAAATGTTTATAATTCATTATTAAATCTTGTCTGTAGAATGATGTTTCGTTTTCCAAAGAATCAAAGTCTTTCTGTTGTTCTGAGCCAGCGAGTTTGGCAGGTTTCACTGCTTTTTATAAATACAAAGAACTGCTGTGACTGTTTTCCTTATCGTGCTACACTTATTACCATACAATGCTATATTCGAACCTGTCGAGTGAATTTTAAAGGACAGGTTGCTTTTTGTAAGATCAACAGATCTGTCTGTGTAGTACTTTATACTTCAGTACCAGGTATTTTTCACTTTTACTTGAGTAACATACTGGATGACTTATACCTGGGTAACATTTTCGTGTAGTTTGTGTGCTTTTACCTACATACTTTTCCCACCTTTGGTCTGGACAGGTTTACTTTTGTGAAAAAGAACAAGGCAGATCAATTTCAAGACGCACATTTTGGCTAGAGAGAGATGGAGTGAATCCACAGAAAGACCAGATCATCCACTCTCCCTCCAGACTCCATCAAGCCCCCCACCCCACAAATCAGTTATATTTACATTTAATTGCTTAGTAACAAGACGACTCTAATTATTATATATGGGACTGAGAACTGCATATATATGGCAATGTGGCAGCAAATTATTATTGGACCATAGCATCTGGTTTAAATTCCTAACAGAGTTGAAGTTTCTATGTATATAAGGAATCACATCACTGCAGAAAGTCTCTGGTTTCCTCAAACAGGGCTTTAACTTAATTGAGGCTCGTCCAGAACTTGCTGGTTTTAAAAAGCCTTTTTAATTAGAAGCCAGTTAACATACAGTGAAAAGCCTTCCGTTGTCTATGCACTGATATTGAGTTTCCATTACACAAATAAGAGCTGCATAGCACGATGTTATCCTGCGCCCTGCAGTCCTGGATGTCCCCACCCTTGGGCTGTTGGACTCTGTTCTGAGTGGCATCCGCTGCTAGCACCCCGTCCTCACCCCGTTCTCTTCTAGCATCACCGAGTGTCTCTGCTTGCCGCTGATCTTCTTAACGAACAGCCGCTCGCAGCATGCTTGGTCCTCATTCAGCATGCTCTTCCCAGCATTGATAACCCTGAGGAAAAACAATAAAAACAAGCAAATTAATAATAATAATAATAATAATAATAATAATAATAATAATAATAATGGTGGTACAGTAGTTAGCACTGTCGCCTCACACCTCTGGGACCCAGGTTCGAATCCCCGCCTGTGTCACATGTGTGTGGAGTTTGCATGTTCTCCCCATGTCGTCATGGGGTTTCCTCCGGGTACTCCGGTTTCCCCCCACAGTCCAAAAACATGCTGAGGCTAATTGGAGTTGATAAATTGCCCGTAGGTGTGCATGACTGAGTGCATGGTGTGTGACTGTGCCCTGTGATGGGCTGGCCCCCCATCCTGGGTTGTTCCCTGCCTCGTGCCCATTGCCCCCCCCGCGACCCAGTAAGGATAAGCAGTTTGGAAAATGGATGGATAATAATAATAATAATAATAAATGCACCCAAGATGAAAAATGGCCATTCTACAATTTGGCCTACATTAACACAAGGTCTTACCCGTGACTCTCCTGAAAAGGGTTACAAAAGGGTAAAATCCTCAAATGCCACATATTTAGCTCATTACCCGGACAGGAATTAAGGTTACCTGCTCTTCCATGAGTAAATCAGGCAACGTGAAGGTATATATATATATTACACAGCAGTCCTACAGGACTGTCTCAGTATCGCTTGGCTACAATGGGAAACTTTCAGCTCCAATACTGACCACAGGCACGAACTCATCATAGGTAGGAGTTACTTAATAGTGGCCTTTTAAACCACAATTGATATTACCTTGAGACTGCAACCAAAATACAAAGTCCTTCAAAGGATACTGCCCCTATACTGGATATTTATATTGAGTTATTTCCTTGCATATAAGATTAATGTGACACCCCTTAAATTCACTTAATTTATCACTTTTATATGTCTCCTTCACTCTAGGCTATGCCCTTGATTGCCTGAGTAACAATTTTCAGCTGTTTAAACACACTAAATCCAAGGCTACACACACCATTGAGACAGCATTGTCACCAAAATTAATTGCACGTGAATATGAATGGTTTAAATGTGCCCTTTCTGTGTGACCCATTTCCAAACAGGTATTAAACACATTGGTCATTTTTCATGGAGTTTGTGACAGACCAATTATTTGTAAACCACCCCCTACGAGACCACTTAGTGTTTGGAAACTGTAGAATTATGGCTGCAGTATAATTCTCTTTGGGATGTGAGCCAATCAGCAGTGCAAACTACTCTACTCAGTAGGAGCAGTGCTCCTCACACTGCCCTACCTGCTACGTCGACTCTAATTGCAAGTTATAACATAATTCGAAAACTACACTCTGCTTCCTGGCACAAGCACCGCAAGCGTGGGAGACGGGGTAGGGTAGGATAGCGGCCAGCCAAGCAGCGGGATTGGCACTAGCTAGAAAATGTCCTGAAAATTAGGTGGGATCCATAAAAAGCACAAAAACACCTGCAAATGAGCAACAGCAGACATTGAAATGACAAAAATTTCATACTTAGAGGACGGAAGTAATTGAACATATTTTTTGCCAATTCATTCTTATAATTCAGGTTTCCACCCGTCCCCTATGATACGGAATCGTCCTTTATAACGCTGGATGCAGCAGTTTATTTTCCAATATGAGATGACCCCATATTATCTGCCTAAGGGATGGGTGACAGCCCTGTTTATAATGGAGACGATTACACATTTATCGTGTGGATTACAACAGTATAACGATATACAGTATATGAATTTAGCAACAGTACAGGCCTACACATTTGACCAGCAACAGTGCTAAGTTAGTAATATTAGTAGTTCGATGCCTAATGCATTTGCTTTGGCAATTTTTGTCAGGTATGTTTTTACAACGTTCAGGGGCTGAGTTATTACTTCCGATGTGTCTTTTTGTAATGTGCAGACCACCCAGCCTCTGGCTGTATGCCCTACTGTACAGCCTCCAGGCCGTTACTAATACAGCAGCTAAATTGACAGATAAAATGATCCAGAGAAACACGCCGCAAACTTAAAAAAAAAAGAGAGAGAGATTAAGAAATACGGTAAATCAGCTATCAATGGCGCTTGTTCCCGCCGGGGCAGCAGCCGATCGGCGTATCAGGCTCATGGAGCGCCATTCCGCCCCCGGCAGTCCTCCCTCCCGACCGGCGCCGGTGCATGGAAACGAGCCGCCTGCTCGGTCGCTTATTTAGGCTCGGCTGCGACTCGGCTGGAATGCGAGCATGACACCGCATATATAAGCACCTGAACACGGCCACCCCCGCCACCTCTAAAAATAGATGTCTGCGCCTCAACATGTGACAAGCCGCTGGTTTCCATTGTTATTTGCCTTCGGGTGTTGACGATTTTTAAAAATTCCTTAATGATTACTAAGGAACAGAGATTTTTTTTTCAGGGACATAACATAATTAGGCACTATGTATGGAGAAATTACGCGATCTTGACTGTTTTGATGGCTGCGTACGACCGAAAATATCAGTGTTTCCTAAAATAAATTGATCTTCAGCAATCTTAACATTAACGCCACTAGACAGCGGGTGTGGTAAACCTTTCAATAACCGTCCTGCAGGAAAATGCAAAATGAAACCGGCTTCGCGTGTTGCCCTTGTGTATCACATGCACACGTGACCGACAGAAATCCATCCATTACAAACAGGAATTGATCATTCGAAGCGGCCTGCAAACTTTTCATGGGGGGAGGTGTGACCGCACGGGTGATAATGGGGAAGAGAAAGCCTCTGTTCCTTATTTCTTCATCTTTAGTCTCCACTGATTCCTTAAGGTGGAAAATGTCTGGTACTTCTTAAAACTAATTATCTTAACACAGTATAAGCTAACTATTAGCAATGACAAATTTCCTTTCAAGAAAAGATGCACAAAAAAAAATATCAAAACTTCTGGGAGAAAGTATCGTTTCGGTACTGAATAACTGAAGGTTGGTAGGTCAAGTCTCAGGAAGGTATTGCTGTTTGTACCCTTAACAATATTTATTAACCCAACTATATTAAAGATCCAACTGAACAAAATTATGAAAGTCACAATGGATAAAACACCTAGAAAGTAGGTAAATAAATAATGTTGAGGGGAAAAAAGGCTTCCATTCCAGGCAGCCTAAGGCACAAGTTAAGGGTACACCTAGCCCATCACAGGGCGCACACAGAACTAAAGTGGGATTCGACCCAAAACCCTGCAAAAGTGAGGCAAGTGCTACCCAATGAGGCACCTATTCTGTGTTATTATAAATAGCCAATATTAACATCAGAAACATTGACTACAAAAAAAATCATGATTTTTGAAAAAAATGGATATGTTTTTAATATATTTTTCCTTTACTCCAGCAGGGTTGTAAGTTAATTCCTCCCTCCTCCACAAAATATGTCCCTCTTTTTCACATGTCTATGTGCCTGCTTATTTGTCCCTCAGAGTAATTCGCAAGCGAGGTATTCGATCATTTCACATCGGGGCACCATCTTCCAAGCGTCTCTCCTAAAAAGGTCACACTTCTCTAACTTCCTGTATCTGACAGAGCTGAGGTTTCCTGTCGGGGCCGGTCTTGTGAGCCAGACTGAGCCAGCTGGCAAATGCTGCAGTACGCTGTTGCAATACGTGTGAAAAACCCTGTGCGTGGCTTTTGTGACGGGGTGTGGGGGGGGGGGGGGGTGGCATCCATATCTGAGCGTCATACCACCAACAGATTGCGGTGATAGAAATCATCAGGGAGCGTCTGATTCACACCGCAAAAGTTCCAAAAGCTATCGGGCGCTGCGTGTTTGTGCGACAGGGCTTTCTGCTGAGCTGCAGACTGCAGCAGACCACAGCTTCACAATGCCGATGTTAAATCTGCAGCGACGAGCCCTTGTCCACGGCTGTAATGTACTACTGTCTGCACCCAAGCGTGGAATTGAAAGTGGAAAAGTGATGCCGGTGAGGTCACCTTCTTCACACAGCGCGCTGCAGCCTCCTCTGCGACAAGCGGGGCCTCTGGTTACCGAGCGTGACGGGATAGGATGTACATTAAAGGTTTCAGCGTTGTAGGGCTAGAGCATTTAATAAAGATCCGTAGAAGAGCAGAGTTTCACAGGGTAAAACAACCTGGAAACCCTAACAGACAAGCAGGACTTGTATTCTCCCCCAGTCAGGATGCAGAGCCAAAGGCCTCAGTTTTGATTTGCTATCACAGGGCCCAGAACATCACTGATTCTCAGACATTTCTGGTATATTATTCAGCCAAAAGCTGAACAGGTTCCTCTTGGTACAATGTACAGTATGTGGGGATTTGTACCATGAATAAACCCCACAAGAGCTAGGAAATAAGCCGGAAAAGATCATTTCTCTGCCTCCAATGTGTTTGTTATACCATCAGAGTTTATGACTCATGGCCTGACAGAGTAAATAAATGTCTAAGAAAGCATTTACACGACAGTGATTTAGTTCAGTAAAACTATTTTACATACATACTGGGGATAGTCAGTTTCCCCCAATAAGAAACCAGGAGCAGGCAAGTTTTTGGAAGATAAGGGCATTTATGTTCATGGGTCACCACTTAAATTGGACTATGTGGTTTTACAATTTAATGAATTTAAATACCAAGTTATTTTCCTTAGTCTTGCAAAGGACTGATATTGTCTGAAGGTATAATCCCTGCCTTGTCCCCTCTGCTGCCTGGGATTATCTCCTGTCCCCCACCCACCCCCAACCCTGACCCTCACCCAGGAACAGTGGTTGGAAGATGGATGCATGGATTCTTCTTAATCTGTTTCACTAAGGTATATATTCTCTAAAGCAGTGTTTCCCAAATCCGCACCCACAGACAGCCCACATTGTGCGGGAGCTCGAAGGGAGCAAAAACATGGACCGACTGTGGGTCCCTAAGGACCAGAGGGGGAAACACTGTTCTAAAGGTTAAAAGGTTGCTCTGCTGGGGATTTAAGCTTTCAGAGTAGTACTCTTAGGCAACATAGCGTAGCACATTTCAAGTGTGGTCTGAATGCCTTCCCTGACTTCGACGTGGAGTTTGCATGCTCTCCATGTGCTATGTAGGTTTCCTCTGGATACTCAAAAGATACAGCTTGCTTTAAATCACCCATAGTGTGCATGTGAGTGTGCATCCTTTCCAGCCTAGTACCCTCTTCCATTCCTAGTGTCATAAGTTGCTGGCGATTGGCTCCAGACCCAATCATCTTGTCCACCCACAACCCCTCTCCCTATGAGCGCTTGCAAAGCAGATTGTTCAGTCCATTAACCAACAGACCATCATCTGTCTCACTCAAAGAATGTTTCCATTCATGTAAAACTTGATCTTTGGGTCATTCATTCATTTTTTATTCTGCTTATCCAGTTGAAAAATCATGTTACTTTTTTTTTTAAGAGAAATATTTTCATCAATTACACAACAAGCTAATTCACTGAATCTTTAATCAATACTTTAGGTTTTTGTGACTAAGTGACTGCCTTGTACTGAATCCAGGGATCAGATTGCACACTGACATCACTGGCTCGGCCCAGTAACTCCAGGGGTACACCCTGGGACCAGTCTGCTCCAACTGGCAGGCATTCAGACCGCCCGCAGATGGCTTGTAATGCGACATGTCATCAGATTGTGAGGAACCCCCAACAGAGCAGAGAAGCACAGCTCTTCAGGGACAAGAACAGCACAAGCTGCTCGATGTCAACCGAAGGGGAAGGGAAACAGGAACCTCACAGTTATGGAGCAGAGTGGAAAGTACCAACGCTAACAACATATAAAAGTAACAATAGCTATAACCATCAGAATAACATCTCCCTTCTCAAAAAAGAAACACAAAAAGGAAAATAATATCTTTATTCATTTTATATTATTAAGTTTATGATAACTACATTTAAAAACTCCAACTGTTTTTTTAAAAAAAACTGATTATGCAAGATAGTGTATATTTTGTCATAGCAACTATTAGCAATTTTCATTCCTTACAAATAACCTTAAAAAAAATGTGGAGGCAATTAAGAGCCCTTGATATTTAGCTGGTATTCCAACCAAACACGTTGGTTATTTTCAAAACAAGATGTCACATTCAGTTTAGACCTAACAACCCAATGTTTTATGCACAAACAATTCTGTGTCATACATAAAACTCATACATACCAACAGATTTGATACTGGCGATGGTCCACTCGATGACAGAAGGTTATGTGACTACAGACGTGAAGTCCGATTTAAGGCTATACATTAGCTTTGGCATAAATGCCAATGGTTCTTTTTTATTTATTCCTTTTGTTCTGTTTACTCTCAGCTCTTGCTTTTGCAAATATTACCATGTTCCTGGGTTTACAGTTTGCACCATTGTTCCATCAGCTTATGGGATTGACATTTTCATTCCTGTACATAATGACACATGGTAATTATAGGACTTTTATTTTTAGTTTGACTACTGCATGTTGTCCAGGACCTGATTGGTTTAAAGAAGCTGTACTGTCAAGCCTGATACGTCAGATAATCGCATTTGACAGGAAACAGATTAAGGGACCAGCAACCCCCCCCCCCCCGGTTTAGCCAAACTCCTCTATTTGTAACTGAGGGCCCAAACTTCCTCCAACAGACTGCAACTCAGCACTTTTCCAACCTTGCCTTTAATGTGTCTGTGTGTGTGTGTGTGCGTGCGTGGGGGGGGGGGATGTGGTGGCTGGTTGGGAATGCAAGTAATGACTTCAGTGATTGATTTTCTTGGTGTGTGCTTGATACTAACTGGATCTTCCAACCATAAGCCCTCCTTATAACAGAAAGACAGAATCACCCAAGCGGCAAAATTTCTCCTTGTTGCATTAATGGAATTATGACTGCCAAAGGACAAACAGCATATGGAAGAAATATCATACCTTAACTGCTCCCTTCAGGCCCGGAATAAAATGGAAATAAATGTTAAATGTCAAAATCTTTCTATGACACATCCTTTCCTTGTCCATCTGACACACTTACCATTATATCCCCCATTCACTTTCATTACCTCTCTCTTTCTCTTCCCAGATACACAGGTAATTGACCTCAACTGGGAAATTCTTAAATACAAATAAATACATCTATATGTAATAACTAAGTCTGAAGACCATATGGGAGCTGAAGCATGTTTTAATCACCAAAGACCATAAATTAAAGATTACACTTTCTTTGATGATAAAAGTGTCTGACTGCTTGCACAAGTGTACAGTAATTAATACAATATTTGCCTTTTGGCTGGTTTCTAGACAAATGTTCAAACGGTTAAGTAATTCTGCCACCAGAAACACTCCGGGTTCTAACACTGCTAACCACAATCATGACTCAAAAATATTAAGTTGCACTCCCAAAGTTTTTATGTAGAGTATACGTGCCCATTTATAGAGTTGAGTATCTTACTGAAAGTGAATTAACCTAAGCTGACAACAGCAGGGGTCTTCTGAGACTTTATCCAGTACAGTTTATATTGCAATTTGTGATGTTTACCACTCTGCTACCTACTGACATAATTTAGCCAGTGAATGAAGTGAATTTTGCAACTCGCATTTGCGAAAACAGTGTGGCTTTCAGTAGCGTGTCAAATTGCAGTAAGATTTCCAGAGATAAGCAGGCGTTACAGACTTTCCAGAAAAACAGTAAACACGACAGAAACCAGGATGTTGTTGTAAACGTTGGGTCAGTACGGCTGCATTTCCCTTTTTCTATTCAAAATGCACAAACTCACCCACATTTCACCTACAGCAAGTTAATTATATTGTCTTCAAATTGCCTTTGTACAAAATTTTGCAGAACACATCCAAATATCTCCACCATACACTTCCATCCATCAAGGCTAAGATCCATTCCACGAAATCTATGTTTTTGATACTGAGTAGAAGGAAATACAGTCGTTTCTATGGATCATGCCTAATTAGCATTTACAGCTAACATTATCTGCAGAAAAACGTGTGATCCATAAAAATGCTGGCTAATTTTGCTGCAGTTATTTATGGCGCTGTCGGCTTTCTATTGTAAATTTTATGAGTTGTACCCAACCCGTACCCACGTTGACACAAGCAGGGCCGAAAGCGTGACTTAACCGAGTTTGTTGCACTACCACCATCTAACTGGTTGAAATCCATTGAAATACTGGTGATCTGCGTCAATATGCGTTGATTTTCGGAAGGAAAAAGTGTATATTCTATATATTAATCGTTACTAGTACTATCGGACAATGTGATATATTGATGCATTCCCAATAACTCAGAACTTGAAATTTTCTAACCTCCTATACTACAGGACAGCTGAATAGAATGGATTCGTAATGCAAATTTATACACCTGCATGCTAATTCCCGTAGTGTTAGATGCTAACATAACACAGTGATTCTCACAGACTTGCTATCAACACAGTAAATCATGATGTACACCGTGTGAACAGTAAATAAGCATCTCTTCCATTCTATGTCATTGTTATATTAACCGAGTCGATCTTTCAGCAGTGGAAAACCGAACTGAGCTGGAACTGGAACTAATCTTTATTCGCAGCACGGCTCGGGTACGGCTCGGGTACGGCTCGGGTACGGCTCGGGTACGGCTCGGGTACGGCTCGGGTACGGCTCAGTTCCTCTATGCCAGTGGAAAAGCGCCGTTAAAGTGTTCCCGACCAAACAGGCTGAGGCTACACAATCATCCACAGTCATGGCCTAAGGTTAGTGTTTCATATTAGATTTATCCAAGAACTCTTTAATGTTTTGTAAACCAAATCAGTTGACTACAACACTATCCAATGAGTTAATGGAAGGGCCTACTGAGGATTGCACATTAAGTTACTACACAAAAATTATTATCTGTAGAAACTATGTTCTTTACACATATGGGGCTAAAGGTATTTTTTTAATATGTAGTTTTGTCTTAAAGACCACCAGAGACCAAAACGCTGTTCTGCAAACAAATACATAAGACAGCTGAGTAACATCCACTTAAATGTCTGACCTAGACACAGTAATTAAGACTCTGCTGACAGAAAGACCTTGGGGTGTCATTACATGGCATTTACTGAAAAGGAAAATCCCACAAAAGGACATCCTTTCTTGATATCTGCATCAGAACTTTACTGGAAAAAAAATAAAACAAAAAAACAAAAAACGATTCCATGTAGTCTACTAGCTCAACGATGTTAGAGTTTTTCAGTCTCTTTCTCCAGGCGTAAAGCTCAAACCTTTGCATTACTAAACTATAATATAGATAATGACCTCTGAGTCACTGAAGCTACTTGGAAATCCCTCCTCCTTTCAGATGACGCTGCAGCTACACTACACGTTTTTCAAGACTTAGGGGAAAAAATACATATTAATACATGACAAAAAATAAAAACAAACCCTATAAAAAATTCGAGTTGAAATGCGGCTGTTCAGGCCTTTTGCATGTTTAAACACCTTTTTTAAAAGTTGTAAATTTAAAAATGGTCATCCCTTTATTTATGTTTTACTAATATTGTCTGAACATCGGTGTGCAATTTGCACTATCAACAAGATTATTGTAACGCACTGCTGGTGAACTGTGAATTACACTGCAATGCGTTTTTCAGCCCAGTTAAACGTAAAGCCAGCTAAAGGCAATTTACCTACGGGGTCACTGTAATGTAGAGTGTTGATACGTAACGGCCTTCATGCTTCAATGGCACATTACTTTAGTTATACCGCATAGAGGCCTTGGTCAGTTCGCACAGTCTAAGGTTTGACACGGAAACCGGTGTCACCGCGGCTGCGTGCAGCTCCATAAAGCGCTCAAGGACGCCCGACCCGTTATGAAAGCAGCCCGGTGTGAGGTAGCTACACGCAGATTACTCCGGGCTAAAAGAAACATGCAAATACCGAATCTGTCGTGAGCTAAACAGCACGTCACCCCCTTGTAAAGCAGTCTTAGTGAAACTACGTCGCGATTACATGGTTAATATTGCGGACCTTCGACTAATCGCAATTACTGGTCCTGCAACTACAAACAATTGGCTTACGCCTAGTTCCGTGGGTATCACTCGTGATCTAATAAACCTGGAATAAAATGAAGCCCATCTGTGTATTTTAATGTGAAAGCATACAAAGGCACGGTGCATTCCCCGCAGCTTTCATCACTCCCTACATTATTCGCGACACGGGCGTGAATTGCCCTTTTTTAAAGCACGAACAGCAGCACTTACTCAGCGTATCCAGTCCGCCAGGGCATCTTGGCGTCCCGTTTCGGAGTGAGGACCGGTCTCGATGCATGCTCGGTCGAGTACTGCAGCAGCTCCGGCGTTAGATCCAGAAATTCGGGTCGGGAGTAGGCGAATCGCGGAGGCAAACCCTCGGAGCCGCAGTTCTGCGAGTTGCCGGAGCCGTGCTGATGGGAGCCGTGCGGCATGATGCCGCCGACCAGCGTGGACATTGCATTCTTCATTTTGCTTATCATTCTGTCGCGAAGAGCCAAGCCCGCATCCGTGGAAACTCGCACATAAATGCACCGATTAGTGCCAAATAAACTCACACAGATGATGAGCAATACAGGAAGCGATTGCTCCTGACCCCATGTGACGTTTGACAGACAATGTTTTCGTCTGTAGAAAAAAAGCCCTTCCCAGCACAGCCCGTATCACCCAGGAGGCAATGGCAAGCGGCAAAGGCGTTTTTCTGCGTCTCTCTCAATGGGAGAGGTACAGCTTGGTCGGTCTTTTCACCAGAGCTTTCGCATCACGAGGGCGCACTTCAGTGGCAGCGAACAGAAGCATAAATCCAGCATATTTTCTGAAACAAATAAATCAATATAAGTACCTTTATATGAATGTTTCTGCATGGGAGGGCATATGCATCAATGACATTATGCATACATTGGGTTACCACTTACAGCGCTCAAATTTCATTACTCTGCATTTCATCAATACTCTGCAGTACTAGGTAACTGAATATTTTAGTCCAACCTCCTAGTTTGGGTGATCGGTATAGTTGCTTGATGGGCCCTTAATCTGATTTTAAAAGAATATTATGCAGATATTTAAGATTAACGCTTCATGCACATAACTGTTTCATTCAACGTGCTACTGTCTTCATTGAATTGACGTTTTCCCCATTGTGTTTATATATAGAAACCCGAGAACAGACTCAACGTAGTATACCTGCTGATAACAGCATGTAGTGTGCACGACGTATTTCAGAAAGATGCTGCTACTATTGTGATTTGAATCTAAAAAATTAAACTTGTCAATAACTTGGTTCTGAAAACGTGTTATACTCATACATAGAAACACTACATTCGGAATAATTGGGAAAAACAATGAAAGACTGGTTTTAATTTGTGACAGAAGAACCAGTCTTAAGCGTCGATCATTACTTGAGAAGCTCATTCATTCCAGCTATAAGGTCCACAATGTCCGCGAAGCTTTTCCTAACTGCGTAATACAACTAGACAAATCACAAACCAAATGTACATAATACGAAGGTTCAGCATTGTATGTTTTTTTTTTCTTTTTTGTCTTGTTTGCTGCAAGCTGCCAATATGATCTGGGTTTGATAGAAAAGTTAAGGGTTGTACATATCAAGGTTGTCCTGATGCAAGATGACGCAATGTGATGCAATTTAACAGTTGACGCAAAGGAGTAGTCAGTGATACTACATTTTGAAATCGAAAAGGCACTGCTTCATTGTTTAAGCCTATGTTTCAAAACTGCGGTTAATATACTGTCACATTTTACAGTTCTGCTTTATCAACCATTTTAAGAATTCGTTCAGGTGAGTGACAGTTCTTAATTTTTAAGCTAACATCTGCCATCTAGCGCTGATCTTCTGAAATTGCAACAACGTTGCGCTAATTGCACTCATGGCTGAAATACATTGCGTAAAGTAGGTGTATAAAATCATCCTGATAAACTTAGTTTAATTCAGTTTTTCTGTCTTGTTCAGAATGCGTTCAAATTTTAGTGAAACTCATTCCGTTTACTTTCAGATACACTTTATTTCTCCCACAGGGTACAGCAGAGATGCTAAGTTGGAATTTGCCAGTTTTGTTTTAGCAAATATCATTGAACATTCTTCTATGATCAACACTTATTTTTTTTAAAGGAAACAGCAGTGGCAATGAGTGCAGCCTCCGTGCAAACGTGTTAAATTGAGTTTAGGTATTCAAGCATCAATTGAAAAACGAACTGAAAATAAATAAATAAAACACAAAAATATAAACCAATAAATGGGCTATAGCATTTGACAGCGCCTTCAACAAATCACAGATTGGAGCATTTGGTGTGTTAATGGCATAGTGGGTGTGCCTGACTATGGATCAGAACATTCTAGGTTTGACTCCTGGCTAATGCAAATAGTTACTTTTGTGTCCAAGGTAGTCGCGTGGTTAAGGCTCTAGTCTCTGCGGGGGTGTGGGTTCAAATTCCACCACTACCAGAAATTATGGGAGCAATGTGAATCAATGAGTTAACCTTCTATTGTGACCAGAAAGTTGCTGGTTTGAACCCCATTCTCAGCAGAACATTCACAGAGCAGCACGCACTTGAGAAAGGCTCTTTTGGTTCTGGATAATCAGCTAACCCCAAGCTTTGATCTCACCTGGATGTCTTAAATGAAAGTAAGATGGAATGTGTGAAAACTAATGCCATTCCAATGTACCTGTACTAATATAAATGGCAAATAAAGCATTGTTTCATTAATTTTTTTTTTAATTTGGCCAGCTTCCTCACAAAACATTTGCCAGGAGAAATTTGTGTAAATCTTCGGTTTTCCCTGTGCTATTTAACCTCCATTTTTATGTTCTGAATTTCTACAATTTTAGAACTAGAATTGTAACCTCAAAAATAAATAAATTGCGCCACCGTATGGACAGGAATGGCTACTACTGAAACACCCACAAACATACTATATGCGTATTTGTTACTAGGGCTTATTCGTTATCTTGCCCACTTAGTTTACTAGTTATTCTGCTAAACAACATTCTGTTTTATTTCTGTGAGTATTATATTTAATTTAACATTCATGTTATTAATGAAACTATTTTAATTGAGGTCCTTCCTCGAGGCAGTCTCTGTGGAAGACTATATCAGATGTTTACGTTAATGACACGAACAGGCCGTGGATAACAAGGAAAATGCCCAGACCTCGCTGAAGCCATAGCTAGAGGCTGCTACCATCTGTGGGGTATTTCATGAGGTTACACAAATATCATGTCAGCTTGAGTCAACATTCTGACCAAAGTCTGGTTGTGTGTGTTTTACAACATGTTGGCCAGATTGACTAATATCACTTCATGAAATGCAGAATGTACAGGACACTGACTCTTAGGAAACCCTGCATTTTGCAAGATCCTGAGTACTTTACAGACTAAAGCTGCTACATCTTAGCCATACATACAGTTCTGGAAATAAATAAGAGACCACTCCATTAAAAAAAAAAAATCTGTATTGTTAAATCCTTGTTTAATTCTGGTTATGGTGGCAGAAGGCTATGCTGAGCAACGAGTTGCTTCCAGGCTCAAAATTTCTAAGACCGCAATACACAAGAAAGGGCTGAAGCAGGAGACATTGAGAACAACCAGAAACCAGCCAGGTAAATGGTGAAAGCGACTTTCTAATGCCAGAGATGACTGCTGGCAATGTATCCAACAGTACCTCATGAATCAGAGGATGTCATCAAGTGACCTTCAAAAAGAATGGGAGACATTAAGTGCAGGTGTGAAGTGCACTGCTAGGCCAGGTCAAAACAGGCTCCTTGAAGCAGAACTGAAGACTCGTAAAGCAAGGGGAAGGCCCTTCATTAATGAGAAACAGGGAAGAACCAGGTTGGAGTTTGCAAAAATGTATATTTTACACAGGCACGTACCCATCAATTGAGAAATTAGTGAAACTGAAAATTTTGATGTGTTCTCTTAATTTTTTCCAGAGTTGTGTATATTTTTTCCAGCAATAACTTCATGACAAAAGGTGACAGTAAAGCCACTTGCCTTTACTGCATGATTATTTTTTGAGTTGATATTAATGCTACATGATTCCCTTTTAAAAGTTGTCTTATTCGTTCTTCATTGTTGCGGATTATGGATGTGATCTTAACTTGGACTGATGTCCTTTTTCAATAATATATTTGACAACTGGACAATTTTATATTAAGACTATATTTGTGCAGTGTAGGGCTGTCACAAATTCAGACTCTAACTACATGATTATCTATAGAAAATTTGAACAAAATAATTATAATCCCACCAGTCAAATTCATCTTTAAATTAGTCTACTGTGTGTTTTGTCTCTTCTATGGCCGAGTGTAGTGCGGTGGAGTCATTGTAACGATAACTGTATAAAAGTATTGGAAAAGAGCAATTATAGTACTTATAGTGAAAAATAGTGAAAACACAACCAGGACCGAAGCTCCCTTCGCGCTTAATGTTGATTGGCACGTCCTACGTCTTTTTACGAAATCCTGTAGTGACACCAGTGATATTTCTTTTTATGACATCAGATTCAATTCATGGACTGCTTGTAATTGATCTCCATAATCGGCCTAAATGGGATGTTATTATTCATATTTATATATGTGGGCTAAAATGTTGTGTGCTGGGAACAGGCCAAATTCACACTTAAGCACGTTTACTTGACCGAATCAATAGAGGTGCACTGGGTGCTCAAGTCGCTTCAGTTGGTAAAAATCAAAGTTATCAAAAAAAGTAATCAAGCTTGTGGAAGCAAGACAGTCTAAACAAGAATTCAAAGTGAGTTACATATTTGTAAAAATCTGTAAAATGTAACTCCAAGGCGTTCCATAAGTAACACGGGTTTTCAAAATTGCCTTTTGTTTCTTAATGGTGACAATCTAGCGAAAGAAACTAGATGCTAAGACTTGGAGAACATTAAGTTCTAATTCATCTGCACCCCCCTACGAGAACAACTGGCCCCAGTGCCTCCTCCCAGTAAAAATGTCCTAGAACCGCCGCTGACACCAGACCTCGCTAAACAATAAAGTGACCACCATAGTTTGCTGTTGATGTGAAAAGTATGGTTTACTGTAAAGTGGAAAGATATTATTGTTGTAAGTTTCGCAACAACCACCCACAGAAAAAAAATATTTTTGGTTACATAAATAGATGAAGTTACTTTCAGTTTGATTCAACTAACAGGTGTCAATGGAAAATATTGCATTGTTACATGTTAAGGCCTAAGTAATACTGCATTACTGCTGTATGTGAGACATCATTCAAAGTCAGTGCACTCAGCGTCCTCATATAACGATAGTCACAGCTGGTCTCTGTAGGAGCGATGGCACCTCCGACTTTACAAATTAAGCACTGGTGGAAACCAACCTTAAGGAACAATACCGCCACCTGCTATGGTGTTATTTGAACCAGATAGTTACTGGCATTATAGATATTACCATATGTGTATTATTAAGATAATGATATTTCATTTTTAAAATATCATGGTTATGGTCAATATCGGCACATTGTGACACCTGTAGTGTAGCATCAGTGATATATGTGATATAAAAGACCACGTTATGTGAAAGTTCTTCCATCCATCCATCCATTTTCCAAACTGCTTATCCTTACTCGGTCGCGGGGGGTCCGGAGCCTATCCCGGAAGCAATGGGCACGAGGCAGGGAACAACCCTGGATGGGGGGCCAGCCC
>JAODJX010000129.1:25730528-25744186 GCA_026776945.1 Isichthys henryi | reverse complement strand
CCGGAGCCTATCCCGGAAGCAATGGGCACGAGGCAGGGAACAACCCTGGATGGGGGGCCAGTCCATTGCAGGGCACATTCACACACCATTCACTCACACAGGTACACCTATGGGCAATTTAGTAACTCCAATTAGCATCAGCATGTTTTTGGAATGTGGGGGGAAACCAGAGTACCCAGAGGAAACCCCACGATGACATGGGGAGAACATGCAAACTCCACACACATATGACTCAGGCAGAGACTTGAACCTGGGTCCCAGAGGTGTGAGGCAACAGTGCTAACCACTGCACCACCATGCCGCCCCCTGTGAAAGTTCTTCAAAGTAGATAATTGAAAGTTGTTGTTTTTTATTTTAGATGGAAAACTACTAAACATTGATATATGTTGGCCAAATCGGAAGTATTTGGAATTTTATTTTGACTTATTATTGCTTCTATGCTCGTGACTTTCCATGAATGGCCTCTTAAGATTTTTATTCTTTATTTAAAAGATCAGGGGCCAAGTCAAGTTTAGATGGGGCTTGATTTTTTTTTTTTAAGGAAGATTGGCATTGGAGCTGAATTACTCGGGGCTAGGCTTAAAATACTCGGGCTATAGCCCCAAGTGATCGCACCTAACAATGCGCATGCAGGGAAGTATATGTAGAGGCTCAAGGTGATTGGAGTGAAGGAAGGGAATATCTAACTTTGTCCTGAGTGTATGATCCCAGCAGACACTGAATGTGTAGCGTAAATTGCATCGATTCTGCACCAAAACTATTGAAATGACCATTATTCAGGGTACATTCCAAGGGATTCTGGCTGTTATTGACCAGAGTCAATCACAGAGTCAATCCATTAGTGTCTATGGTAGGGAGTCTGATGACAGCCTGAAAATGCAACAGATATTTTCTTTTTGAACATTGAAAAATAATACATATATCATACTGATCTATTTAATTTCTTTTTAATAACATGATAAATTATGTTACGTAAGAAAAATGTGGTGCTTATAAATACATAAATGATCTTACGGAAGCTGTTTTACCGTCTGTTATGATTGCTTGTTCATTTCCCTTTAGTTCATTTACAGTCTTTCTTTTCCTTCGCTTCTGTTTCAGAGCCATGCTGCTTATTTTCAATGATGCAGTGTGCTGACACAATTTGCTTCTTAACATTTATTGCTTTCACATTTTCCATTCATTTCGTTCCATTGTTTGGTCCTGATTCGGCTGCCCCAGTTCCACCAGTTCCACACAGTGCTCGAATTGAGTCATCCCAATATTTTTGTAGAAGTGACAGGCTTACTCATTGTTTACCAAATTATATTTCAGAAAGCTTGATTAGTCATGAGATATCTAGTTCCAAAGTAACGGGATGACTAACCATGTTGCATGTTTAAACCTTTTTATTAGAGAATTAGTATAAACAGAATTAAACCTATTTTTGGCCTAAAATCCTCACTTTCTGGGAACGTGTCTCGTATTACTAAACAAACTTAAATTAAATAATGCTTTGGCCACTTTAAGTAAAACACAGTGTGAGGTTCCCAAAGTAAAGAACTCTATAAATATACCAAGACTTTTTGGGACCCGATAAAACAAATTTACAGTTTCCAGAGAACCCTTCAATGGGTTTGACGGAATGATCAGTGCAATAGAAATGAGTTTTATTTAAAGAAATGTTCTGTTCTGTTTTATAGGACTAGGAAAAACTTGTCTTTCTTGTGCTGGTACATACTGTACATCCTGGGGAAAGTCACTTTTAGTTTTGATCCTAATTAGAAAATTTGAAGCTGCATTGCTGCCCAGTGCACACAGCACTGGTGTTACATAACAGGAACAGAAAATATGTTATAACAATATGTCACATCTAGAAAAGCATTTCATGACGTTAAGGTGTTTGAATTCCACAAACACAATATGTTTGCTCTTCATAACAACATCAGGGTGTTATCACTTCTTGGTTACCATAAACAAAACATAGGAATAATATCAGACATCATATTCTTCCAATACGCAGGTGCCCCGACAATGAAGGATAACTGTAGTCTGCATACAGGCCAGAGGTAGATTGGCAGAGTCAGAGCTCCTAGATAAACACAACACACACCAGGAGGGAACATGTTTTGACCAAACCTGCACCTAGGGAATGAGGTGGCGTAATGATGCCAAATGTGACTCTTTAAAAAGCCCATTGAAGGTGACTGGCAGAAGATAGTTATAATGACATGCATTAACACAATGGTCTGTGCAAATAGATGCAATCTATAAAATTCTGTGTGAAAAACCATAAGTCAAAAGGGCGAAGTGCCAGTTTACCATAGTTCCCTGTTGCTTCTGGTCACGCGTTTAGGTTAACTTGCGCTGCTAGCTTTTAAAAGACTGGAAGGTCACTATAACCCCACCAGAAACAATGTAAGTTTGCTGGGACCGTTAAATGACGGATGGGTGGGGTACCTTGCCATTGTTTTCAGGTTATCTGTAAGGGCAAAAGAGATTTTAAAGATTAATGGGCTGGCCCTATCTAGAACGTAAGCACCAAGGCTCATGAAACAAGGGAAGCTGTCAAGAGAGTTTTGCCTGGGGATCCTTTAATGGTCCTGACAGACAAAGAAGAAACAGCAACCGCAGATAACCAAAGAAACCCTGAACTGGGTCTATTGTAACAATAAATAATATCAATAATGAATGCACTGTAAGCATGAAACAGGACCTCCTCTGGTCCATGGTGTCCCTCCTGTCTTGTCACCTCATTCAAAGCAAGCTACCAGTGCCGGTTGAGACATAGTTGAGACACCATGACTAAGAACATTCTATTGGTAGATGGGGAGGGGAACGGACCAGTGTCCATTATAAACTGGGACGTTTAAAATTGAGGTTTACTAACCAGATCTTTACACCTAATTATTTTAGTTCTTGTGATAGGCTACATGCAAAACAATATGGTCGCTGCATTGCATGACCGTGTTTGGCGCAGAACAAAATCCCATAATGTTCAAAATGCAATGAATGACTCTCTATTGTTGGGAGTAAGTTGATAAGAAAAAATATTTTTCTACCTTGGCCACATCTTGGCAAATTATGATCAAATTTGACAGAGGCAGCGAGAATTCAGTGGGGACATGAAGATGAATACCAAAGCCAGCAAACGGCAGGAGCTGTTCTGGGGTATAATTATGTTTCCATCTCCTGCGTAAGACTGCTGTGCCCTTGCATTAATCTTTGAAAATTAAGTTTAGAAATGTATTTTTGAAGATATTTGTAGGTTTAAAAATCTACAGGATGTTTGTTGTTGCATTACAATTAGATGTTTAAATAAGTGCCGTGAATAAGTATCATCACTATGGATTTCTAAAAGATTATGCTTCTAAAAGCAGCCTTAGGTTCTACATACATTTGTAGGATAACAATATTTGCATCTGATACCAAAATCCCCATATTTAACTTATCGTTGGTGGTTTGTCTGGCTCTTCAGATATCATGTATGATCATGTCTTAGAAGGGAATCAGACAGTTTAGAAGTCTTAGTCTTGCCTGCTGCATATTGTCTTTCTGCACACTAAGTTTTGTTGTAAACAAATATTCAAATATGCAAATTTTCACTTTTTTTTGGCAGTGATACAGGATGATTCTATTAATGGTTTCAGAGTAAACCAACTTCCTAAGGTTTCTCTTTCCTCAGTTTCCCATAAGTTGATATTTGGTAAGAGCTGATTGTTCTATTAATCAGCACACCGCATATCAAAATGTGTTTCCTCCAGAGAGAAAATTACTATTATTGACAGCTGTGCCCGCTTTCACATGTCAAATAAAAACAAAAAAACCTCGAAATATCATCTTCAGCTTCATTTATGCCAAAACTTCTTACTTGTTGATACTTGTGATACCTTCTATATATTCATTCTGTTCATAAAATGTCCACATTCATCATCTTTACTTTTCTACTCTGAATGCAATACCTTTATATGTAAACCCATATACATGAAGGAATTTTGCAGACCTGTGTTGAGTGTGTTGGAGGGGGAGCTGTTTATCAGGAGAAATGGTAAAGCAGCAATACGGCAGGAGGAGGGGTAAAAATAATCAAGAGAACTTGGGAAAATGGTGAGTTGGCAGGTAGGCCGACATGAAAGATAATGAGTCTGAACTCTGAGTTCTTGATCTCATGTATAAACTTGATACGAGAACCTTGAGGAAAATAGCATAAAGTTGGTCAATTGTAAACTATACATTTCTTGAAAGAAATCATTTTGAGAATATGAAATCATCAAAAATCTTCATTGTTCCATTTTTTCTTAACATTCACCATATTCCTTTTATTTGAAAAAATCAATAGGCAAGCAATGAGCATATTTTCGCTCCCATTTCTTCTGAAGTATCTTTCAACCACACTTCTCACTTATTCTGCTAAAAACTAAAAAAACTGTCAAGGGCTCAATAGAGGGAGATCAGCTATCTGCTCCCTGTGTCAAAGAAACAAATGCACCCCATTGTTCACAGTGTTTCCAAGGTGATGTATGACAGGTTCTAAGTTGCACATTTGTTGCTAGGGGATCAGTCCTGCTGACATTGTATACAAGGCTATCTATCAGGCCAGAGATTACATCTTCAAATTTCTACTGAAACTTATAACTTTGGGACCGCTACATCTTGTGGCAATAATAATAATAATTATAATAATAAAATAAAGCATAATAGAATAAATACAATAAATGTGTATGTATGTACTGTATATATGTTGAAACATATCTCATTTCAGTTGCGGAAAACCATTCTGTTTTCCAATTAAGGAGCCTTGGATTATCTAATGTTCATTGACAGGTTGTAGCCTGAGAATGATTAAAGTACAGTGGTGTTGCAGAATGAACTCGATAAGAACTGTTGACCAAAACACATTCGGCAAACTCTGTGTCAGGACTTTGCCTGTTGCTGATTGCTATCAAACTGATGAACAGCCTATTTGATGTTGTACTTGCTTCTGGGTGGTCCCAGCGCAGGGTCTACAGAACAAGGCTTGGGCATTAGTCTAGACCGTCCCAGAACGCTTGATTTGTGGTATATTTGCAGTGTACTTCTGGTCACATGATGGCAGCTACAGGGCGAAGCCTGTGTGTTTCCAAAGAATGGTAAGAGGTTGTTTTCTAAGAAGAACAATAATGTAGAAATAGAAAGTAAGCGATACAAACAGGAAGTGTGGTTTATCTCGATTTGCCCACTTTCAAAAACTTTATGTCACCTGTACTAGCTAACTCTTGTCTATTGTTAATTTGTTTCTCACCTTAGGGGAACCTACTTTATCTTCTGCTCTAACGAGTTAATTTATAATTGATTAAAACAACCGCTTAAACTGTTATAAGAGAAGCAGTGTTATTGTTGGCTTGAGATCACACAGAAAGACGTCCGTTTTAGAAAAAAATGTTTTTCAATTATTAAAAAAAAAAAAAATCATTAATCAGGCTTGTGTTTGAGTAGTCACGTTTTCTGTTTCCATCAAATTAACTATCCACCTTGCAGCTCAGTCTTGTAGTGTAATGAATAATGACAGTGAGGGATATTTTGCCATATTCTGATAACTGTAATAACCTGACTTTTTGCTAAGGGGGTGCTTGTTTATTTAAGGTGCTGTGAGTGGAGTTCTGCAGTGCATTCAGGTAATGTCAGCCAACACTTTTATCTTACATTCCTTTCCATTAAATGCCCCAACCAGTTAACCGTCTGGGTTTATTGCCCAGGGGGTTTGACACTTGCCCAAGACTCTGTAGCTATGGTGGTTAGATATATAAATTACACATAATGACAACATGCGTGTTGTGTAAAATGAAGAAAATAAGTAAAGAATTATAAACATATGCTAACAAATGGTGTGATGTACATACAGCGACCATATCTGTTTAAAATTCCGTGCTGCTACAGTATGTGGTCTGGCTGGGCAGTATGTGGTTGGGGCTGAGGGCGGGCAAGTCGGCATGTGGTGCACTGCCTAGTAGTAGTAGGCAGAAAAGATGCCCAGTATCGCTTCTTAGCCGCTGTGGCTAAAGGTGCCCCGAGAGAGCTCCCTGTGGAGGGGGGTGGAGGGGATGGAATTATTCATGATATTCTCCAAGTTTGCCACCACGCTTTTCTCTGCAGCCCCCCCAGAGTGAGTACTGTGTCAGTCCAGTGATGAAGCTGACCGTCCTAGTGAGTTTGTTCATATGATTGATATCATCGGCACATATCTTGCTTTCCCAGGAGACCACAGCATACAGTAGTACTTAAATGGTAATAGATACCCAGCAGCTTGTTGCATAAACAAAAAGGCCAGAGTCTCCTCAGAAATGAGAGTCTCCTTCAGCCTTTCTTGTACAGCGCCACTGTGTTCTCCACCCAGTCCGTTTGGATGAACTGCCAGGTAGTTGTATTACTGCAGCACTTCCTTGTCATCCTTCTGCACGGTCATTCATCTCAGTGACTCTTTTGCAAGCTGGAAATCCACCACAAACTACTTTGTCTGACTGATTTTGAGCTGCAGGTGGGTTTCCCTGCACCACAAGACAAAATCCTCCACTAGCCTCCTATAATCTGACTCATTTCAAATGTTTATACACCATACAAATTAAGGCTGCACGGTGTGTCATTTCAGCACATCACCATGCAGGGCGTGCAATATCAAGTAAGGCATGTTAAATCAAACAGGTCATGCTACAACTTTCCTTCTACTTTAAACAAAAGGAAAATGTCATGACCGCTCGTCTGCTCCTCCTGTGTGCCACGCCCCTTGGTCACCCACGTGTGATTCCCTGATTGTACCCAGCTGTGTCTGATTAGTTTGCTCTGTCCTGTTGTATTTAAGTCCTGGTCTTGCCTGTTTCCCTTGTCTGTCATTGTGGTTGGAAATGTTTGTAGAGGTCTGTGCTCCCGTGCTGTCCTGCCCGTCCCGCTTCTGCAATTAAACCCCAGTTTACCCCGTCTTCAGCCTGCCTGCCTGTTCCTTTCGCTTACCAGCCCGTGTGATCGCTGGTTTGCTCAGCCGCGATCACAACAGAAAACTCACACAGTTCTCATTTCCCATGACTAATATACAAGAGATGTCTATCTGATAGAATATAATTTACTCAGATTTAGGTTTTTGGATACACAGAGTTTATTGCTAGTGAGTGACATACAGGCTCCGCTTGCATACAGAACCACCAATCACAATTAGTCACAATCAATCACACAGGCAGTATAAATATTAACACTGCATGTTATGTACATATACCTTTCAAATCACAAAGGCCACGACAGTCAGCTGGGCTGAGATCAGGCTTTTTCATACCATCATACTGTCCAGACATTATATGACAGTATTTTCAAAAGTGTTATTTTGCAATACAGTTCTAGTATTTTGAAACCTTGGTAATAAGATTTGCTGAGCGCGGGGATTTAAGTTTCACTAAAACATTTTTACTCTGCCATAGGAAAAAAACTTAGCAAGCTTTGCAATTTCAATGATTGTTCTTTTTCAAGATTATTTATCACATGTTTAAAAATCAGTTTAATGCCACTACTTTTAAACGAGCTCTCCATGTGTTCTCCAAGCCAGTCAAAATCATTTTAAGTTGGGTTTGGGAGATATTTATTTTGACCTCATTTTCTGCTTTAGAAATATCAATATTTATCCATCCATCCATCCATTTTCCAAACCGCTTATCCTACTGGGTCGCGGGGGTCCGGAGCCTATCCCGGAAGCAATGGGCACGAGGCTCAATACTTATCACAATAAAATAATAACATTGTGATAACCAATATTTTCCAATATCATGCTCCCCTACTACAAATGGAGGAATCATCAGTAAAATACTGTAGGTGGAATGAACTGCTGTTGTACTACTGCTTGTTGTTGTTGTTTGCCAAAAGAAAAAAAAACATGTGCATGGTCTTCACAAGTTCAAAAGCAACATTCTATTGACAAATAAGTCAGTAATAGAATTTAGTGGCAAAGAATGACTTTTTAAGGTCTCAGTCAAATAGAATCACTTTTTCAGAGTATGCATCTAATGGTTGATGGTGGTGTCACTGTTTGGAGATGGATCTGGATGACTTGCATCTCTTTGAAAAGACCATGAATTTTCCTCTGTATCAGAGAATATATCTGTGAGATGATAGTATAGTCGGGTCATGTACTGTATTGTCCCAAAAAATACATGGGATTAGTAGGGTCTGTCACTCTGAATTAGCACATTTATACCTTAAAATTGCTAGGACTAGTCACTGTCAAAAAAAATTCTAGGAACAACAGGACAGGCTGATCACTAGAAGCATGGCTATTCTATGTTTCAAGGAACAAAAATCAGGAATTTCACACACATTGAAAGGCAAAAACTATGCAACAGACTATCAGTCCGCAGTACACCTCTCCTTGATGTGCTTTCACGAGACAGTGAGTTATAAAGTAGGCCTGAAAGCTAATTTACTTTCCTGACATTGGGTTATTTTCTGGCTTTTCTGCAATACATGGTTATTTTTTGTTCGATTTGGACTGGGACAACTCTCTCCCATGAACATGCACTTGAATGCCACACAAACAAAACGGCAAATGTGACTAAGAATAATTGAAGTACATCTCCCACACACCGGCTACAGCATGTCCCTGCAGTCAGATGTCCAGGATGTTCTCAGCAAGATGGAAATGTAGCTAAAAGGGGGTGAGCTGGCAGACAAGTGGCCAAGTGAAACCAAAATTGAGGTGCAACAGGGGACAAGAAGATTTGCTGACATGTCTCTGAAATAAAACAATCTCTCAGTCCCAATCAGATCTCAGATTAAGTTGGGGCTATCTTGAAAAAAGTGCTGTAGTGGGAAACAAAGTTTTGGGTACTAGGTTTCTAATTTCAGTTACCTCATCATCATCATCATCATGTGTCCTGTTGGAGTTTGGTAGCCTTTAGCCTATGCTCAGCTGTCTCTCCAAGATAGGTGAATTTGGTCAGACTCATGCATCAAATAAAGAGTCTGTCATACGTGATCTAAGTGAGGGTCTTGCACTAGTTTCAGACCACTGGATAGATTTTAATAATACCTATCAGAGTTCAATAATACAACCAATAACAATTAAGCTCTCTAAAACACACCAACTCACTCACTTGCACGGTTCATACCCTTTAAGCTCTGCCTTCAATAGAGTAGTCTCTCCCTGGGGCTTAACACAGGGTAGTAATATGTACCAACAGTTTAACAAACATAATGACCATATGTTTATACTTACCTTTATGTAATATTTGCCGTTAATGTTATTCTTACCCATAAGGAAAGATCTTCACATATACTACTGTATACAATATTATAGCTTACATTTACAGGTATCCGTTGGCCTGCGTTCGCATTTGAGATCAGGACCAACAGATGCAAGTCAATTTAGACTGCTGAAGCAACACTGAAATATTTTATTGTACAGCACAATTTGTCCTGGGTATGACGTGTACTTGTCCTGGGTATGACATCAAACTGCATCCGGCCCTCAAGCAGTCTTCCAACTTGCAGGGATACATTTTGGGGGTTGGTGGCGGGATTGGCACTCCAGCCACCGTAAAACAACTCAGAACAGCTTGGTCAAAACAGGCAGGATACCTTTCTGCTCTCCGCAAGAGTAGTTCTGGTGCAGCCACCTGCAGGGAGGCTGCATGCATCATGAAGGGGATATGGGAAAGCCTTCAGGAGCCTCATCCCCGGAAGAGTTGAAACCGTTGGAGAGCCAATAGAGTCAGGTCTGTTGGGAATCGGGGATGGTGTGGTGCTGAGGCTTCGCCTGCTGCATGGTGGAACTTGGTTCCCAGCTTGAGGTGGCCCAACCAGGTAGGCACATAGAACATCTTGTCTCTCCAGCAAAATGGCCATCTTCCTCTGCTGTCGGGGGAGCTTCGTAAACTTTTCGTTGGCAGCGCTCCCTGAGGTACGCAGACCAGGGAATGGCCAGATCTCTGTAGGTGGGTATACCTACTTTTGGTCTGGTCACTCTGATGGCTGCCATACTCAGGGAGTAGCTGTTGCTGTAGCGGATTAGCTCCTCCTCATGGTGTCTGATGTCACTCCTTTCAACAGGCGTATTATGAGACTCAGGCTAAGGCACTCCTTGGGTGTCTTGTCTGTTGTCTCAGTGTGTGCTCCAACCTCGGTGAGTGATGTCTTGTTGAGGGAAACATTTTACTCGCTTGAGATGACACTCCTCTTGTCATAGGTGACTTCAATGCGACCACTGGCACTGACAGGACTGGCTATGAGGACTGTGTCAGTCCCCATGGGTCTGGAGACCAGGGTGAGAGTGGCTCTATGTTCCTTAACTTTGCGAAAGGTCAGGGGATGCGGGTCGATGGATCTTGGTTCCAATGTCCTGAGCTGCATCGTTGGACTTGATACTCCAATACTGGTGGTACAGCGAAGGACATCAAACACATCCTCGTGGGCAGACGCTGGAGGCTCTTGCAGAACAGTAGGGTCTACAGAAGTGCCCAGTTTGTTAATTCTGTGAGGGCTCTGAGGCAGATAAGGAGCCGTTTGTTATACGAATCTGTGAACAGGTGACACTCTATCTGTGGTCTAGTGACCAACGTCCTGCTTAAAGCAATGCATTCTGGTCCTGATGCAATGCATCATGGTTAGATTCAAACGTGGTCCTGGCAGCTCTATACAGACCAATGGCCAGTGTCGATTTTAAATTCGCGGCCCAATCTGAGAAATGTGGTTTTAAAAGATATTTTGTTCCCTATTAAGCCATCTTTAAAAGACAAGAAAAAAAGAAAAGTCTATTCCGTCACGTACCTTTGCTTCAAAGGCTAGGTTGAAAATAATTTCTTTCTTAAATAGTTTCAGAATAATCTATATGTTTTTGATTATACAGATTAATATGTTAATCGTGTTTTGATTAGTTATTTATTGTTACAAACATTTTATCGCACTTTAACCATTTTAACATCTGTGGTTATATGCTAACGTTACCAAGCTCAACCTTTTGTTTGATGTGTTTGTGTGTTACTGTTAATTTGAGTTGTATTAATATGCCGTCTCAAAATACATGTGCATACTGAAAATTATCACAATTGTGCTTTTCAATTTAGTAGTGTCTTTAAATCTTTTTCTTTTATTAAAATTTTTCTATCGTTTATTCTAATTGTCTATCTGCTTATGCTAACGCGAAAGCGCTTCAGGGTTTGTGAGGTATTCATAGTTTCTGTTGTGGAGCTGCGGTGCAGCAGAAAAAAAGAGACAGTCAAGGCAAGCAGAGCACTACAAAAAACGTGTATTTATTTCAGAGTGTCTAAACACCAGAAAAAAAGCCGCGTCCTCACTTGGGTATGCGTGCTCACCCCACCCGGCACGCATCAGCATAGGTAATGGAGAATGAATTCTGCCTAAAAGGTAGGAGCCCCTACACTGTCGTAGTCATTATGCGAATCTGAGAGTTCATATTTGATAAATGGGTGGGTGTTAGGTTAAAAAGGGTGTTTAAAATATCAGAATCAAACAAAGTTTTTACGTTGTTTTGTACCTCAGTGTGCTTGTTCCGGAAAAGTAATATTTGAGTTCTACCTTGATTAATGAGCACCTCGAGGTACACAACCACGTAAAAAACGTATTCTTTGTTTGATTCTTTACTTTACTTAACTTTACTTGGCAGACGCTTTTATCCAAGGAGAAGACACAAGTAATTGCCATTTTGGTTCTGTGAATTATGAATTACTACAAACTAAGAGCCCTGATAAGACCCAAACTTATCAGGAAGAGGAACATGCGAGGAATTGTTAAGCGCTAGAGTGGCTAGACCACTGAAAAAAAATGTGTGTTCTGATACTTTAAATGCCTTCTAATTCAAAAGTAACAACTGTGGTACTAGTTCTTCTGAGAATCAGAGAGAGTCTATTTGAGTGGTTTTAGGTACAAAAAAAGTAGAAAGTATGTCATGCATAGTTATTTCCGGTTGAGATTCTGAGAGTTTACATATAATGCAAAAGTAACTCAAATATTTAAAAGTACTTAAGAAAGAAAAGCCATAGCTCATATTTCTGATTCAAACTTTAAACAATCCAGTAATTGTCATTTTCATGTCAACAGCTTTCTTGCTTCTATAATTCTTTGTCACATCTCAATCTTTATAAATACAGTACAAAGTAAACCATCCATCCATTTTCCAAACTGCTTATCCTATGGGGTCGCGGGGGGTCCGGAGCCTATCCCAGAAGTTATGGGCATGAGGCAGGGAACAACCCAGGATGGGGGGCCAGCGATGACATGAAGAGAACATGCAAACTCCACACACATGTGACTCAGGTGGAGACTCGAACCTGAATCCCAGAGGTATGAGGCAACAGTGCTAATCACTGCACCACCATGCCGCCCCCAAATTAAGCCATTAATATACAATTCATATTCCCAAATCAAAAGATTTTTGGTTGACTTTATAATTAATGCAAATGTAGTTTTCCATTTTATACACTACAGTAACACTGAGCTTTTGTGTTGTTTGCTGTTTGTTCTCTGACAGTAGTGTGGCTTTCACTTCACCCTCTTACTGGGCATTAAAAAGAAAGGCTAAAGCTTTGGTTGATAAGTTAAAATCAGCACATTTACCATGATTGCACTGTTGGGACTCAAACAGAGACATCAACTGAGGAGTTTGAGGACTGTCAGTCTCCAGATGATTAATTTTTTTGACGCACTTGAATTCGCCGAGACTGACTCGAGTTCGAACTCGGACAGAGATTTTCTAGAGTCTCTGGAAAGGCGTCATGGGCTGTACAGCATAACATCACACATTCTGCATTAAATAGCCTTCTCAGGATCCTATCAGACCACCATCCAAATCTCCCTCTAGATGATCACTCTTTATGGGACAGAAGTGATGCTTGGTCAATACAGTATGGAAAAGTTGCTCTTAATAAAATTTAAAAGCAAATTTGTTTGGGCCAGCAAAAATGTAATATTAAGAAAAATTTGATACTATAGTTGTTGATAGTGGAAAACTCATCCAGCAAAACCTGGCATTAGAATGTAGAGAAAGAAATATAGCACACATAAGTTTTTGGTCAGTAACTGACATTATAATTACTTAAGTGTTTTTTTTTTAATACAGGAGAAAATGTGCACATAAGATATGTGTAATAATATGGTAATCTGTTGGTGTGTGTGTCCAGGAATTAAACACTGAAAAATTGTATGCCTACAGAAAGCTTCAAGCTGAAGGAGGAGTCCTATCGGGCCTTTTTGGCCTGTGGGTCTCCAGAGGCAGCTGATGAGTACTGGCGGGCCAAGCGGAATGCGGCATCGGTGGTCACTGAGGCAAAAACTCGGGTATGGGAGGAGTTTGGCGAGACCATCGAGAATGACTTCCGGACGGCTTCGTGAAGATTCTGGTCCACCATCTGGCGGCTCAGGGCGGGAAAGCATTGCAGCATTAACACTGTTTATGGTGGGGATGGTGCGCTGCTGACCTCAGCTCGGGACGTTGCGGGTCGGTGGAAGGAATACTTCGAAGATCTCCTCAATCCCACCGACACGCCTTCCAATGAGGAAGCAGAGTCTGGGGACTTGGGCGTGGACTCACCTATCTCTGGGGTGGAGGTCGCTGAGGTGATTAAAAAGCTCCTTGGACCGGAGGGTGTGTTCCAACTATAGGGGGATCACACTACTCAGCCTCCCTGGTAAGGTCTATTCGGGGGTGCTGG
>JAODJX010000129.1:25680548-25694392 GCA_026776945.1 Isichthys henryi | reverse complement strand
TTGCCCCCCCAAACTGGGGCATTTTGCCCCCTGTTACCTTTTCCCCCGGGGAAGCCCCCCCCCCCCCCCCCCCCACATTATCACTAAATGTAGGTTTTTAAACCTACATTTAGTGATATTTTTTATAAAAAATAATTTTTATAATTATTCATTTTGTGATAATTACACGATTAATGCTCAGCAAAAATCTACTGAGGACTGTGATTTGCAAGTTGATGACCAGATAGTGTATCAACAGCAAATTTTTTGGAAAGATGAATGAATGAATGAATGAATGAATGAAAAGTGATGAATTTCCTGTTTCAGTGTCTATTCTTTTACTTTAATTCTTCATCCACGTGAATTTATGTGAACCGCACTGTACTGCAAAATGGGGATACCGACAGGTTACAAAGAGCATCCCTGCAGCCCATACATCACATGTAGCCTGATGCTGACTTTCAGTTCATTGCTGAAGTGCGCTTGGCGTGTGGCCATGCTTCACAGAGCACATTTAATTGTAAGAAAGGGAGCGGATCCCCTGTTAATTAAGTGAAATTGCATTGGTTGTACAGAAGTTGAGGGTCAATGGACAACATCATTATTTCAAACAAGTTTTCAAACATGGAGAGGACTATAGATTGCTTTCTCTGCCCCAATTGCTTTGGTATGGAGCTTAGTAGGGACAACCATAATAGCATTTTCATTAATATTAGCTTGGCCACTAAGTCACGGGTTTTATGGGATTAATATTACACTGCAAACCTAGTTAATTATTCCGCTGTTTTTGTTTAGCTTGTCATATGTGGCAACTGCATTCAAATTCATATTTGTATTTGTTTATAATTGAGAATATGGGAGATAATTAATTTACATAGAAAGTACGTTTATGAGATGACAACAGAATTTTTTCAGAAGTGGCACAGATATTTGCAATTGTATAATAATGTACCATCGATCATTGATCAAAATTGTTTTCTATGATGCTTAGAAATTTATACTTAAACTCAGACTGCTTTTGGCAAAGTTTGGTATTTGGTTAAAGCTGTGCAAGGAACTATGCACATGTAATACCTATGCTACATGTTCTGAGAATTCTGGATGTTGCAAAGGGGCTTCAAAAGAATGCGTGAAAATCCTAGATTCCTACACATGTTGGCAGTTCTGACTTTGATGGATTAAGATTAGGAAGACAGTACATTCTTGCAGGGAGGAATAAAGAATCCCATTCGTTTCATTTATTAACTGCTGCATCAGGCGGTGGATCCGTGAATTCTGTCTGCCAGAAGCCAATGATACACATCATGGATTATATTGTGCAGCTAACGCTTAATTCGGCAATGTAATTAAAGACTGGGTGTGGGATTCATTCCTGTTTATCTGGGGAGGTGAACCCAGAAAATGTAAGTGTAGAGGATTGCTTCAACTTAATACGCACAAAAGAAGCTTTGAGTATGTCATACGCCTCAACTAGCATTTTGAAAACTGAGTGTATACATTATGACATAGAGCAGTAACTGATAACTATTCAGAAATTGATTCAATGCCTCTGAAGGAGGCACCAACTTATATTGGCAATTAAGTCATGTGAATGCACCTTTACACTAAGGCTAGAACTTTCCTCTTCCACCTATACAAGGTAACTAGCCCATGGCAGGGACATGATCATGGAATGACAAAGGTGTAGCAACAAATACTGAGGGAGAAAGAGGCCTTGAAGACCTTCTGGTGTACCCTCCATATTCATAAAAAGTATTTACCACCAAATATGAGAATGTTTACAGAGGTCAAGCACAATTTTTAAAGCCTCACATACTAAAACTCATATTGTACACTACTGGTGGTTTTCTTTGTGTTATTTACAGCATCTGCTTTTAAAAAGGCTCAAATACGAAGAGGGTGAATGTATTTAAAGCCACATGCAGACAGAATGAGGATGTGACTTACAGTACACAAATAATCTCTCGCCACATGAAATATGCAGTTTTTCTCAATTAGGAAGGAGCAATTACAATGATCTTATTTTTTATTTTAAAAAATCCAGAATAACCTCACACTCATCTCCACAGGACTGCAGTTCACCTGCAACTTTTTATATCTAAAAATATGCTAATTTAATGTAAAAAAATAGATGGGTAGCCTAATGGAATACTATGCTATAAATTGGCGTATAATTCACATAGGAAAATATGAAGCTTTTGACAGAAATCACTGTGTTACCACACTCTCAGGCACTGATGGAATTCCACATTGTCATTGCTCTGCAATGTCCTATACATTGCTTATTCATATCAGTTTGCTGTACAGTATGAAGGTTAAATCTCAGGTATTAATTCTGTATGATAAGAGGGAAAGGTTGGGTGAACCAGATAAATATTAAGTATCTGTAAACTACCCTCTCCAGTTTGAAGATGTCAGTGCCCTGTTTGCTTGCTCCACAGGAAGAACCTTCGATTACCTTCAAATGGATCCGAGGCACATGAGTTAACAGCTTAAACCACAGCTATGTCTAGAGCACCAGCAGCAAAACAGAGATTCAATCTAAACAGCGCTTATCAACCTTGATTTTCTTGTTTCCGATAAATATTATTTAAACATCATTCCAAACACCAAGGACTATATCTTTCTGGTTAGAGCTTAACAACCCATTTTTCTTCTTTCCTCTCTTCCTGCAGCAGCTCCTGAAGCCGACTGCCTGGCTGACTGACCTCATTAGTGTTTACATTCATACAAGGGCTAGATTCCATTAAGTGACTAGAGATACTTCAATGGTTCTTTCGCTTTCATTTATGCTATAAATAGGTTAACAAATTGAAAAGGAAATCTAGATGATATTATGTTCATACACACATACACATACATTACACCAGCATTCAGCATTTATGTGACTTGCAAAAAAAAAAATATGAAGAGGAGGAATAGCCAGGAATGGAAGCCCTGAAGGGTTTGGCCCTGGAAAGGAATTTCGAAGGCCTGTCAGAATATAAAATGGAGTCCAGGCTGGAAGTATAGATCTCCCCCTCTTTGCCGCCATTCCCAGGCACAACATCTGAACTCCTAACAAACTACAGGAGGTTACAGATCCAATACAGTGTAGTGTTTTGCCCCAGTGTAGTATTGCATGGTGTTTTGCATGTTCCTGGCAGAACCTACTTTCCCTTAGTGTGCGGTTAAGACAGCTAGGCCCAAGGTTGAATCATTTGCACATGGTTTATGGTGGAGAAATTTTGCATACTGTATTAAATGCAGAAAAGAAGAGGCTTCTGCCTGCAATCTAACAGATACAGTGAAACAATGCTTCCCAGGCGGTCAGGGTCAGTAGTTATAGTAAAGGAGAAACTGGCAATCAACTATTGTTGGACTGAATGTAGCTCTGAACCTGATTTAAATACCCAATTACTGCCCACTGGCTTTTGTGAAGGCAAATGGCGTAACTAATGACTAGAGCTTCTCACCGAAGTACTGTCTCCCTGGAATGACGGAAAAAACCTAGAGGCTTTGCTTTCTGAAGAACCCTGCAAAGTTTATTTTGATGAAGTCAGACCTTGTCGATTATATTTCATAGGTGTCTCCTGTCATTAATGCATCGATGTTCATTAACAGGCCAATGACCTTGGGAATTCTGAATTTTGACTGTCATTGAAGTAATCAGTGCAAACGTATGATCTAGAAGCCCTATGGGGGCATCTTAAAGGTACGGTGGCAGCTTTCCCAGACACAGTTACTGAGCCGCTTCTGCTTACTTTTTTAAACGCTACTTCACAGATGAGCCACTTGCTACAGTATCTGATATCCCCCCGGCACCAAATACTCCTGCCATGTGATTGCACTTTTGTTCCCAGTTCAAAATTGCATTTGTCAATAATTCATGGCAGCGTGCAGAACCCCCCACTCAACACAGCTAGGGAAATGGATGGCGTACCCTACTAGCCCCCCAACCCCCCCCCCCCCCGTGAATAATTCAATTTGTAGGAGCAGCATTCTGTTCTGCAGCGTCGTTTGACTTTAAAAGGGGATGGCCATTGTGCACAAGATGTCGAAAATGCATTAGCTTCCAGATCCTTGGCCATCCTGAACTCCCATACACGCTTGCTAAGGAAGCACCTTAATTGAATCGAAAATGCTTCAGTGGGTCATTTTGATTATTTGACAAGCCTTTAAGATATTTTTCACCCATGTGCACTCATGTTAACAGATGACTTACCACCATGTACTTAACCCTGAAAATTATTTCTCTTTCGCTACTGTGTAAAATTATTTGAGCGCAAGTGGTTGATAATATCAAAATGATTTCATTGGCTGCTGGAGTGTGATGCCAACTGAGCAATGAGGGAAACTGGAAATACTTGCAAATGGACAGAGATTGTGACTAAAATCCCCCCCATGAGTCTGCTGAGCCGTCTTGTGTAAAATTTAATTTGGAAACACTATGAAAAGGAAGAACAACTTTGCCAGTTGCTGTGGTAGATGCTGGATCTGATGAGTAGCAGAAGGTGGCATTGATAGCCAAAGAAGCCCAGTAACGTAATGGAAATGCCAAAAAGTGTTGGTTAATTGTGAATAATATACGCAAGCATCGGAAAATTTGGCAGCCATTTCCTGCTGTCAAAATAAGACAGACATTCTTAATATGTTTTTTTTTTGCCCTATTTTCTCCCAGGTAACAATCTTATTACATATTGCTTATTCAGAAATAGTTTTGTCTGCAATAACTCCTGCCAGGAAGCAGCCAGCACTGTTGATGGCTCCTATTCACTCCCCTGTCACCACACCCTCATTTCAAACAGAGGTGACGCTTTCTTCCCCGCTTCTGTGGAACAAGACAGATATTAATCCACTGATAAGAACCTCCCAATCACAACAGAGACACATTTAGATTTGAACCATGATCCAAGTAGCAGAGTTAAGCCTAAGCTATGCTGAGCCACTTAAGATGCCCAGATATGTATCGTATTCTTGATAATTACTTGAGTACAGATACTTTTTCAGTACGATCAAGTGCTTGATTACTCAGGAGGGCTGCTGCAAATTTTGACACTTGTTTGTGATCGATGCTGCTTCCAAGCATTGCATCACTAGATGTAATGTCGACCATGAAAATTAAGATAACATACTTCATAAAAGGTCTTAGCTTACATCTAATTAAGACATTAAGTTCACAGAAGATCCACAGAGTGAATATTTAACTTGATCTCTGTTCCCATTTCCTCTCATTTGATACGCATAACCCATCCACCAAGGCTTCTGAAAACACCTGTGCTTAAGAAATAGCTATTAAATACTTTCCTCGGTGCTACAGTTGGTGAATATTTGACTTGGAAAGGGACCAGAGAGAAACACGCTGAACGAAAATAACTCCCAGTTTTTTTTTTATAACCCTCAGTAAATGTCACTCTGAAAAGATTCACTTTTTATACAGTTTGTTTAATCACATATTTTTTGACAAAAACACTTTGTCTAATTGTTCTGTGTTCAGACAACTGCACCAAAAGTCACCAAATTTAATAATATTTAACATGAACAAGCGCGTGCACACATGCGCACACAAACGCCCATGCACACTCATAGTGAAGCTCACTGACATTACCCTCTATCATTTGCAAATGAAAATAGCGTTACATTTATCTAAGGTGAGATGAGCAAGTCAATAAAAACGTTTGCTTTGTATACATTGGGAGCAGAGGTAGTTGGTGGTTTGAGGATGACTGTGGAGGACAGCAGAAAGCCCCAGTGGATTACTGTCCACCACAGCAGAAACTTTTTGACAGGATAGCTTTGAGACACCTGCTGCCTGAAGGTGAGGAAGATGTCGCACTCTGGGGAAACCCACTGAAAGTACCGAGGAGGACTTTTGTTTCACAGAGAGGCAAGGATCTCTGCAAGCAGCTACAAAACAGTTGGAAGTCCTCAAATGCCCTCTGCAGTCAGGCCAAGGAGGATAACCAAGTCCTGGGAGAAGCATGACATGAGTTTTAGTGGAACAAACGGCAAATGCCACACTTAGTATGCATGAATAGTGCCTTCCCTTTAGAGCTCTCCATTTGCTGCTTTTTGCATGCATTTATGATTGTTGCTTAGAGGAAAAGATGAAAAATACCAAACCACAGTATTGTACTTCATGCCCCTGGAAGGTAAAGATCAGTTTAATGACATAGAATCATTCCTAATCCTCTGAGGTCTGCAGTCATGAAGTGCGACACATGGCATGTGTCCTAGGAAAAGAGACTGGTACCGCTCCTTACGGCGACCACTTTCCCCAGCAGATCTCTAATCCAGGCTCCTGCATCTAGGCCAGGTGAACCTTCTGCTCCTTGCTCTTTGAATAAGAATCATCAGTCCGGTTGCACAGCACACACTTTAGTATGAAGCCACTTCCATAGATCATGGTTTTAACAATTTACAAGCCTGTTAGTTTTTACACTGAAGTGCAGTGTGTGTTTATTAATGGTCTTCCAAAGACTGGGACCAGACATCATTTGGTCAGAAGTCCAATCCTTCTGTCCATTATGTCTGAGAGAAAAGTAGTTCCAGGGTGTCTGAAGATGTTAAATCATAAAAAGTATTCTGTCCTTATTACTATACTCTTCTAAACCATTTCCTTTAAAAACTTTAACCTTTAATCAGTCTTTTTTTTAGCCATGTCTGCATTACATTTCTCTATTTGTAATGTGTAGTTTCCCTATACAGACAATCCCTAGGTTGCGAACGAGATCTGTTCCCTAAATCTATCTTTAAGTTGAATTTGTATGTAAACCAGGAAAATAATACTACAGAATATAATAATTATACATAAAAGTAACTACATATGATGCTGTACTGTACTTCGGAAGCTGCACGATGTTTTCATGAGTATTACAAAGTACTGTGTGCATTTGTTATCACAAACCATTTTATTTGACTTGAATTTTTTATATAATAGGCTTTATGGCAGCCTGTTCAGCAAAGCTGTCATGAAGTTTAAATTTCAGTTCATCACGCAGCGTTTGATGGAACGCAATTAACATTGCCGAATCAAATTCTGATCACTATGTCATGAGCAACAGATGTAAACCTCATTTAGAAAGTAGCCACCCAGCTGTGGAAACTAACGATAATCAATTTTGTATAGCATTGGGTAAACAAACATAATGGGACTGCATGCATCTAGAGGTTTTGGATCCTACCTGGTGTCTGATAAACCACACCTGATCTCAGGCGAATAGTAATTCATCAGGTAGGATAGAGAACCTGCTGGATATGAGCACTCCAGGATCAGGGTTGTCTGCCCCTGCTGTGGACGGTGCTGCTGTAGTGAGACTCATATGGATGGACCAATCTTGGTAATGAAGTGTTGGAACTGTGCATAAACCTGTGGCAGGTCTACCACCAAAATATACATTCACTCATGCTAGAATGGCCATGAGACTATGTTGACTTCCTGGGCCAGCAGTGGTTGGAAATTTGCAGAAAGCAGTCAATTACAACCTTGGAGTCCAAAATGTAGTATGTTTTAGTTAATCGATTGACAGATTTGGAAGTGCTGTGGTCTACCTTCGATTTAATAAGGGTACAGGCACTTGAAGTTTCTTTTGATAATGATATCCAAATAATCACTGTGTGTGGGGCAGATACAGCTGAAATGCTTTAATCAGTTACTATACTAAAGAGAGCGTAGCATCTAGAACTAAAAACAACATTTTATCCTGGAAGAAACTTCAGAAGGAAGTTTTTAAACCTTGAACTATGTGTCTTTCAAACACCTTTGGACCAGTAAGTAAAATTTTCACTACAGTCAGAGCTCTGGATTTGAAAACTAGGTTTGAATCCCAAGCATGGGCAGAGGGGTTGCCATCCCTTCGTATGTCGGTTCTTTCAGTAGCATTAAAGCCTGAACTTGCCAAAGCCCAGCCTGCATGCCGCTGAAAGGCCAAGAGTTTGTTCCTACCTGTTGGGTTTGGGCAGACTGTGTCCTTCCGTGTAAGATTCCTGGACAGCTTAAACCCCCTACTGCCATCAGCAGCAAAAGCCATAAAACCCAGAAGCTCCTCAATCATCTTAAACTGCAAAGTATTACTACTGCAGAAAAAGTTCTCAAAACGGTGGGTGGCTTCAGCGTATGTTAATCTTTTGATTTGTGGCACACATCAGATAAATAGCTATCACAGAGCCCCAGGGGGCTGTATCATGAAGCAATATTTCTTGCTTAGCTGGATAGCGTCTCAGATACCCCACTTTAGATGGACTTTATCTTGGTTCACTTACATTTAGCCCAAAACTACTGTACCTTAAATCCTACAAGTTAGCTAACTGGCAAATCTTGCTTAGCAATACAGGCCTCGAATGTCACAGTCCAGTCAGTTCCCACTCTGCATCACCTAAATAATAGGCACCGCTGCAGATAATCAGCCTGGTCAATTGGGCCAGATTAAAACCATCTGGGTTCAGTTAACTCCTTGTGAAGTACTGAGTGTTCCACCACACTGAGCGGCTGTTGCATGATTTGCTTTCACTGTATGACTCCTGCTTGGTTTCCTTGTTTTCTTCCTCTGTGACTTGAGCTTAGGTGTTTGATGTTGTATGTCTGTGTTTAGACCCAGGATTTGGATCACGGTTTGGCTATGTTTGCCTTCATTTGCTGTCGTCTAATTTTTGGCCCCTTTCTTGTTTATGGACCACGATTCTGGTAATAAACTTGCTTTACCTGTGCTTGGATCCTTGCCCTATCCAGCCGTTATACCAGAATGTAACCAGTATTATGTTTTTTTTGATGAATTATAATTTAGAGTTGGATCAAGGTACTTTTATAAACTGAAATTTAACAATGCTAATGTTTTAAAGCGGGATTTTTTTTTTTCCAATATACCAAAAGCTTACTACCTGAAATTAATAAGATGTCTGTCATGATGCAATGAAATAGTTCTTAATGCTAAAAGCAGGACAACACATAAATCATATCTGTCCATAATCGCCTGTTTCCTATGACTTTCTCCAACCTTGCTGCTAACCTCGAAAATAACCCATGAAGGCCAGATGGGCTCCACCCGCCTCTGCCTCAAGCCCTGTTCTGGATCTAGAACATTCCAGTTACCGTAGCTGCTAGCAGAACAGTCTCACAAATAGAACTGAAATATATTTGTCTCAGGCATCCCACCATTTGCAAAGATGGATTCCAAAGGGACTAATTAGCGGAGTGAGGAAGGCTGGAAAGCGCATCTCAAACCATTTCTCTCCTCCATCAAATTAGCCAGACTGTAGCCCTGCGTTGCTGACTCACTTAAATCACGTTATGCTTTATTGCCGTTTGCCACTATCCCATTTTCTCTCTTCTTGTTGTTGTATTTATTAAAGTATAATGATGAAAATGTGTTTTCATTTTATTCATCTATTTATCCCTGCATTTTCAAAAGCACTGTAGTCGCCTCCTATTTGACACAATCTAAAATAAACAAGTAAATAAATGCACAAAACACCTGTTACATTGCCAGCCACTTAATAATGTTTTGAAACGAATAAACAGTGAATCTTAAAAGCCTTTGGCTCGGATCGATTAGACATAATGAAGTGTACTCATTCCTCAACAAGGTGAGTGAATATCAATGTTCTTGGGAGTCAAACGCAAGGACACTTCAGTCGCGGCTTGACCATGAAGCTTTCCTTCAGGCTAATTGCTTGATAGTCTTAGAAAAGTAAGTTGAGCGATCGGCAATTCTTATTGATGCAAAGAGTTCTTAGAAGTTGTGTTTGGGGTTGTGGATAGGTGCAGGCTTATGGTTGTAAGATGTCGACTTGCAAGAAACACCACATGGAACAGTCTGCAGGAGAAGCCATTATTGCGTATTAATGATATTCATACTGCATCAGAAGTGATTTTGCAATGTTTTAAATAGAGGGAGGATGCACAGATGAAGTGCGGATTGCTGTGGGCCATGGCAAGTCACGTACACAGCAAGTTGTTTAAAGCCGGCTGCTTTGCATGAGGGAAGGAGGAAAAACAAGGCTAAACTGTTCCTTTTGTTTTGCCCTCAAACCTCAGTGTTTGCCTGCCCCATAGCGTGCCTCGATTGCTACCGACGTTCAGGTTGTGAGCTCCTTTGACTCTTACAACCTGGGCCCTCGAGTCACAAACCTCCAGCACCTACCTACACCGCTTTGACACAGCCTTGCTGACTCCTCCCTTCCTCCTTGACTCTGTGTTTTCAGAACAGATGCTATTCAGAACCGTCCTTCCCTTTGGGTCAGAGTCGAGACCCGCTGCCACAATTGTTATTCTGTAGAAAATAAAGATTGCATGCTTCTGTCTAGCTACAATTCAGAGAAAATTTTGAGATACAACATATTGTAAAGAATGGCTGAATGGCTGTGAATGCTTTCAGTACTTTCTGTAGTCATTAGTTTCTTTTAAGAAATGTTCTTGGGAAAATGCAGGTGTTTCATTAGATTTTATGAGTAATCGATGCCTATAAAGATCAATGAAAGTATTCTGGAAAGATACCTGAGTTGTACTAATATTTGTATATATGTAAGTACACAATGACAAAATGCAAAATTTAAAACCAGTCTTTCATTACCTATCAATGCCTAGAAACAATGACAGTTTTGATGGATTTTTTTACTGAACTGCTGAGCTGATGTTTCTTTTCAGTCCAGTTAAAATTACACAGCCTTACACAGGACCGAAGCCTGTAATTCATCTTGCTGTTCATGGAAATGGAAATTTATGCTGATATTTTGCTCTTCCACCTCCAGAATTCAAGCTTTTTTCTTCACTGTCTCTCAAAAAAACAAAAAACAAAAACAGTGATCATGTTACTATCAAACCTTCTCATCATAGATCCTTTGGTTCCTAAGTGCAACAAAATCTCCATTTGCTTTGCATTGTTTGGTCCAGGACCACAGCAGAGTTTGTACCAGGCCAACGCAGCTACTTCATACTCATTACCTTTCTATTGAACAGCTAGCGGTGACACTTCGAGGGAGTACGGTTGTGTTATGTAATTAGACCACATGGCAACAGAAGGCTGTTGATTTTCTTTATAAAATTACATCTTTTAGTGCCTTTACCTTCTTAGCATTCAACATTAGTTGCCTGAAATGTGGACTTTTTTTTACGACCTCATGGTTGTGTTTAGGCCCACATAGTATAAATCAGTAACAGATCAATTAAAGTTAAATCAAGTAAACTGGTATTCTGGTCCATTTTCGCATTGCTATAAAGCATTCTACAGCTGCACAATACCAGGAAAATTGGACCCCTGGTACAAGGCCAATGAAACAAAGTAACACAAGAAAAATATCATTCACTTTTAGCTCTTTATGTGCCGTATATTGAGCGAAGACTGGCCTCTCACTCCACGTAACGGGGAGTAAGTCAGGAAGGCATCTCCAGCGTCCTGTTGAGCATTTATTCCCACTTTGTTATCCTCTGTTACATATGACCTTCTCCTCACCATCTCACTCCTTAGTGGCATCAGAGATTGACTGACTCGTTTGCCTTGCAGAATGCGGGAGGGAGACCTACGGAGCTGGTATAAGTGGCTGCTGCTGCTGACCCTCTGCATGGTTTCTCTATGGGGACGCATGACAATGGCATCGTCGTATCGGAGCCACATGGGTACGTCATGTGATTTTACTGCCAGATCTAACTTCAGTACCTCTAATTCTCATTTGTATTCTGCTGCCAAATGTTGCTGAAGTTGCTGAAATGTCAGCCGACGGTGCATTGATGAGTTTGCGTGCTGTGCATAACTGCAGTCTTTGCTCAGTTTTGTCATTAACTCCTTTGTTGAAGTGATTGCTTAGATTAAATAGTAAAATGTAATATAAGAATATTCTCTACTTGCCCTTGAGGGTAGGAGTTGTTGGTCTCTCGTCTATGTATCCGTCAAAAGTTTGAACACACCTATCCATTGAAAGGTTTATTCGTACTATTCTCTACATTTTTTTTATAATAATAAAGACATCAACACTATAACATAATATAAAGAAGTATTTAATAAAAAAAATGATTTGTTGGGCGGGGGCCCTTCACCCCAATTTCTCCAGGGACTGGCTGACCCTACTTTCTGTTCTATGCCAGTTACATGAGGTGGCCTCCTGGGATGCTTTTCCAGCCATCTTGAAGGAGGTCATACAAATTTGCTAAGTACTCATTGGCTGCTTTTTTTTCAATCTCCAGTCAGACTCCTCCCAAACCATCTCTCCTGGGTGGACATGTGATGTAACAGCATTTCTCTCTTTTGTAGATGA
Source organism: Isichthys henryi (assembly GCA_026776945.1). Lineage (NCBI taxonomy): Eukaryota > Metazoa > Chordata > Actinopteri > Osteoglossiformes > Mormyridae > Isichthys > Isichthys henryi. The sequence goes on along the minus strand of JAODJX010000129.1, from coordinate 25,682,188 downwards.
CTTGGCACGTCTAAAATTTTGACTCATTCTATAAGTATGCCTGTGGAATATTTATAATCTGTCTATGTATTCTGAAATTTGACTATAGAAATGCTGAGATTATTAAACGAAATGCTGGTATGGACCTTATGTGCAGGAATAGGGAGTAAACCCATTAGATGCTATTTCAGTTGCCATGCTCCCTTTGCGCGAATCAGAAAAAGTGGCCTAAGGGAAATAATACAGCCTTCATAGGGACTTTAAGTAATGGGCAAGTTCACAGATCCCAAGGCTATGAAGGCAGATTCGGTGATGACAGATTGAGATAATGAGTGTCATTCTACAGGCAGAGAGTAGATGGGCGGTAAGAAGAATAGAAGGATGGAATGAAAAAGAGGGATGGCTTTGCGTTGACTAAAAAGCATATTGAAATGCAGAATGAAGTCTATAAACAGGGAAACAGACACTCAAGAAGGTTAAGAGAATGTCAGAGTTTATGAATGCAGCTCAGGAGGAATATAAAGGTCTACAGAGGGAGCGTGGACAAATTATTTACTTTTTTGGGTGGGGGCAGAGGGTGGGAAACCCCTTTTCCCCAATCGCTGTGTAATCTTGATAAAGCGTGATAAATTCCTGATGGCTACCATGCTCTGCTCTTTCATTCACATGTAGTCTGTGACCAAAAACCAGCGGCAGTCCCATCCTGCCTGACTGAACGTTTATTGTTTGAAATTGAGGTCCTTCTGTCTTCATGCAGCTGTATCAGCAAACTTTGTTCCACATGGAGCTGGTATTGGCCTGTTGAGTTTCCTAGTTGCCCTCATGGCCACTTCCTGAGCCGGGTAATCAGCGAGGTAATCACATACCAGCTCTCCAGCATCGACCAACTAAGAGGGCAAGGGTTAGGCCAATCAATAAACCTTTTTACCCCAGGTTTATAGAGGTTGGGATCTCGCAGAAACAAATCGACCTTTAACCACAACCAGAATCCTAATCATGCTGCAGCAAGGCATTTTACAGCAAACAAGTGCAGGATGGGTGTAAATGAGAGGCTCAAACCATTTCAGTGCTACATCAAAGCCTTTTTCTGGAAGGTTTTTTCAGGTGTAATACTGTAAACCCTATTAGCCTAATGACCTCATCATAAACCCAGGAGGTCAAAAACTCATGCCCATTCTTGTTCTGAGCATTTATGTCCAACAGCTATTAATTCTGAAGGCCTCAATCATGTGTGCACCTCCGATTGTAAGTCTCTCATTACATCTGGATGAAGTTTGCTGCTCCCTGACATTTGTAAGTATTCAACGTTGTCTTGCCTTCTGACTTTCATTACCTACGCCTGGTTGAACATTCACTTCTTGAACATTCTCGTGTCATCCTAGCAACTGTCACTTGAAATTGAGGCTTAATCAATGGAGACAGGCAACCACTATTGGTAGAAAACCAGACATCCAACAAAGTCTACAATGTCACTCAAACTATTGTCACACTGGGTCGGATCAGTTTTCCTTGCAAAACAAACCTTAAGCCTGTCTCCTACACCTAAATAAAATTGCTTGTTTCCTGTGAACTGTTAAGAAAAAAGGGGGCGGCATGGTGGTGCAGTGGTTAGCACTGTTGCCTTACACCTCTGGGACCCGGGTTCGAGTCTCCGCCTGGGT
>JAODJX010000129.1:25656384-25680448 GCA_026776945.1 Isichthys henryi | reverse complement strand
ATTGCTTCCGGGATAGGCTCCGGACCCCCCGCGACCCAGTAAGGATAAGCAGTTTGGAAAATGGATGGATGGATGTTAAGAAAAAAATGCCTGCAAAATGATACTAATTAGGATGATGTTACAAAGATGTTATGACAGCAGTTGAGACCAGGATCCTACAGTATGTGAAGGATTTCGATGACTTGTGTATCCTCTTTCTGTTCTGGCCTGGGACTGCTGTCATATTGGTTCCATGTGATTGCTGGCCCAGAGTAACATTTCAGTGATTTCATTGTGAACTTAGGAGCATTTCCAGGTCTTCTCCAAACTTATTTCTTTTTAAAGTCATATTTAGTTCATTCTTAAAAATAATAATATTTACCACCCTTAAATCTTAAAATACACCACCGGCAAATCTTGATGGGTAGCACTACTATAGAACTGACAGTTTGAATCTCATTGTCGCTCTGTGTGCCTGGAGTTTGAATGTTTAGCCTTTGCTGTACAGGATTCGTCATGCAGTCCAAAGACATGCAGTTAGGTGAACTGGTGTCTGCTTGTATCCACTTCGTTGTCTGGGATGAGCTCCTGGTTTCCTGTAACACTGAAGTGGAAGAGAAATCGGAAGATAGATGTAAATACTCTTGATGATACAGCTTTTATTTTAAAAAGTAGTCCCAGTCGAATTAGCAAATCTAATGTACGACAGGCAGCAAAACAGAAGACAGTGCTGAAAGGGAGTGGACTACAACCCTTAATCATATTGTAGAACCTAATGATATTTTACTAGTGGATATTGGAATGCATATACTATATGTAGGTGACAATGGGTCTTTCAGAAAATAAAACATTAATTTCAGTAGAATTTTTGATGGGAATATTGCTGCCTTTTACAATTATATGAAAATATGATTGAATAACAGAGCAGACAGATGGCAAACGGAAGGACAAAGAAAAAGTCAAAACAGCAATTGCCCAAGACAAACTGGGACAGTAAGCATATCAGTGTCATCCTGCATTGCATCATCTGAAGACGTAAAGCTTCATTAATTAAGCCCGGGAACCCCTTTCGATATGATGCAGAGCTCAGTTTGATGTGTTAAATCGTTTCCTGCCAGGTTAGCAGATGACAGGTGTGGGTGTGGTGAATGCAGGTCACTTTATGATCTTCTGCATCTCAAACATTCTGTGCTAAACAAACTGAAAAATCCTTAACCGACATTGAATGAGACGTACTGTGTGTCGGTGGAGCTTATGGCGCAGGTTTGGCATTTGTGTGTGTCGTGATGGTGAGTGAGGCCATAAGAAAGATCTTGCATCATATACCACTGCCAAAGAGCAAATATGTTTAAATAGCTGGCGTTTCAGATCATTATGGTTCCACTTTGAGGATGATGTTAGAAAAAGAGAGTGGACTATACGATTTGCTGTGATGCCAACATCAGTATCTGTTCATCTGTGGGTTAAAACTGCAAGTCTGAACCTTCCCCTGAATTTTTCTGAATCCGCTCTGTTGCGGTCAGCAAAAGCGATGAAATGAATTGCTGATGACGGACCTGTTTATGGATTACATTTACAATCTCACTGACCTCACTTTTTGACCATAATTTAGCAGGAATTAAAAGATGAGTGTAATTTGACTTTCCTCTGTAATGTTCTCTTTAAATGGATTGCAGGCAGGTTAAGAACAGCCGACTAAGCGACAACAATGCTTGTCATAAAGCCAATTATAATAAAAATTCAGGTTAAACACAATGGTTTGTAATTGCGAACGCACGCACTACATTGTAACACTTGAAAGCATCGTGCGGCTTCAACGGTTCCACGGCTGGAGGTACAATACCGTACCGAATGTAGTACCTTTTATTATTATTGTATAATTATTATTATAATTATTATGGTGTACTGTATTATTAATTTTCCGACTGACCTACAAATTAAACTTAAAAGCAGATTTAGTGAACAGATCTTGACTGTAACATGGAGACTGCCAGTACTCTGGTCCTGCTCCATGCTTGTTGCAGCGTGCAATTGTGAAGTAACTCGGAAAGCGATCGCATCACGGGGTCCTCAGCGCGCTTTTGATCTGCTGAATGTGGGCAGTAAGTGTCGGCACTACGCTGCCAGCTATGCACGTCGGAGTAGGATATAGAGTGAAGCAGCTTCATGGTGCAAACCTCTCTATGCCAATCAAGATCTTTACATCCTCCTTACTTGATTCACTTGGCACGCGGTGCTATGATGATGCAGTTAATATACACTGGTGTCCAAAAAATAACTGTATTTTTCTCTCCTTGTTATTGAGGGATGAATACAATGGACTTTTGTCAGAGCTGGTCTTTTAATAATTAATTTAATTGGCTTTATTCTCTTATTTGTAGAATACATCTGGTCCACACGCAAGTAAAACACAATAGTTTTTCTTCCAAGATAATATGGGACCAATTTACTTCTGCTGTGGTGCAGTGAGCTGTATTTGTTCACTCGCATCGATCCTAAAATCGTACCCGGAATTAAGTCAGTTTCTCCACATAAGACTGGCTAGGCAAGTTTTTTGTTTGTTTTTTTTTTAATTTGGCCCATTACTCAGATTCAGCCTTTAATTCGAAGGAGAGCTGGGACAGATGCTAGCTAACCTAGCATGGAATGAAAGACCATCTATCAATAGCTGCCAGTGCTGATGCATCTACCATTACAGTACATGTCACGCTGTGTGTGGGGGCGGTAGATTAGTTTAAGAATATTTTATTGTTCTGGAGCCATCCAGAAATGCTGTTTTCATTTCTTAGTCAATCTGCCTTTCCAGCCCACACACATGTGTGCTGAGACTTAATTATGGTCCTCATTAAAGGCAAATGAAGGTGGATAATCATTGAATTGAGAACAGCGATCGGAGTACAGGGCGGTATTTGTCTGCTGCGATGACAGCAACTGAACACTACGTCAAGCCAACAGCTGCATGCGTTCTTTTATTTATTTATTTATTTATTTCCAAGCCACCCCAAACCTGATTAATGTGCTGTGCAGGTGTTTCATAGATTCAGTGTCTGTCCTTGAGTTTCGATTGTTTATTCAGGTGGCCTTTTGCAGTGGTTCAAAGGATGATAAGTACATTGCAAGTGTGGACAAGGTACTCCTCACTTCTGCAGCTCTCAGTAATTAATCTTCTACACTCGTGATGGTCACGGCAGTGAGGGAAAATAAGCGAACAATATGCAGCCTTGGCAAAATTCATTCGCTCTCAGTATTAATCTTCTCATTTCACAGTTAACATGTCATTGATCTCACAGACCTCTATGCTCCTCTTTTTTTGAGATTGACTTAAATAATTTATCACCAAGTTAGACTTTTCCAGCATATGTTATGGCTCGACAGGATTTATCAGATTATCTGACACCGAAAGGACTATGAAGCTGTATGGTGTGACCTTGAGACCACTGGTGAATACTGCACCAACTCCTTAGACTTGTACTTCATGCTAAGCGAGAATATGGCCCAAACCAAATACACCATTATAATCGATTTTGTTCTTAGAATTTTGTGATGTCAGCTGTAACAAGCAAACAATGCATTTTCCTTTGTCGCAAAATGAAGGTGTAAGCCAAATAACTAAATAAATAAATAGACTACAGACTTCCAGTTAAACATTTTGGATACCCAAAGGAGGGGAGAATGTTGAACTCACATTGAATGTAATGATGAATTTCTACCCTTTATGAGTAAAAGACAGCTTACAGTTATTTTGGCATAGGTTTGATAAAAATGTGGTGCTATCAAATTGTGGAAGTGGAAATGTTTGCTGGGGCAGGTTTATTGGGGAAAAAATTTTATGGGGAAGAAAATACATGAGGAATATTATGCGCATCTTGAATTCTGGGGAATGCATTTCCAATCTTAAACTTTGTTGGCAGGCTGTTACACCCTCACTGTATTTTAATTGTAGAATCGATGCAGTTGCATATGCCCTTGCTGTGAACTGGAAGAAGCTAACTGCAGATTCTCTTCTTAGCTGCACGCTCTCTTTAGACCTGGCAGTGAGCTTTGCTCAGGTGGACAGTCCTGTTTTCATCTCTTTGAGTGTTTGCATTCTTAGTTAACTGACATTTCGTCTTTGCTCTCATGGTTGTAGTGAGCTGAAGGCTGCTTTTGTGGTCTTGATTAGCTAGATTTATGCATCTGATGGCCCAAGTTTTACTTTTGGTTTATGTTGCTTATTTTGTCTGTGTATTTCCAACCCATTTCCTGGTTCCTGGTTCCTGTTCTTCGTATTTCTTACCCTCTTGAGACTCAGGGAAAATATGACGCCATGTGACGCCATCTTGAAACCCTTACTGTTCTCCTTAAGGAACAATGGGACTTAAGAGAATGTCTTGTATAGTACAAGAGATACGAGCAAAAACACAATGTCCTCTACAGAGGACAAAAATGAATTGTTGGGTCCCAGAAGGCTATGCTCCACAGTTGAATGGCTCTGTACACCTTGTCCTGGTGCTACTCCACGTCAGCAACCTTGGTGTCCCTCCAATTACCCGTTTACTGTGGTCTTCTGTCCATGGTCTCAGGGACAAGTGGAAAGTCAGAATTGCAGTGTCCTACCTTGGATTCTCTTTGTTTTGGAAGTCAATAAAATGTATTTTAACTGAGTGCATCGAGTCCCGTATTGTAACACATGAATGTGGGAGAATGGTTTTAAACGTCAAAGCTTGGATGGATTATTTAAAATCTGGATACTGTAGAAAAATACTATATAAACTACATATTGGTTACCCATTGGAGAATAATATCAGAAATGATAGTCTAGCGTAGACAGAGAAGGTTAGCAGCCTCTTCTAGGAATTTCCCCACATCTAAATATCTCCAAGAGGAATTGTTTTTCCAAGGGGGAAAAAAAACCTGCCTTGTCCCATTAATTTGGATCCCTGCACGGCTCATCCATCTCTACAGAGACTCAGGAGACTAATTAGAATTAAATGTAAATCCATTATTCTGGGCTGGAATCTGAGAGACCTCCAGCTATTCAACAATTCAAAGAAAATTTAGCTTTTGGTTAAAATCAGGCAGGCTTCGTTATGTTTTGCCGTGATGAGTACAATTAGTGGGGAATGTAATTAGCAGGAGAGGGGGCTGGCCATTAACCTGGTATTTTAAGCAAGGCCTCACCTTGCTAATGACAAGGGCGTTAATTCCTGATTTGGCACTGTTCAAAACAAACTATATTTAGGCGTGCAAAGGAAAAAATCATTTTTAATTACTTGCTAAGATGATTCGTAACATCAGAATTTTCAGACTTCATCATGTTCTCAGATTTCTTGACCTGTATTGTGTACATCATTTAAATCTTGTTCTGTCTTTAATTTGTTGTTCCAGCTACCTGCTCAAGGACTACGGGTGGAAAAAAATAATCTTGCTTAACGCTGGTACAGTGCATCTTTCCGTGTTTTATACAGCGTTAATGTTTTATTGTGCACTGTCCTTGTTTAAATAATAATAAAAAAAAACATCTTCAGACAATCATCAGACCATTTTGTCCCAACAATTCCACTTTAAAGTTATGAAGTAAACAATGAAAATGATATGAAAATTAGGTCTGTCACCGGCTTTGGTGATATAAGAATAGTTCATTAAAAAGGCGCTCTCTGCTAGCTACACACTCACATTTTCTTTGCTTAAGGCCATTTATTTAAGGCAGCCTTTATCACTAGAATCTATATATTGCAGTTCTTGGCAGAGTTCTTTATAAACTGAATAAAAACTATTTTCCTTTTTGGTGTTGATAAAACAGTACTTTAGATTATTACCTCCGGGTACTCCGGTTTCCCCCCACAGTCCAAAGACATGCTGAGGCTAATTGGAGCTACTGAACTGCCTATAGGAGTGCATGTATGAGTGACTGGTGTAAGAAGTGTGCCCTGTGATGGGCTGGCCCCCTGTCTTGGGCTGTTACCTGCCTCGTGCCCGTAGCTTCGGGATTAGCTCTGGACTCCCCGCGACCCGGAAGGATAAGCGGTTTGGAAAATGGATGGATTTATCAGTGAAGTTTGCATAGACAAATGGGGCAATCATTGGCGATATATTGCTCTCCATGTCTGCTGTATATGCAGGGTAATTGCCTTCCAAGATATTTTTCAGTACCAAAGTAATTTGCCTTGACACAAACTTATTGTAATTGATTCTTTTGCAGTTGTACATATTTACCAAACCATGTAATGAAATTAAAAGAGCATTTCATTACAATAGAACAATAGAATACAATATACAATAGAACACAAAGGAATGTATATAAGTGCATGTGTGTTCCTTTCTAATCAAATGCCTTTTGAAAAATGATCACATATCCCCTTCCAACACATAGTTGGCTTTCATTGCATAGGGTCATTCAAAGGGTCATTTGGGTGGATAGACGGAACTATTGGAGGAAGCTCAGGAGTAACGGCTTGAGGATTGGCTCGTCCTATAATGAGCTTACTTGGCATAAGTAGGGTTTCTTCGTGTTTTGTACTGTTTGGTTTTCAGTTTGAGAGTCCTCTGTTCCACAGCCTGCCACTTTAAAAGACCAAAATATACTGAAGGTGAACAAAACTATAGCAAAATGTGGTAATGTTTTACGTTAACTGCACCTTCATAATGCTTTTATATTGCATTCATAAGACGTTCAGTACACCTTCATAATGTATTCAATAAGTATTCATAAAACATTCATAAACATTATGTATGTATACCTAAACAACCTAACATCCCTTAACAGCTGCAATATACATATTGATGACCTAAGGAGTAGGGCAACTATCTGCCTTTAGAACAGCTTCAGTCCTCTTTGGAATGCAGTCACTGCCCTGAAGTATTTAGTGGAATATTGGCTAATCTTCAAGACAAAAAAGCCTCCAATTGTTTGAAGGATGGCAGCGATGAAGTGATCTACTTTACAGCTTGCTCTCTAGAACTTGTCATAAATGTTCAATCATTTTTATATCTAATGATTGGGGGAGGGGGAGCTTGGAAGGCAATTGAATTCATTCTTGTGTTCATAGAAACACTTGAATTTGTTTAGCAGCTTTTCTGGTGGTATCATCACCTTGGAATATGGAACATCATGAGGAAACAGCATCCACACCACAGGGTTTAGCTCATTCTGTAAAATAGCCCCAAATATTCCTTGACCATTATACAGAGCAATCACTGAACCGACGACTCCCACTAAATGGCTGGCTGTGTCATTTTCGATCTGCCATAATGCAACAGATATTGCAAATAGAAAGCATCTTCTAGATTTCTTCAAACATAAACCGATCCAGGTTCATCAGATTGTATTGCTTTCCTACATTGTTCAGATTTCTAGGTTTCTTATTCCTTGCAACTTTTCGTTGGATACAATGTAGTTCCCATAAATTCCAACTTCTTAAAGCTTACATCATGCAGTTTTTTGAGACTAGGATACAGCAGTGCTGATTCAGTTCTGTGATAATTAGGGTTAAGGGCCTTACTCAAGGCTTCGACACCGATATGACAATTCTGCCAGCGAAGGGATTTGAACTCATGAACTTCTGGATATAATCACATGTCCCTAACCCACTGAGGTACGCCACACCCCACAAATACCCCGTTAAGTGTCCGTCAATTCTTGTTGGTGAGCTCTTCAGATTGTGACCATTGTTTCTCATGGAAGATGTTTGACATATGCTGTTATGCTTTAAATGATTTTGCATTTTTTGTGACTGATTTGGAGCTCTGTTGGCTACCTTTTGTTGCTTTGACAGCTCCTGTATCAAACTGCTGAAGTCTTTATAGCTGACACATGGTATAAGTGGGCGATGTTGCTGCTTTGTCAGTCCCTCTGTGTATACATGTACATAACACAAATATTGCTAACTGACTATCCAGCTTCTCAGTCCAGCTATGACATTGATCTTTATTTATTTTTTTAATACATTATAAAATTATGCTTTAAAGCACATTTCAATCTTTAATGTTTTTGTCATCAACACTCTTATAGTCAAAATATAATTTATCTTTCTACTTATGTCTGATTTGTGTACAGTATTTTAAGACACCAATTATCAGATCATCTCTTTATCCACTTTCATTCTCCTTTGTTCCGGATTAATAAGAATCCATGATTCAAAGTAATTTCACACATTTTTTACTCCACCTCATTGTAATATTAATGTCATGCGTTTTAATTTCTGGGCGGAATGAGATATCTAAAAACCACCCATGAACGTATTTCAGCAGGGAGCTTTCAAAGGACTAAAATGCTTTCTCTGAAATGTGCAAGGGGCATTATAATGTGGCTATAATTGTTGCTGAATTAACCTTCTGAATTATAAGTGAAAGACATTAATAAATGTCTCCTGCAGGTCCACAGTAAGATTCAGTTAAGTGATATAAATCTTATCAGTCATTTATGAACCGTTATCATTTTCTGGTTGACAAGTCTGAATGATGTTCCTCAAATAATGTGGGATTTATAGATAGCTTAGATACCTTGCAGAGGGGGGTGGGTGGGGGGAACTGGCTTTTTTTTTTACAAGATAATGTGATTATTCTCTTCTGTTTTTTTCTGTCCAGTTGTAACCCATCAATCAGGGATGAGGACAGGTTGCAGCCTTACTGTCTTCCAAAAATGCAAGCTTCAATGAACCCCTGATTCAATTTTGTTCTACAGAAAGTGACTTTATTACCTGACACTGTATAACTAGGCCATTTAAACCACTAGATTGTGGTATTTCTTGCAATAACTTGATAAGTAGCCAGACATGTTTCTTTGCAGGAATCACGAGAAGAAAATCCATCCATCCATCCATCCATCCATCCATCCATCCATCCATCCATCCATCCATCCATCCATCCATCCATCTGCTGTAACTACTTGTCCTATTCAAGGTCACGTGGGGTCCGGAGCCTATCCCGGAGGTTATGGGTGCAAGGCCATGAGCAGAAGATCTGAACTGAAAGCAGAGTTTCCGTTTATTTTCATATACATTAACATATTTAGCAGACACTTTTGTCCAAAGTGGTGTACAAGTGAGGTAGACAGCACATTGCAAATATACAAATGCACATGCTGTCAAGGATTGAGGTGGCAAGTGCAGCTAGGCTGAGCTTCCAGTGAATGCTCAGGTACGAGTGTAAGCAGCATTGGAGCAGGAACCACACACACACACACACACACACACACACACACGTTTATATTCATATCTTTGTGTGGACTGTAAATTCATTTCTGTGGGAAAAACCCTAATCTCAACAATGGCAACCTTAACCCTTATCCAGCTCTAAACATAACATTGACAATTTAGTTTTTCAAATGCAGTTACCAATTTTTATAAAAAATGCTCCCCATAATATCAAAATAAGTTTTTTTTAACATTGTGGGTACATTTGGTCCCCACAATAACAATGATTTTCTACAAACAAGATCTGGGATATACTGAATCTTACGTGAACAGCTGGTATTCATAGGCAACAAGTCTGATGCATGAGAAATGGTCAAGCGTTTACATCTAAGTGACAAATTGTCATGGGCAGATGACTGCATTGGCGCTTCTCTGAAACCACAGGGCTTGTGGGGTGCTGCCACTCAGTGCTGGTGAGTACCTGTCAACAGGGGTCAGAAGAGGGAAAAACCATGAATTGGCCACTTTGATGCGTGGGGGTGACGGAGGCTGTACTCTGCTCTAAAATGACAGGAGGGCTACTATAGCACAACTGATGCAAAGCTTAAATTTTGGACTGAAATGGCTGCATTACGTCACACCTGCAGCTTATGGGGCTGCGCAGCTGCAGGGCAGTCACAGTGCCCATGCTTACCTCTCCCCAAATGGCTGATGCACCTGCAATGGGCATGTATGATCAGGACTGAAACTTGGGCCAGTGGAAGAAAGTCTGGTTTCCTTTCACATCATGTAGATGGGCAGGTACATGTGCGCAATTTCCTTGGGGAACAGGTGGCACCAGGATGCACTGTAGAAAGAAGACAAGCCAGTGGAGAGAGTGTGATGCTGGGTAGTGTTCTGTTGGGAACCCCTACGTCTGGCCATTCACGTGGTACTTATCATGACATTGTTGCAGATCATCTGCACCCATTTATGGCAACTATAGTCCCCTGTCAATGTGGTAATATGTTTGAACTGTTCAGGAATAGTTTACAGAACATGACAAAGAGTTCAGCGTTGTCCTGCTCACCAGATTCTCCAGATCTGAGTCCCAATGAACATCTCGCAGTGGCACTGGGACAGAGAGTCCAATCCACAGGGACTTCACCATGTATCTTTGGGGAATTAAAGGATCGCTGATGATATCTTCATGCCAAATACAAAGATACCTTCAGAGGTCTTGTTGAAGCCTTGTCTCAAAGTGTCGCAGCTGTTTTTGGTGGCACGTGGAGGACCAACAGAATATTGGGCAGACGGTCATGGTGGTTTTGGCTCTTTGGGGATTGGGTGTGTATGTATGGGTTATGCATATATTATAATGTGGAGACTTGCTATTTTGACATTGTGGGGACCACCTTTTCAGTTTTTTAGTGTCTGTCTGTGTCTCTTTGGAGTTTACACATTGTCGCTCCATTCTTGTGGTTTTCCTTAGATGTGTTGGTTGTCTCTAAATTGCCCATAGTGTGTGAGTGTGTACTTCCTGCAATGGACTGCCATCCAACCCATGGTATCCCCTGCCCCATGCCCTTTGTTGTCTGAAATCCTCACTGAAACCATTCTGAACAGGGGATGATGAACGATGGACGGATGGATGGACAGACAGACGGACATTTATGTTTGCTTGCAACTGAGCTGATAAAGGAACCTGAAAAATTGTTTCTTACTAGAACCTGGCTTGGTTTTGATGAGTGCCCTTCTTTAGGTTAGTCTTCTGTACTCAGTCACTCCTTTGATCAAAATCCTCATTCTGCAGATGAGGGTAGTGTTTCTCTAATGTACTATTCTGGTCTCTGTTCAAATTGAAAAACTAAACACGGGTTTCACTCGTTTGAAGTGCTTGTCTTCAATGGCCTGGCCCCTGGTAATAATACATTTTCTTTTGGCTCTCAATCCATTCTGCTTATTCCTCATAACATTCTTATATGTCCATCCACTAGTTAAAAATGACAGATTTCTGTCACAAATATGGTTTGTGTCACCACCAATATGATTAAAATTATAAGAGATTTAAACGTTCATATGGAAAAGACAAGGAATAATATTAGCTAATGTTTTGTAAATGTTCTTAGGGCTGTTACCGTTGTTCCAAATGTAGCAGGTCCTACTCATCATTGCAATCACAGTCTGAATTGAATATTAATTTATATAGTCAGTGTGTAAATTGTTTCTAGCCTTACTTGTTCTTAGAGACTGGCTCCTCATTATATTGGATTATATTGGAAAAAAAAAACACTGTAGGCCCAACCATGCCTCAGCTGCTATAACCGTTGGTTGCAGATGTGTTTCCTTGAATAATGTCTCAACCAACCCACTGACTAAATCTGAGCGGCTAAGTGATATGTTTTCTGCCACTTTAAGTGGTACAATAAATGCTTTGGCATAAAAGAAAACTGTCAAACATAAAATGTCTGCCTCCTGGCATAATGACCACACAAGAATTAGAGGAATTAGGTGGGCTTCTGGGAGATGCAGAATGCGAATTATTCCAATTATAAGGGCAACCCTCGATTTCTCTTTAAAAAAGTTACTGAATTAGCTGAGAATCTAACAGCAAATAATCAGAAAAGGTTGTGTCAGAAATGCTCCTTGTTACTTATTCTCTGTTTGAAATGTGCATCGCTTTTCACATGCTCCGAAATAAATGCAAATGTAAATATCATATTCATTCTATATGTATGCATGTTCTACCCCTGTTGCAGAAGCTCTCTCTGGATATTCAGGTTTCTTTCCTCAGGGCCCAAACAGTAAAGCAAATTGGCATCTCTAAAATAGCCGTGATGTGCATGCATACGCGTGTGTGTGTGTGTGTGTGTGTATGTGCGTGCGTCCGTGCGTGTATGCATATATGTGTGCGTATGTGTTGTCAAGGACTGGCATCCTGTCCTGGATTTTATCCTGTCTTGGCCCTTTGCTGCCTGGGATATTCTCCAAGCCCCCTGTGACCACCCTCTTCTGTAAGATGAAGATTTTAATGTACTGTAATTAAGCAGCTTCTGCCTGTAATTTGAAAGGTCATTATAAATAATATGAATATACAATAATCTTCTGAATGCGTTACTTGATCTTTTAAGATAGATATAACAAGACTCTATTAAAGATACCCAATATGGATTTGAATGATTTATCTTACAAGTCTGTCTCAAGTCCTTCATTTTTTTCTAAACCTTTGGTGATATGTAATGTCCTGTGGCCCCATGTCTACTGACAATGCAGTAAAGTTGATCCCATGTTTCAGTCTGGGTTCACACATCATAAAATCCCTTGACAAAATACCGACTGACTTCTTTCTTTTGAGAGTCCTAATGTCTGTTTTTCTGCTTTTGGACTGAGGGGATAATTCTGACACCACAGATCACCATATTCCCTCAGACAGGCTGAAACAGAGTATTGGTCGCAGTTGGCAGACATTGTCTTGGTTTCGGCTGATCTGTTACAGAATGAAAAGTTTATTTGTATTTTCAGTAAATTGTTGAAATTCTGAACTCAGTTGCACCCACTTCTATTTTCTCTATGTATTCTGGCCAATGAGGATAAAGCAAGGAAAGTGTTGATTATACAATAGCGCCTGACCTCTTGCGTCTGTCAAATCAAATGCAATATGTCAGCTCTTTCAGCTTAAGACCAATGTGCAGTACATTAAGGAATGAGTAATGCAGGACAGAAATTATGAGTGTAGCTTTTAAGTGACTAAGCACCACATGCATTTAGATTTTAAGATGAACGTGGCTGGTTTCTGGGTCAACATGGATATCTCAGTAAATAATCTTAGTGGTACAGTTGACTCAACAGTTGGCATTTAATTTAGAAATATGTTTTAAGTGACTCTCACTTAAATCAAAATACTGTACAGGAGTGATGCTGGTCTGTGTATTTTTAAAACTGAAACTAAACGTCTGTAGACGTTTTATTTTTAGTAAAAATGATTCTTTTGTCTTGTGCTGGTGCTTTGGCCAGGAGATTTTGCTGAACCAGCAATGTGTGAGTATTAGTGCTGTATTTGCCCACTATACTGGCTACCAGAAAAATTTAGATTAGAATAATAAATTAGCACTCTCAGCTATGGACATCCCCCAGTAAATCTTGGAGACTCCTTGAGTACTGCTTGAGTCAGGGGAAGTATTGACTTCTTTGGGAAATGTTACCATAAATCACCCTTTGTGATAAAATTGCTAGTAAAAATGTGGTCTTTAATAAGGTCTGATTGATTTATTGATTGATTTGGAGTGAATGAGAACAAGACCCTAATCATCACAAACAGTCATGCTAAGGTCTTCAAAGGTGACACTTTATGGGTTTAAAAATGGCCCAGCTCAATAAGAATGTATTTTATTAGGATGAGTCGTAGACTGTGGGCTACATTTTAGCTGGCAAAGAAAAAAGTAGACAACTATGACAAATGTGCATTAGCTTAGGAAAGGAACATCACAGTCCTTGTATTGTAAGTCCAGGGGAGCCCTCAAAAAGTCCCCTCAAGCCAATAAGAGTGTTATCTTTGACGGCTGAATCCACAAGCATTTGTATTTTGCTAAAACATATATGTATATGTTCGGGGTGTGGCCAATTTCATGCTATGAAGTATCTGTGACATTTGACCACATCTATAGTGGCTGTGCATCAGCTGTGGTTTTACTTCTGCTTCTGGAACTGCGATTTCTATCACTGACCCTTTTACCGCTATTGCCATTAAAACCAAATAGGCTGTGTGATGTAGCAGGCCCAATTATGCCTTTTTTTTTTTTGCTGGGTCGAGTCTTTCCTGAATCTATATAAAAACATTCTGTTAAGGCAAGGCTGTGTGGGGAGGGGGGAGGGGGGTGACACCGCTTAGATAGAGATGACAGCTGTGTGACAGAAGACCGGTAGAAGACAGGGGAGCAGGAGAGTGAACGCCGCCTTCTGTGAGAGCAGCTCCTCTCAGAGAGCCTTTGTCTGCCTTGTCATCTTGCCACGGCTGAGCCGTGGAACTGGGACTATCACAGGCACCGTTTGAGAGCCTGACAGCCCAGAAGGCTGTTTAAATGGAGACCCTGTTCACGTGTAAAATACCTCAACGCCGGCAAGCGGAGCAACAGGTGCAGCAGCGGATGGTTGCAACAGGCGTGGTGGTTCTGTCCATCACCCCTGCGTGTTGGGTGTAGCTTTGAAGCGAAAGCCCGGAATGTCCTCCAATGCGAGGCGAGTCCAAGCTTCTACTCCCCCCCCCATCCCCATGGAAAATAGCTGAGAATAATTCCCCTCCCACTACAGAAGTTTTCCCAAATTCAGCAGATGCTCCTATCTAAAAGGGATCCACAACTGAGAAAACGTAGTTAGAAATTGATGGTCCAAGGGCCCACTGATGAAATGGCAGATTGAGGGATTTGAACCAGCAACCTCCCTGTCACAGACACAGCATCCTAACCAACACTGAGTCATATGCTCAGGATCCCCCTTCTAGATCCAGGACTAGTGCCTGGGACATACGATATATGCCTGGCTTGGGACTCAGACCTGTTAGCGTAGGCTGGTACTGTTGATGTTGTACCATCATACCCCAGGAAAAAGTCCCTTGAATACCTTCCTCGACCTGTCTGGCAGGTGCCTAATAATGTTCCCTTATTCCCATCCGTGAAGAATGCGAGTGCAATGGGTGGTGACAGAGGTGCATTTCTGTGTGAAGAACCGTTAGTTCACTGGGCGCATCCAGCTCCTCTGGGGGAGGGGGCGGGTCGAGTAATTGAACGGTCAGCGGAGGTCTGCTACATAGGGGGCAGGGAGATCTATGGCTCTGACAAGGACTTCATGCGCTATGCAGCCCCGTTCTTTCACAGTTGCTGTCAGGCTTGGCCATCTGTCTCTCTCTCCCAAGCAGAGTCACAGAAGCGTGAACTTGGGGATAGTTCAAGTAGAGGCAGAAGAACCAGACCAAGACTTTCTGTGCTCTGTCTTCCTTATGGTTGTTGTCATGCCTTCATTAACTCAGTTTTACTGACCCAAATATATAGTAAAGTATGCCCACTGTGTTATTCAACCACTATCCGTCCGTTCCCACTTCGTCAGAAACGAAGACCCCTTGAAACCGAAGATGAAAAACTTGAGTGACTTTTTATATGACAACACAGGTGCTTTGAAAAAGCCACAATAAGCTTTTTATGAATCCAGGACGTATCTGTGGGAACGGGACTGAAAAAAATACCCTACAGGATAACACATCATAAAGAGGTCTTAATCATCGGGTCTGTTTAAATTCATTGGCTGAACCATTTGAGAAATGAGTGTAGTCATCTCTCGCAACCTCCAGAGTTTACAGCAGTTTTCCTGAGATAATAACAAGGGAGATTAGTGAGGCAGAAGAAGTGTTTGTTCTCTTTATCATGAGGGTACTTGAACGCCGAACATGTGACACAGATTGAGCTATTGCAAGATGGCATTCTGCTAGGGAACAGGGAGTTTTATATTTGTCCTGGAAGCCTTCAGACTTTCACCTTGTGGAAAGACTATGCCAGTTCTACACCGTGCTTATTTCAGGGGCGTGCTCGTAAATTGAATCTTAATCACAGGTTTGTGGGAGTGCGTCTCAGGAAACACAAGTCTGTTTCACTGCATAATGTGCCCTGAGTAGGTCTGGGTTTTTTATGTAGTCTATCTGGTGCTGATTTTATGTATACAGATTTTATAGCAGATATCTGCTGTATACAGTGGATATTATTCAAAGCTGCATAACTGCTTATTCTAGCTGAATGGCAGATTGGCAGCCCCCCCCCCCACCATTCATTCAATTCAGCGAAAAATCAGCTAAAGCTGCATGATTGAGTACAAATAAAGAAACAGCTTAATAAGTGCACTGTATCCAGGGCTTTTCTTACTTTTTCTTCTAGAATCAGTGCCCTACAGAGAATACCCACGATGAGTATGATCAAGTCACTGGCATAGAAACCAAAGCACTGAATTGCCAGTATGCTACAATACACTACAATTACACTACACTACAATACACTACAATTACACTACAATTACACTACAATACACTACAATTACACTACAATTACACTACAATACACTACAATTACACTACAGTTTTAAGTGTTAATAGTGTTTTTTCCTCATTGTTTTTCTTTTCAATTTTTCTTATTGTACTTTGTATACAGCTTTGCGAGCCGCATCTTCTGAGTGTTTATTCATAAATGTTTCTGTTTGCTGGTTTTTATTTTTTTCCTGCCATTCCAATCCGTACCTTTCATGGTGTCTTCGGTGGTGACCTCAGCCTGGCTCTGAGGCTCTTTTCAGATTGATGTTCTTCTTCCCTGTGGCCTGGCTCCACTTAGCCGTCCATTCATGTAAGGGGAGATGAGTGCGTGAGAGTGTCATGCATCTTTCTGCTAAAAAATCTTTTAGCAAACATGGTACAGTAGAGCAGAACGTGGCCTCGACACTGCAAATCCTACAGTATGTAACATTTCTTCCCATGCTGCTACAGTACAGTATCATGCGGGAGAGGTGGACATTTCACACGTCAGATTTCAGGATCACTGATACAGTGCAATACGTGTACGTTTGCTGTGATTCTGAGACGAATTGCTTTGCCTACCTTTCTTATATCTTTTTCAAGGCGCCATAGATGGTCGCCTTTAATAGATGCTTTATTTTTTCGTCCTTTTTCTGTTTTTCTTTTCCTTTTGTTTTGTCTTATCTCGTTAGATTATCATTATTAGTTCATTGCCCTGAGATAAGATGCTGCCCCCCAAATGGAAAGGAATCTCACCAGAGGGAAAGACGGGAATTAGGGTGAGAGAGACAGCGAGATACTGATTGAGCAAAGAATTTCAGGTCGTACTTGTGTGCAGTAATTATGGGTAACGTGACATCATACCCAAACGAGATGGATGCAGTCTGTGTCTAGGTGAGAAGCCAAATGGACACTCAGGAGTGCAGATTCATGTGCTTCAAAGAATCATGGCTACATGGAGACATGTTGAACCCACCTCACACTGGAGGTCTTCCAGCCCAAGATCACTAACAGGAGTAAAAGAAAAACGATTTTTTTATTAACTCTGAGTGGTATAATCCTGAGCGTGTGACCAGGAAAGAGTAAATCTGCTGCCTGGACGTTGACCTGCTGGTTGTGAAGCTGAAACCACGCTGCCCACAGCACAAGTTGGTGTTCACGTTGGATTGTTGGTTGATGTGGATGCTACATACGAGGTCATGGACTCACGCGTTTCTTGTCTTCAAACGCAACAGCCAAGGGCATTTGTATCAATCTCAGGTTACTTTAATCATGCTGATCGATATGCTGAGCGACTTCTCACAATTTGGCCCTGGTGAAGTTAGGAACTCAGTTAGATTAGATGACTGACTTAAACCTATGTTTTAACGTAGGGGTGTGTCTAGGGTGTACTAGGGTCAGGGGCTTAGCCCACATGATGTCTACACGCCGACCTCCATTCTCTGTTCTATCTTAGCAGCCTCTTTCCTTTGCGACTTCACTGAGAAGCAAAAGGCAGTCATGTGGTTCCTAAAAATTCAACATTAGTACAAGAATTCATCTGCAAAACCTACAAAGACAACCATCATCACACAGCATTGACAATGACAATGGCTCCACTCATTACACTGGCCTTCTTGATTCATTTCAAGCACAAGTTTTATCAAAGACAATATATTCAAGTCAGCCTGTTCAAACTCCTCTGATTAAACATGTTTAAAATGTTCTCCCTGTAGCATACCTCTAACCATTTCCTGCTGAACTGCACACTCAGCTGCTGCTCCAGATACAAATGGTCATAGTTGTCAAACGTACGTGCTAGTAATACTAACCTATGCCATGGCTAAACCATTCAAAAGTTCCAGGGCTACAGATAAAATATCTGGGGCTTCAGCCCAATAACCCAAGCCCAAGGTCATAGGCGCGCCCCCGCTTTAACAGGTGTGTCACCAGCTTACTCACAGTCACACCTGTCTTAGTCAAGATTCCCCCTTGACCTTTTCTTGTTAAACTCTACCTCTATTCTACCTCATTCCAACTTTTCCCCTCAGAAAGTTAGGATGGCTAAGCATGATCAAGGTCTTGATGGTGTTGACACAAGACTGCTTAAAGTGCACTCCAGTTGGAAGAGATGCACACATTTAATCTGTCCATACGATTTTGACAGGGGTCACCCCCTCCCGTAAAGTTCTTGTTCCTAAGGAGGGATTCCCAAAGCCACGTCCATTTGTAAACCAGGCAGACATAGGTATGGAGAGTGCTATTCTTTACTGCTTCACAGATCCTGCTTGCACCTGGATCATTTTGAGGATTCCCTTCTTTGAATTCTCCAGTGAGTTACACACCATCTAGCCTTTTCTACTGGCATAGGAGTTAAAGGCACTGCAGGTTGAGGATGCCATGGTTGACTGGGTCACAGATTTGCTCACCAACTGGCTACAGTTCATCCAACTGTATATCTGATGTGGTACTGAGTGACATGGTTGTACCCAAAGGGAAAGTCTTGTCACCATTTTTGTTTACTATATACTTCAAGTTCATGGCTCGTGTTATCAACAGAGGTTTTCTGATTTTACAATTGAAGCCTCCTATAGACTGTGAGATTTCAGCAACTATGTAAACGGCATCATGATATGGATGTAATACATTTAGGTATGAAATCAATGTAGACTGTACGAAGATAACACCAACTGAACTGTAGGCTACAATGCAAGTCAATGTACAAGAATGAAATGTCATTGGTTGGGTGGTAGACGTACGTTGTTAGCAGCTGTCACATTGTGAAATGGTTATACTGAATTTCTGACATTGTCAGACATTTGTCCCAGCCTGTCTTTGGTCTCAAGACAACATTCATTTTTGAACTATTGTCACTGTGTGACGTAGGACCGCCGTTTTAGAGCCACGACCACAGGTATCGCCCCAGTTCTTTCACATTGGTAATCTTTCATCTAGGACAGCAAAAAAAAAAATCACAAAGTGTATATCCACCTTAAGAGATGTGACAGTAAAGGAAGAGAAGTGGAGTGCCGAAGTCTGGTAGAGAGTTTTGTTGGGTTGGGTAAGACACACCACTTGAAGCTCAATGTGGAAAGGATAAAAAGAATTTGCGATGGACTTCAAGGTGTGTAAGGAGCCTCTGAAAGCTCGAATGGAATGACAATATGGAAGCAACAAGGGCAGCCTGTTTTTCTTGAGGACTAAAGCCCTTCGGTGTGTGTTTCTATGCAGCTTGTCATTCCTCACCTTAGCACGTGCCAGTGGCACCAGGACACTGGGAGCTAAAACGTTTGTGTCACAGAGCTGCCTAATGTCACCTGTGCTTTGTTCAGAAGAAATTATCTGCTAAGACAAAGTGTGCATGCTACTCACAATCATCGTGATCAACTGACAAAATGGTAATACTGCTTTATTTAGCAGGAGGCCAGAATTCAGCCATTTAAGGGAAAAAAATTACTAATCCAAAAACAAGCTAAAATGCTTAAGACCTTTTAAGCAAATGGTTATACAGTGTTAATTACTAATTTGCTGATAATAAGTGCTTAACTGCAACCATACATCTGGCCACTTGATATATAATTCTATCAAGGCTGATAAGAGTATATCTGTGTCAATGTAATTAATTGAAGTGCTACATGGCCCCAGTATTGATTGCTGTAGCAGGAACATGAGTAGCTGCTAAGGAGTGTTAGCATTTCATAGGTGCCCATCTGAAGCTCCAGACTGTTAGGGGCTTTGCAGCAGTAAGATTCCGACTGGTGTTCAGCCACCATATTAATTACATGCCATATTCCCATTGCACCTGTCTCAACAACATGTATTTTTGTGATGGATTAGCATTCATTTTCATTTTAGTCTGTTGCCATTTTTTTGTATCTAAAGGGCTGTTGCCAACCTGTGGGCAAGGATTTATAAATACTCAGGGGTCCTTCTGTTGGGACCTGTTTGAATAATCGGCACCATGAACATCATGAAATCTGGACAGCGTTTAATTCTTGTGATACACATCCCACAATAGAAAGAAATATTTTGATATTTCAAGATATTTTTAAATAAAACAACATAACATTTAGAACTGTTTTGGTGCTTCTTGATAATTTAACCTTATTGTAACATTTCTGAAATAGATAGAAACTCAAAATTAATTTTTCCTTTTCCCAGTTTTTAAGCTTCACTGCAATCTTTCTCCTGTCAGTTTTATTCTGAGGCTGCTTCCATGTAGAGCCTGTTCACATGCTTTTCCTTGATCGAATTCGCCGTGTGACTGCTGTCAAACATGTCATCCTTTCCCGCACTGCCGTCAACCGTGAAATTGTGAAAGAGCTTCCAAAAATCTATTTTGGTGAAAATGAGCTTTGTGAGTCGGCCACATAACACGGGGCGTGTCAGAGGCAAGCAGGAAACCGCGCCATGCAAATAGGTATGTGAAATTACCTCAAGGAATTGTTTTGGATTTTTTTTCTCAGTGTCACGATTTAGACATAAATGTGACTAAAAAGAGCATGCAAAGTCACAAAGAGAAAAAATAGACAAAGGGGCCATCGAGTTTCATTTTTTTACTCTATTTATGCTACCTTTTATGCAGCCTTTTATTTTTAAATGTTTATACCCATTTATAATGTGTCCCTGCTATGGGTTGGCGCCCCCATCCTGGGTTATTCCCTATATTGTGGCCATAGGCTGCAAACCCTGATGATTCTGAATAGGACAATCGGTTACAGAAGATGAATGGGTGGATGGAAATTTTAGCTTTTGGTCAGTCTGTGGAACAATACATGATGAATTAAGTCGCAAGTACTGTAAATGCACATATACACAGGGCAGTTACACAATAGTGAATCTGGCTTCAATCATCCCCCCAATGAACAGACCTTTGTGTTTAAATTATTAAGTCTTTCTCCCCCAATTTTGCATTCTCTCCTCTGCGATTGCATATGTACATACATGTTCATCTTATTTAATAGGCAGATGTTATTGCTTTCATTCATGACCTACTGATGTTTCTGCTTGGATACTAACAATGTAATTTTCTGGTTGTATATTTATTCAGGCGTTGTATTTCCAGTCAAATCTTTTTCTTTTTTTTTTTACTGAGATTTTGTGGATATACTGTGGTCATGTATGCAGGACTTGGTCATGCACTGATATTTTAATCTTCTCTGTGGTTATATTTATTAAAAATGTATGTTATGCCAATATTTTTTGTGTTAAAATTATTTCATGCTTTATATCTATTTATTTATTTTTAAATTAAATTTCATTTAATTTTTCCTGGCACATATTGAACGCATATTGTTCATTAAATCAAGTATTTATTTATATAGCACATTTAAAAACAATGGTAGTTCACCTTTCCAATTTAGAAAGAAGTAACTAACAAATACGGCATACATAGTAAAATACAGAAATAAAATAACATGAGTAACAATGAAATTGTCAGGGTGGGCGCCCATCCGACCCTGCCTTCTTCCCTGTTTTCACTATCAGTTCATTCTGGGCTCCCTCCCGTCATGTAGCCCCTTAGCCCTAGTGTCTTCTCCCTGCCCTCCAGACAACTGCATAGCTCCCTGAGTTGAGTGTGCTGCTCAGACTTGTCATGTATGCAGTTATGGGTTTAAGACTAACTAGACACTAGCCTCACCTGTTTTGTTTGCTTATTGGGTTTCAGACTTTCATATTTTATGTTGTTGGTTCTTTTCTTCCCTGTTTTGGTTGCCCGCTTGTATCTGTTTGATATTCATTCATTCATTCATTCATTCATTCATTCATTCATTCATTCCTCTTAGTCTTTCCTAGTGTAGTCAGCCCTCTGTTATGTTCCCTGGTCTCTAGTGCTTCCCTGACTTGGTGGTTGTTATAGTTCCCTAATCCTAGTATTTCCACTTCTACCTGTTTCTCATTGTTTCTGTTCCTGTCTTGATTGGTTAATTGGGTATTAGTTGCACCTGTTCCTTGTTTGCCCTGGTGTTCCTTGGTATTTCAGTTCTTGCCTTTGTTTTACTGCTTAGTGACTCATTGTGTTAATTCCTGTGTATATTGTTCTGTGTGTGTCACTCTGCCTGTTCTGTTCTCTATACAGTATTTCCCTTTCTAGGTCATTTATGGTTCTATTAATTATTTTCCCCTGTTCTGACCCCTTGTGGGCCTTTTGTTTCATATTTTAACCCAGTGGTTTCTGTTTTCTTTAATAAACCCCCTTTTGCCTTGGAGCCACTAGTGGATTGTCACCCTTTTTGCCACGCCGCAACAGAAATATAGAAAATACAAATAAAATAACTTGAAAATGTGCCCACAAGAAATCAGGGAATAAGATAGTTGACCTGACACTTAATAGTGGACTTTATAAATGTACAATTAACTATTGTCCTTCCGGAAAATACCATGTTATTCCATAACCATATGTATAGCAATTGGCAGTCTATTAAGGTTGTTTCTCCAATCATATGTAATTGGCCTCTCTGTTAGCATACTTGTTCAAGTCGTCCTTCACTGCACATTACAACAATAACTTCATCAAACAGTATATTGTTCCTGAGTAGCATATTAAAACCCCAATTATGATTAATAGGACACTTTAATTTGAACAGTTTAGATTAAAAACAAGACAAGAATCCATAAATGCTGGAAAAAAACAAAGTGCATGACTGGATTGGAAATAAATTCTTTCAGTGCATTCTGACTTGAATAGAAATGACTGGGGAGCTTTAAAAGGCTGTTTGGTATGACTGAGAATACAGCAAGGGTATATACACTCAGCATACATTACTGTCAGCCTGTAAATCGTCATGCATAAATCAAAGCGAAGGTAAAATACATACAGCATGTGCTTTGTTACGTCCAGACGTGACAAAAAAGAATGTGAAATAAATCAATATCTCTTTTTGAGACGCTATGGATTGTCAGAAAGCATGTGTGGCGTGAATGAGGTTTGCTGTGAACCCTTGGGAGACAAATCTCCTGGGTTTGGTTTGGAGAAAAAGGCTGTACCCAGAAGCTTGAATGCTGTATCTACTAGCACACCTGCTAGCGTATATGCTAGCGCTCCAGTCAAGGACATAGAGCTCTTGGGCAGGTCTTTGTTGATTTGTCCTCGCTGGACTCATTAGGAATGAAAAGCCTTAGATGTCTGTGCTGAAAAAGGCTAACTTTGACTTTATCCACTTAATTAGCTTATAAATATTTGAAAACTGATTAGCATTTGAGTGGCACAGTGAGTAGTACTGCTGCCTCACACCTCTAGCGTCCGGGTTTTTAAATCACACCTCTTCTCTTAGCCTGTGGATTTTCCATGTTCTGTTCCTGTGCGTTTTCTCTGGATATTTCAGTTTGATCCAACAGAGGCATGTGGTTAGAATAACTGGTGTTTTCAGATAGGCCATGAAGCAGAATTGTGTATGTGTACATGCCCTGCCTTATGTCCTATACTGCCTGTGATACTGTAGGTTCCAGGCTCCTCGTGTACAGACAGTCATATATAATGTACTATAAATACCTTCATAATGTATTATACTGACCATTATAATGCATTATGAAGGTATTTATAGTGCATTATGGGAGAGAGCTTCATAAAGCATTCATAATGCATTATAAACATGGCTTTTTATAAATATTTATAGCCGTGTTTATAATACATTATGAATGCATCATGATGCATTATGCGGGTATCTATAATGCAATTGTATGACTACTTTACGTAACGTATTAACAATAATAATTATACAATAATAATAAAAGACACTACATACGGTACCATACTGCACCTCGAGCTGCCGAACCACTGAAGCCATACAGTGTCTTCACAAGCATCACAATGTAGTTCATGGGTTCGTTATTATGAACCATTGCATTGAATAGCATTTTAAAAATCAATTCTGAGAATGGTATCAATTTTTGGGCGGCATGGTGGTGCAGTGGTTAGCACTGTTGCCTCGCACCTCTGGGACCCGGGTTCGAGTCTCCGCCTGGGTCA
>JAODJX010000129.1:25639934-25654412 GCA_026776945.1 Isichthys henryi | reverse complement strand
CTCCGGTTTCCCCCCACAGTCCAAAAACATGCTGAGGCTAATTGGACTTGCTAAATTGCCCGTAGGAGTGCATGTGTATGTGAATGGTGTGTGACTGTGCCCTGCGATGGGCTGGCCCCCCCATCCTGGGTTGTTCCCTGCCTCGTGCCCATTGCTTCCGGGATAGACTTCGGACCCCCCGCGACGCAGTAGGATAAGCGGTTTGGAAAATGGATGGATGGATGGATGGATGGATAATAATAATAATAATAATAAACAACCCCTATTGGTTCTTTCCAGTAACCATGTCCAAATCTTCAACTCTCTAAACTCTATCAGTTCAGTTATTCAATACAGAGTCATTACGAGGTGACAATGCTACCCACTGTGTCACAAGGACTAATTCTTTATTTATATATGCCATAAAAGTTGTATGACTGCAAATTGTTATATTTGACTGAAGCAGCCAATCTGTTCTTGAAATGTGAAGTTCTGAAAGTATTAATTGTTTCACTTTCTAGTTTCTATGAATTATGGAAGAGAGAAATCATGTCGTATGCAAGGACTTTCACCCTCTGCTGCATTTTCAGGTTTTATTTTCTTTTTAAATCCCAGATAGTTATTTCAGACTAGCATCTTATTGATTTAAAGCAAAATGTTTTAATGTTGGAGATGAGTTTTTAAAAGGTTTCCTAACAGTGAGATGTGGGTCATTTTCAATCTATTCTGCAACTTAAAGTCCAAATTGAAAATCCATACAGGCCTAATTAAAGCTGATCTAGAATAATCCTGAATCTTCTGATTCCATTTCTCATCTAGTTGTTTACAATTATGTGGTAAGACAGGCATGTTTTTCTGAAAGAGCTGCTATGGCAACATGTCTTTCGGCTTGTAATGCCAAATTACTGTATGACAAGTTGTCAAACATTATGATGTGCTTTGCATATTATTTCTTGAAAAAAAATGTGTAAATGTCATTTTTTACTATGTTGTCACGCAGTTAACAGAACCAGTTAACAAGCTCTGTGGCAGTTTATCAATGGATTTATTGAACATCATGGATTATTTTGTGAATGATGTCTTATGTAGTAGCTTTATTATCTCTGGGTTGTTAATTAGCCACCATGTTGCTAATAAGAAAACACAAAAGGTTTCTGTCACCTTCCTCCTTGGTTTTTGTCATAGTTCACAGCCATGATCTCCAACCTTTCTTACAGTGCAAGTTACTTTTACAAGGAAAGTAATCCAGGGAGCTACAAACTCACCACAGTATCTGTTTCCTTCGGGGGGGGGGGCAATAAAAGGTGTTGTGTCTTCCGTGCCTGGAAATATCTTGTTCATTGACCTGTCGATTGCAATTGACCAGTTAGCAGCCACGACTTTGCAGGGTGGGCTATTTACAGCCTTCGAGTCTTTTGGGAACATTAAACTTGGAAGTAGGTTTTTTTTTGTGCGTGTGAATGGAAACGGATCAGACTGGCCAGGTGCTGCGTTTCTCTGATGCGGGGCACCTCTTTAGAAGGACACAGCGTTCATAACAGTATGTGTCCTTGTTTGCAACACCCCAACCCCCCCACCCCCAGTGCACGTCAAAGCCGGCACCTGCGAGGTGATTGCCGCCCACCGCTGCTGTAACAAGAACAAGATTGAGGAGCGATCCCAGACGGTCAAGTGCTCCTGTTTCCCTGGGCAGGTTGCCGGGACGACCAGGGCCGCCCCTTCCTGTGTGGATGGTAAGGCCTTTTCATGCCCCCCTAGCCTGCTACGGCCATCACTTTTCATTACAAGCACCCCTTCTAGTCTGCACCGAAATACATTACATTGTAATTCATTGTAATATTAATTGTAAGAGAACCAGAGTATGCTTCAAACACACTTGTGTATTTATTGTGTTCTTTTCACACCAATGAACTTCAGGCTCAAATAAAAACTGTCATAATGGAACCACGCACTGTTCAAGCTTCATTATCATATTTTAACTAATTGAACGTAAGCTCTTTGCACATTACATCCATCCATTATCTATTTCTTTATTTCCTTATTTATATTGTCCACATGCTTGACTCAACATTGCACATCTCCTTTAAAAAATCCTTGTATCTTTACTTTTAGATGTTTATTTGTGTGTGTCTTTTGTTTATGTCATGATAAAGAAATTCCTTGTACTTCTCTGTACTTGGCGAATAAATAGATTCTGCTTCTGAATTGCCAATGGGAAAGACCTTATAATAAACGTGGAATGATTCTCTAACAACAGGAACAGCTGGTTAAACAGCGTTTGACTGAAAATGATGTAGAAGCAGCTTCTTTAAAGACCATCTGAGTGGAAGGGTGATTGAGTGTTACCATGACCATGGAAAGAATACCTGATTTACTGCCTTTGTGACCTTTAATAATGCAATACATACCTAACAGTTTGAAATGATCTTCATAACGTGCTTAATGTGGTAACTCTAAAACAAAATATTGATGTGTGTACTGGAAAATTTGTTCAGCTCTCCAGGTGAAATTGCATTATCTCATTGGTGCAGTGCATCAGACCACTGTTGAAACACTACATTAGCTACAGAACTGAATGTCTTTGCCTTGTCCTGCAACTTGTCAGCTGTTTTAAATAGGAAATGATGCCAAGTTAGACAAACAGTCTTTATAGTGAAAAACAACTTGGCTGCTGTGTTTTTTGCATAGTGAATTTGAAATGGTAAATTGTTAGTGAACCAGAAAGTGTATTGTGCTTCTGTGATAGATATTAACAATATTGTAATATTGTAAGATTTAAAGGAAAACATTTTGTATTATGTACCTTTAGGGAGGATATGGCTATATGCCTTACAGAATCACCATTCAGAAATTGGTCAGAGATGAGTAAAGTTCACATTAGCCACTACAACACTTGGAACTAAAATGCATCATTTGCTAGCAGGGACAGGGGGTGCTGTAGTGCTTAAGGTCATACGTGTGGACTGGTAGCCTTGAAGCGTTTCTGCTTCGCGCTGCAGGGTGAGCTATCATTTTTCATTGCTAAGCACGGGCTTCAAATAAATTGCTCCCATTTACCTGTACTATTACTTACATATCAGTTATTACTCTGGCAAATTAACAGCAGAAAGCAAAACCAAATAGCAATCTTAATCATTAAAGAAAATAATATTTTCTATTTGTTTTTTCTGGAATTTATAAAGGAATAATGGTTATTGTTCTATTCAATGTTGATGTAACTTAAAATGAAAAATGTACAACTTTGCTTTGATATTGATTATAAAAAAGAATGCTTAAGTTAATTTCTCCTGTGTGTAGACAACATGAAGCTCTTCCTTTTGGAGTGATTTTGCAATGATTAAATTCCTTGCGATTGTATTCAGTTTGACTAGTATGAATGAGTGGTATCAAATGTTTAACAATAACCTACCCAAACAGCAGTATGTTTTACCTGTTTGGAGCACGACTTTTCATCTGGCACTATTCACTTATCTCCTGAGGACAAGGTTGTGACATCAACTATTTCAACAGGGAAGGCCGCTATTATGATGCTGCTCCCGCTCGCTTGTGTTGGCTACACATTGAAAGTAAATGATCTGAGTTTCTCTCCAGTCCTTCCCCTGCAAGTCAGTCTTCTAGCACAGCGTCTTTGACAGCATGTGCTTATTCCATCTCACCGGAATGTTCACCATCATGACAATTGACTAAGTGTTTGAAATTGATACCTTAGACAAGCAGCCTGTGCGGAAGAATGGAGTCTATCTACTACCAATGTGTCCTGATCACAACTCTACCCTGTACTTGTTTTGACAGACTTATTCAAAAAAGGAACGCTTGTTCTTTTCAGCTGGCTGCGGGTGCAAGTTGAGGAATAAAGAATAGATGGCTGTTTCCACAATGTCAGACATGATCTATAGAGTGAAGATTTCTGCCTCTATGATACTCTAACCTTCCCACCCCCCTCCAGATTGATTGTTTCACCTAACATTTGATGTCTTCTAGAGGTTATGTAGGTGAGCGTGCTAATCTCATGTCATTTGCCTCTTGGCAGCCTCCATAGTTGCCCAGAAGTGGTGGTGCCAGATGCAGCCCTGCATGGATGGGGAAGAGTGTAAGGTTCTTCCGGATCTCAAGGGCTGGAGCTGCAGCACCGGAAACAAAGTCAAGACTACGAAGGTGTGTCCGAGAAAGACGGGGGGCTGGGGTGGGCGGAATCACTCGTACGTTTTGGTTTGCTGGTAATAGGATGCTCAAGTGACTTTCTTAGTTACACCAGAAAGCTACTCAGCTGCACACTTTATTGAAAGAATGAATGTAAAACAACCTGAGCGAATAATATCAGGTTTCCTCCTGTGATCTGAACTGGAATCCTACGTGCCTGTTTTTGTAACTGAGCTATGGATCCATTTTATTCCAAACACCTCATGGTCAGTCTGGTAGTGCATGCAGTGATTTTGAGATTGTGCTATTACTGTTACCTACTGTACTTATATGTCACTGAAACTCTCATCAGTGACATGCATCTCCTTGAGTTCCAGTTTATCCTCAGTGGAGCCGTGTTTGCCTCTTATATCACAACATCTAAGGCTCAAGATCCTAACTTGCTTACATAAGAGGGGGGAAAGAAGACTCCTTGTTGTGGTTTCAAGGGAGGGACCACCGGGGTAACATCATCTAGCCTTTTTAGAATGAGCCAGACATGAGGCATTGGGCTAAGCCCCGCCCCCAAATCAAAAGCCTTGGATCTGACATCAAAACAACCCAGCAGAACGAAAGAACATTAAGAAGCAACTGGCAGAGAAATGGTGGTAAATATTTGATCAGAGAGTAATGAGCCCGTACTTGAAGAGATTAAATAAAGGTTCTCATTTTGGGGGGCCACATGGCATCTCCCACGACCCCCTGGCGCGATGCCGTGGGCTCTGGGCCATCCCTCACAGCCGGCACTTGACTCACGAGTTCCCGCAGTTCAGCATCTCCTCCATTATTCATGCGATGCCTGGCCATGCGTGGCAAACCTTTTGTTTTACAGGGGTTAATAATTCATCGCTCCCTCACCGACCGTCCGGAAAAGGACCCAAACGTGGGGTGAATGACACCTTGGGTTTTATTTGGAATTCTCTTCACCTGTATCTACACCCCCAGCTCCCTGAAACCACCACCCTAACTCCCACCAGCTAACCCATCCAGTGGGGACTCAGCATGCCCCGTGAGAAACAGAGACCTGGGAAAATCTTCACAGTGGTGAAGATGTGACCTGGCTCCTAATGACTGCAGATGGTGTGTCTCCGCTAATGATCCCGCCGCCAGACGATGCCGGAGCAACATATTGCAACCTCCTTATCGAAAGCAATTGCTTTGGGATCACAGAACATTGAGGAGTTTGTCTGAGTAGGACGTGGCGGGATATGAAAGAACATGAATCAAACTGAAAAAGATACGTAGAAAAATGTTCCATATCTATCACTGTATCCAGTCAATAACAAAAAAACACTTGCGCTCTCTGTCTCTCTGCTGTTTTTGTTTACGTTTTTTCATTTTGCTTTTGTCGAACTGCGCCATTCCAGTTCAGCATGCCTTGTGTTTGTTTGACCACCTTCAACTTCATGTAAATAATATTTACACAGCATCACCTTATGGATGAGTTTCCACTGAAAACAGTCCATTGACATTAAATAAGAGGTTCAGACCAGGATCTGAGGCTCTGATAGGTTTTCAAGGAGAACCATGACCCCATAGTAAATGTAAATGTGAAGAAGTGATGCATGGTGGGAGGGTGACTTGTGATACTAGGCCAAGATGGAGAGACCTCTGGGACCGAATGTCTTTTTTGGACAATATTGTGTGAGTACACTGGCTGAATTTTTCTCTGCTAGAATGGCTCACCGAGTCACTTCAGGTTCTTCCGATTTGGTAGGGAGTGGGGGGGGGAGTGGCTGCAAAGGTGGATGCTAGCAAATTCTGTCAAAAATGATTTTCACCTGACCACAGGACTACTTGAAAAACAGCAGGTGGTAAAGGTTTTATGCAAATGTCTGGTGAGTACATAGGCTTAACCCAAGCTGTGACATATGGCAGGTAGGTGTCTGATTTAGTGTTTTTCCTTCATAACTGTATTCCTTTCCAGTGCAATATTGTACTAAAAATGCATTTACATTTACATTTCATGAATATGACACATCAAGAGAAAGAAGTGAAATATTGGACTCCTTTTTTCTTTTATAAAAATGTGAAACTGGATCCTGGTTTTCATCAGCCTTTTCAGGCCTTATAAGATCGGGATAAATGCAAAACATCTCCATCCATATCCAAATGTTTGGAGCCTCATACTGTAACCTGTTCAGGTCTGTAATGATGTGCATTTGCGGTTGGACTGCAGGAAGCACGGACATTAATTTTTATTGCTTCTTTTTTGGAATCCGCTATAGTCAACATTCAGGTTTGGCATTAATGCACCACATTGATTTGGTTTTTATGTTACCATTTGCTTAGAGCTGTAAATTGAAATCAGCAGTATAGCTTTGACTGAAGGAGGAGCAATGAATCAACAGTATAATCAAAAGACCCTGTTCTGCTATTTGACATCATGGTAAGCGCCTGTGCAGGTACAGGAAGCTACGAGATGGACACAGGGAGGCAGCTTTTTCATTTTTCATGTTCAGATGGAGCAAGGGATTCGATCAATGCCAAATAATATCATACAGCTGGCCTCACATCAGGTGGTTTTTGCTTGAAGTACCTCTCCCACAAATTGATCCCCAAAACATAAATAAAAAAAAACATTGATCTATATTCTCGTCGACACGTGGAAACGTGCACACAGGGCTTTGATTTGGATTCTGACCGGTTGAACTGAGCTGACCAATCCAAAAGAATCATCCCGTCTGCAAGCTTCTGTCAATCACAACGACATCGCAGTCACGCATCTGCTTGCACCGGCTCCATGATGTAAAAGAAACCAATCAGATTTCATCACACTGCACAAAAAAAAAAAAGTATATTATAAATATTAAGGCACTTCCTGCTATTACTTTTTATTCCTTGAGCAGATTGCCCTGCTATCAAGTGAGTTCCATCTGGCCGGCATGTGTGAGTGTGTGTGTGTGTGTGTGTCTGTGTCGCCACGGTGACTGGTGTAATTCTGAAAACTGCTGCTATTGCTTTGGATTTGCTCTGAGCCATGCGTGAGCGGGGGGGAGAGGCTTAGCGAGGCACTGAATGTTCCCCGAGGGGATCGGGACACCTTGTCAGCATCTGTGCTGTCCTGTGGGATACAGTGCCCCCTCCCTTCTCCACCACCAAAAGGGGTAACTCTAATATCGACATATTTAAGAACTGAAGCCACTTCCTTACAATAAGCTGTTTTCTTTATTCACAAGAGAATCTCCGTTACGATTTCATAGCAGTTTTTTTCTGCTGTTCACCCAAAGAATGTACATTTATACAGAATCATATTAATTGTGTTCCACAGTGTCGGAAAAGAATTGTATCTATTATTCTGTACATATTTATAAAGCTAACAGCCTGTACAGCTTCTTGTTAAAGTTCGATTTCTGATGTTTGCCCACACCTTCCGATGAGGGCGAGTCAATCCCCACCCACCCCAACACACACCCCCCACACACACATACTCCATCTTCTGACACTTCCTGGTGACTGCGACCTCAAGGTGAAGATTAAACTGAGACTCCCCAAACAGCCACCCAGGCAGAGGTAACATCTGTTGCCCTTGTCTGCGGTCTCGCTCAAGTGTGTATTCGCAAATGAAATGTGCTTTGGTGACAGCACTTGCAGGGGACAGCATGGCTGCACGCCAGGCAGAGAGAGACACGGTGAGCTGCTGGTAATAACGCCTACAGCACTCCGGACTCGTCACCTCGTTTTTGGCCGAGACTCTCCTGCATATGCCAGTCAGTAAATGAATGACAGCAACTGTTGCCAACATGCACAGCGAAGCAACTTGGTGGTCCTACTGATCGAACCTTATGCTTTATCTTAAACCTATCATACTCGTAATTGCATTTCATTAGGAACGCCAGCAGAATCCTTCCCGGTGCTTAAGGACATAAGGAAAATATCTTTTTGCTGTGGTAATTATATAGATTGACACACTTCTGTTGATGTGATATGAGAATGCCCTATTGTGTATTAACATCCACCCCAAATATGTTCCAGTTATAACTCCAAGGAAAGCATTGTGTTCTGTTATTCGATTTGAAAGCTTTTAGGGAAATGCTATGAAAAATTCCATTTTGTTGTACCACCAAATCTTTCTGCAGTCACACTAATCTAGGTCTAAGATCTCGACAGTCTGTAGCTGACTCAAGAGGGTCGTACTCTGGATAAATTTACCGGTATTGCAAAGGTGACCCTGATCAGTTATCATCAGTTGTATTTAATACCAGTTTGACAGTCTCAAGATACTGTCTGAACATAAGATATGTCAGCATTATTTATTTAGCTTTTATTGCGCTTTTTCCGCTGAATGGTCCATTGAAACCATCTTTGTGCTCTAAAAAGGAGTCCGAATTAATGTGAAATCATTGATTTTATTACTTGTGCATCCAAATAGCTTTTTTACTTGTATTGGTGCTTGGAAAATCATGTATTATTTCCCAGAGAAATATGCAGTCAATTTCCCAACACCGCTGTTGCTGACATTTGTCCTTTGTGTTTTTCAGGTCACCCGATAGTCCCGGTGCGGAGGACCTGGACAATTGTTGTTGGGAACATTTTGTATACCTATCACAACCATCGGAAGAATGGATATGCACTCGTTTCCCAGGTCAGATTAAGAGAAGAGTGCTGACCTTCCACAACAGCACTCCTGGTGAGCTGGACTAAATCAGAGGTGCAAAGACTAACCTGTATGGGTTCAGGAACTTTAGGACCTGAAAACATGTAAAAGTGAACTTCTGAACTACCAGTCACCTCCAATATCTTGTCTTACATATCTTGGTTATTTGGCTTATTTCATACTGTGGACTTAAATACCCACCGTTAAAGTCATTATTCAGTCAATGAGAAGCCAAGGGATTAGACACAAGCATCTTAAAGAAGAAATGAAGGCCGCACTGCATTTTTTTATTGCCCCAAATTCTGTAGATTGCCTACAGATGTACTTGTGTTTAACGCTTACCTTATTTTTTTTTCTATATTTTAAAGCTTATATTATTTAAGTATACATTCCAATGAGGATTTTTTTTTTTCACTGTGGGATTAAGTTGGGGTCTCCGTGATTGATCTTAATTTCTTTACCGATCTTTATCTTTTTAGGACGTCAGCAGAATACCAAGTAGATGTGACAGTACATGATACACGTGGAAATGTAGTGTAAAAAAGGTTCACAGAATTGATCTAAATAAAATAAGTTGAGCTTCGAAAAAAAATTACTATTGAGTGAATGTGTCAATATTATCTTAAATAAAATTCTATCAAAAAAGTTATAAAGTTATTGCTGTTAAAATCAAACCCAGAAAGTCCATTTTCCTTTCTGTTTCCAGGCTTAATCTTCAAATGTTTACTTTGATTTGAGTCAAGATTGTTTTACATTTTTTTCTCATATAATTGGAAAATATGAATGAAGAAAGATGTGTGAAATGTTGCCAATGGGTTAAATATGTCTTAAAAGCCCCAAAAAATCAGGTCATCATAACTTCACCCCCAGTACCATCTATAACTTAATGTTATAAGCTTCTAAGTGCTGTTTAAAAATCACATTACAGGAGGACTCTTGTGGAGGAAAGTTTCCACAGAAGGCATCACAGATCGTTTCAATGAGCAGTTCTGTCAGTTGCTGAGATAAAAACAAACTGCAGTTAGTTAGTGCTAACCTGTATATAATTATATATCTTGACAACAAGCTTTTTGAATATAAACTTACTGATATCAATCAACATTTATCAAACAGATTCACAAGATCATGTCTTCACCAGGTCAGATTTGGCTTTTATTATGATGCTGAAATGTCCCTGCGCTATTATACTGTAATGTAATGTAATTACATATGTTTCATAACCCAAAAGCTCTGAAATATTTCAGCGGTTAGTGAATCACGTCATGCATAAACAGTACATATATGTTCTAAATTCATGTAAATTGTAAACTACTAATTTTTTGGTAAAAAAAAAAAAAACACTTTTCACTCCTATTAGTGAATTTATATTGAATTTTGTGAGAGAACACTATGTTCAAGGTCATTTTTTGTGCATAGAACAAGAAATTAAGTTAATTACATTTTAGGAGGAAATTTTATCTGTCCATAAGTACGCCTCAGAGAAATGCTGCAAATCGGTCACCCTTAGCCCTGCTTGAGTATTAACATCTCTCATTATAATTAAGTTTGAACTAATTCTATTAATTTAAAATCATGTAATAATCCATTGTCTCCCAAGATTTCTGGCAGCACATATAATTACTGTAATAATTAAACAATAATCACGGTATCACATTACTTAAACTGGACGGCATGGTGGTGCTGTGGTTCGCACTGTTGCCTCACACCTCTAGCACCAGAATTTGAGTCTCTGCCATGACTCTATGTGTGTGGAGTTTGCGTGTTCTCCCCGTGTCGTCGTGGGGTTTCCTCCAGGTACTCTGGTTTCCCCCCACAGTCCAAAAACACACTGAGGTTAATTGGAGTTACTAAATTGTCTGTGAGTGTGCCCTGTGATGGGTTGGTGCCCCATCCTTGGTTGTTCCCTACCATGTGCCCATAGCCTTTGAGATAGTCTCCGGACCCAGAATAGAGTAAGTGGTTACAGAAAATGGATGGGCTACTTAAAATGCCTTCATACTGTTTGGTTTTATAGGAAGTAGCATGACCATAAACTGTCTGAATTGCATTTATTCTCAAATAAGTCAAGAGCTATAACTGAATTTATCAAGAACTACAAAACTCCTTGGTGCTAATGTGTGAAGCATTGCATGTATGAACCATGACTTTTAAGAAATATAAATATTGCTGGCATTATTAATATTACACTTCTCTTTGCTAACTCAGTACCCTCATTTGGCTAATCTCTGCACATAATCCTCTCAATCGCTTTGAGGTTCCAGAAATCCCTGTAGTATAGTTACTCCTTATTATTAAAAGATTAAGGTAACTAAGACCTACTGCAGAATTCATGTGCGATTTCCAAATGGGGGCAGGACTAAATTTGGGTGAGACCAACCCACGTCAAAAGGGGATTAGACCCTCCCCAGCCCGCCCTTCCCATCTCTCTGCTGTCTGCAGAACTTCGGTAATCCAGCAAGACTGAGGGCAGGTAACATACCCCTATCATTATAATTGTGATACCAGAGCTGCGTGCCCTGCTCATTCTGCTCTGTTAAACATGCTACAATGTAACACTGATTTCCATGTCACTAAGCCTGAAAATTGCATTCGTATCCCTATCAGCATATGTCATATCAGAAAACACAGTATGATACTTCATGAGCACTTGCTTTTACAACAAAATTGTCCGTGGTTGTGTTTTTTTGGGGAGGTTGTTGGCAACAGGATGGTTAAACATAAACATCTGCAGGTTGCATTTGGCTGAACTGAAGAACCAGGGTGTCATGTCACTGAAATGAAGATAGATGCAATGTCCTCTGAGAGACATGTCCAGCAAATGAAATAAGAGCATACATGAAATATACAAATACCCCAGAGTAGGTAAGGTCAACGTTAATGGGATGTGACAGGCTACACATATGGTGGTGTGTGTAGTTTACAGCCCTGTCAGCGTCTGTGCCGATGCTGTCACCGTCTACAGGGAGCTCTGGTCGGCTCGTGCTAAATCACGCGAGCATTGCGGAGTCGCGTTGTCGTTATCGTCCTGCAGGAGAAGCTACAGTGACTCTGGTGGCATGTGGACGTGTCCCGCTTTATCTTGGCGGCTCCTCACCGTAAGATGCCCTTTCCTCTGTACGCATTCATAAATTGCTCTCCTGTCTCCTCGCGGGTCATAACCATCATATTTTAT
This sequence comes from Isichthys henryi, assembly GCA_026776945.1. Lineage (NCBI taxonomy): Eukaryota > Metazoa > Chordata > Actinopteri > Osteoglossiformes > Mormyridae > Isichthys > Isichthys henryi. The sequence goes on along the minus strand of JAODJX010000129.1, from coordinate 25,642,485 downwards.
GTTACTGAGAAAATGTGTTTTTACCAGACTGCCTGTGAAGGACTTTTTGTTGGCAATGGGAATATACTAACCAACACATGAATTTGCATTCCCAGACTAGTAGGCTTCACTTACTGAGTAGTGTTTGTTAAGCCTTTTTATAATGGTTGCTTGGCATTTACCAGTTTAGTTGTCTGCTGTGTAAAGACTGGTGTAATGGCTGCAGTTCGTAAATAAAATAATGTAATATAGAACTATATTATCTGCCACCAAAGACTTTATGTTCATTTTATGCTCTTTTTAATTTCCTTTCCTAAACATGTCCTGTTATGACAGACATTTTGCGATTTTCCACATACCTCTGGGAGCATTACCTGGATGGGTGTCATGTGACTTGCTGATGGTAAGGGATGAATGGGGACTGTAGTGTTGGGTTTAAAAGTGGATGGAAAAAAATAATAATAATAATAATAAAAAGACAGGGTTTGGTGACAACACTTTGGTTTTGGTGTGGTCATTGGTTTTGGTCACAACTGGATGTGTAGTCTGACACAAGCTGGTTTGGGTAGATTTTTGGGGGTGAGAAAAGCAGAACTTAGCCTGGATATTACAACTGGCAATATGATAGACTGTTTTTGTTAAGATATACAGGTTTTTGTTTTGATAAGACAGAGCTGACTTCAGCAGATGCATTTATTCAAATCAGCTTACAAGTGAGGATCATAGATCCTCTGGAGCGGATGGGTTTACGGGCCTTACTCAAGGGCCCAACAATGACATTGTTACTCTTCTGGCCATGAGATCTGAACCTATGACCTTCTGGAAATGGACACAGACCCAAATAGTCTGGTGAGCTCCACACTAGTACATTTTAATATGTGATTAGGGACAAAGATGCTGATATATATGTATGTATACTTGTTTATTTTATTAAACAGGTATACTTGTATATACTGTAACAATGTAATATTGAATTTGTGTTAATTGCATGATGATGGATTCAGGATAAGCAAGGGCATTTTATAAATGCAGTAAATAAAATGATCTTTTTAATACAGATTTAATTAGACTAGAATACAGCGTGTCACATACTAATTTAAATGCTGTGGTATTTCTCAATTTGACTTATTTAGTAGCTAATGAATAATTATGTTACCCTTCAGGGAAATAAAAGTCTCTAGTTTATTTCTGAAATGTTATTTTTGGCCGGCACTGACCCTTGAATGGATCCCTTTGTGACAGACTCCCTTTAACACACTGTGGCTGCCACATGCCACTTCTGTCCTGTAACTCTTTAAAAAAAAAATAACAATTCCTTTGATTTTGCAGATTCTTTTCAGCAGCCACTTTTAAATGTGGTTAATTTTAAAAGGAGAACAGTTTAATTAAAGAGGCATGATTCCGAGTGCGTGGAAAAAAAAAAACCCATTCATCCTTAGTTATTCAGAAGTCATTCAGCTCACCATAGGTTAGGCACCCTCAGCTTAGGAACAAAAAGAATTAGTGGCAAACGACTTTGCATTTTGTTCGTGGAAGTCTCTATTGCACAATGCACCAGGGACTACCTAAGATTTTAATTAAAGTGATGAATAAGGACTCCAACAATACAGAGGCAAATTCATTACCACAACAGCCTTTTCAAAAGCACTCCAATATTTAGATACCAAGCCTATTTTCAGATTAGTCCATTTGAAAATGCGTTAATAGTAAGTTCATTTACATGCTTAAATGAAATTAAGCTAAAAGGGGCAATTTTCTCCATCGCCCTTTATTGAAATTGATTGCAAATGTTGCAGAAACTGACATCCCTGAAGCTACGTTGCCTTTCTCAGAGCTAAGGGAACCAGTAAATCATCCTTGGAAAATGAAAATAACCTGTGTGCTCTGCCGGCTGGGCCTGCACTGTGCTTATTAAAACACACCACGTTCGGCTTTGTGCATCCTTGAAATGTGAATGGAATTCATCTTTATGGGTTCCTACCCTTTCCTCATATTAACAATAACTATATGAACAAAACAGCTATTCCATTATTATTTTCTTCTACATTCATGTACATATTTTAGTAACATTCGCAGAAGTTGGGTGGTTCCGTGTAACCATAAATATGTTATTTTTCTCTAATCCTATTTCCCCTTCTCATTAATAATGGTCAGTAAGACATTTTGAGAGTAGTTCTAAAATGTCAGATACGGCTAATTGTTTGCGTGGTATTTTAGGCAACTCGCAAACAAGGAATGAAAGCACAAATTCTCAATCACCATCTGCATTAGCAGCAGTTTCACAAGATATGTGAATCTGCAAAAGCACCTGATACAAGAAGCGGAATTTCACCTTTCTTTTCTAAAGGGCTTTGCTGGAATGTAATATAAAATATTGCATCTCAAAACCACTGCATATAGACAATGACACACTAAAAAAAAGGAAAGTACTTATTCGGGGTCATCACCACCCAGTATTGGACGCATAAATGCTTTTGAGAAATGGATGTGTTTGATTAAAAAACTGTCCCTTTTCATTGGCTGCCTTTGGCTGAGTGTAAAAGGGGGCAGACTGGGGGAGAAGGGCTCTCTA
>JAODJX010000129.1:25621777-25634271 GCA_026776945.1 Isichthys henryi | reverse complement strand
TGGTTATGGTTAGGGCAGGGTGGGGGTTAAGGTTGTCATAGTTAGCATTAGCATTTTTCCCATAGAAGTGAATGAGCAGTCCCCAAAAAGGTATGATTACACGACTCTGCATGTGTGTGTGTGTGTGTGTGTATGTGTGTGTGTGTGTGTGTGGGTGGGTGTGCTCAGCACTACTCAGTAAGAATTACCCCTTTACCTCTTTTTAAAATGGAAAATACTGTGCATTTTTCCAAGTATACAAAGAAATAAGTGACAGATGGATCCTAAAATATGACACTATAAAAATAGATCAGACCCAATATCATTCGTTGAAGGGCTGACAAAGGAAGATCTTGTTTACATGTCGATTCAAGGGTACAGATATAAAAAGATGGTTAAAGGTACTTATTGACAAATTTCAATCTGCTTTACCAGCAAGTGATACATATTTACTGATAACTTACAACTAGGAAAAAGTATTTGGCTGTCATTATGTTATGTCTGACTCTGCAGAATGTGCATCGTATAAGGATACTTATTGGTTTAAATAAACATATTACTGAAATTCTCCGTTTAAAACTTAAAAAGTTTTGATTCTATTAAATTGTGAATGAAATTTACTGGTTTGGGAAATCACATATAGACTTTGTTTTTAAAGATACTATCCTGCCTTTGAAAATGTGTATTTTCCTTAGTTTTCGTTCCATTCTATGGGTCAAACATCTGACTTATAGGGCTACGTTATTTTTAAGGTAAATCATAAACACATCTCACTTACTGTAGATATTATTTTGGATTTTTTTCCAAGTCCTGTATCTCACCGGCAGTAAATACACATTCAGTACAGAAGGTTCCAACCATCTCTGGCCTGTTCTGTGTTGTTTAGTAAGACAATATATGCAATAAGCTAAGGTTTCAGGTAAGAGCGTGCCTCAGGGCAACTAAAAGAGCCAAATAGCTGAGAAATGAAGCCTGGATATGACATCTGTGTCCTTTCGTTTGTATTTGACAGTAAAGAAGCCTGAGGCATTCGGGGTCACAGAATTCTTATTCAGAACATTTGGCAAGAAAGTTCTCCTGGTGCCTAGAGACACGCTAGTAAATCCTTCACTCCCATTCAATATAATAATCACTATTATCTTTAAACACTGAAGCTTAGTGACCAAAACGCAAAGGAGGTCTAGGGGCAGAGGGAACAGCCAAATCTTTTCATTGTCACATAGTTACCCGAAGCTGTTTTGAAGAGTTTTCTCAAACCTTTGCTGTCTTGTAAACTCGCTTGGAGCCAAATTGGTACCTTGAGATGTTTCCAAGCGACTGCTTCTGAATCTCATAACAACCTCTGGGACTCCAGAGGAGGAGATTGACTGTACCTACCCCCCCCCATCAACATCACCGTAGTGTCCTGGGTCTGTGGCAGATCGCCTGTGGACCATTGCCTTCCCAGTTCGAGAGCTGTTAACCATTTTTAATTTCCCATTAGACACACATGAGAGAACAGCCCGTGTCCTGAAATACAGGTAAGCCATTAATTAGCTTTGATGCATGTGTAGCTGCAAAGTGAAGGCTCTTTGCCAAGACCTGCATTGTTTCATATTTTTATGCATAAAGCAAATATACAGATGAACAGATGGTTACATTAGGGAGCTAATAAAGTTGACAGGCAGGGTGTGTGCGTGTGTGTGTGTGTGAGGGGGGGACAGGCAGTCTCCTCCTCTGGAGTCTCAGAGGTTACTGTGAGATGTGCAAAGGGGTTTGCATAGATCACATTTGGGGACCAAAATGTCCCCAAAGTGCAGTAAAACCCGAAACCTCCTTACTTTTTGGGACATTTTTCAGTTCCCCATTTGGATAACCTCAATTTTATAAAATACTGTGAATGCAATCGAAAAAGTAAAAATGCCAAAAGTGGTTACTTGTGCTTAACGTTAGGGCTGGGTAGGGGTTAAGGTTGTTAGGGTTAGTGTGGTGTATGTGCACACACACAAAAGAAAAAGCAGGATTTTAAATTGTAAACTGTTAATTTGTTGACCTCTGACCTGTTTGGTAATTGGCTGAGGTGGGGTGGAATATGAGGCTTGCCCGCCAACAGAGAGGGTAGGAGAGAGAACTGGAGAGAGGTTGTTACCTGTGTTAGCGTATTGCAAAACTAATAAAAGGAACCTGTTGTTCGAACCTTGGCTCTGGGGAATTAATTCTCATTGAGGTGAGAGCAAGATACAACAGTTAGCATTGTTCCCATAGAAATGAATGAGCTGTCCCCAAAAAGATATGATTACCCAACTGTGTGTGTGTGTGTGTGTGTGTGTGAGTGAGTGCGCCCATGTGCACTGCTGGTTGTTTGCAGAGACAAACGAAAGAATGCTACAATGGTATCTGAGAGGAATAGTGGACAAAACAAGTTCCTGCACAGTAAGGGAGGGGAATGGTATCGCACGCACATCACCTGGTTTGGTACTGCTAACGTAATCACAGTCCCCTAGGACATCTTGATGCGGCCCAGTGTGATGAAATGTTTGTATGACTGTCACTGATGGCAGAATCACGGCTGGACCTAGCTGCCTGTTTTTTTAGCACATGGAAGAGATTAGCAGGCAAACTGAGACTGTAAACAAATAGCAGACGTACCACGGACAGCAAACAACTGAACGTTTTTTTTTTTTTAGGTCCTCATTAGTGTTTTTCATTCCATCTGTGCATTTCTCACATCCTGGCACATTGCACCCAGCTGCCTGTGTGTGATTCCCACCCTAATGACTGGCCTGGTAGCTCCTCTCCTCTCTACAGGTTTGCACCGATCTTCCCAATGAACGGAAAGTACCAGGAGTCATACACTTGTTTTTAAAGTTACGGTCCGTCCTCAAGTGGGTCTGAGCAAACCAGCCTCTTTGATAGTCTAAATCATATGGGGGTTGGGGGGCACAAAAGCATTCTGATATCCTCAGGAGTAAATATGAAAATAGAAAAAAATGGAGCAAAAAAAGTGAAAAGAAAAATCACCCACTTACATCACTGTGGGGCTGGAGACAATGCAATTATAGGAACTATTGACTTTTGTTTGCAAAGGTATGATCAATTGCTGGAGCAATAATGACATTTTTTTGTGTTGTTTTGACCAGTTCAAAGTGAAGGCAATTTATTTCTGGTGACGGGAGGGCAAGTGGGTTGTAGGGTGGGATGGGGGGGGGGGTTGAAGCTAGAGGGCTTTGTCATTGGCTGAGAGCACTGAAGGGATGGATGCAGAAGCAGACATTGGGGCAGTTTATCACACTGAGAGATGCCGCCTTCTTCGTTCTTGCCTTCAGTAAGATATTTTCAAACATACACAATGAAAGTTGATTAAAGTTGGGAACATAATCAATTGTGTTTGCGATGCTAAAAGTTCATGTAGCCTGAATATTCTTGCATGTTAACTGGATCATTACACGCGGATTGTATGAGACATCCTCCAATTAAATCTGCTTTTTACAGTAGGCAATGGGCAGTAAATTTTCCCAGGCACATTTTAATTAAATTGTCCATTTGCATTTGCTGTTCAAGCTAAGTAATGGAAATCATATGACTTCAGCATCCAAAATGGCCCTTCATTTTAATACTGTGCCTTCTTGACTTGGGAGTCGTCCTATTTCATTGCAGGTTATAAACACGCAAGACCAAAAATGAATATTTGTCCCAAATGCTGACACACTAGCAACAAATAGTGACAAATGCACCTTTATTAAAGCATAAAAAATATATATTTTTCCAGCCATATATGAAAGTACAATATACTACAATGTACTAAATGTTTTGATAATTGTTGAATTAACTGTTTAAATCAATGTAAAATATTTTAAAATAGATTAACAGATTCCACTGGAACATGCACAGAAATGTTAGCTATGAATGTTTTTGGGTTTTGTGCATTCTTTTTACAGACACTTCAAAAAACTTCACTATCAACTTAATATTGTACTGCCTGTCAGAATAAGTATAACACATTAAACAGCCTGTTCAATCCAAGCCCATTTTCACACAGTTCTGTATGTATGCTGTCTTCGGAAATGGGTTCAAACTACAGCAGCAGGGATATGAAAACAGATGGAGATGTACAGGAGATGTAAAAAAAAATGGTACAGGATGTTTGATAGGCAAAATATATGGCTTCATTTTTGCTGGCTGTTTGGCTCTTAGATATAACATTCAATTTTTGCAACTTTTTTTTTCAATACATACAATATTTTTCCTGTGAAATCATCAGTTTATCCTTGTCAAGTGAGCCTATACTGATTCTTTCATGCAGAGGTGGTAGTAGATGGAGATAAATATGTGATTCATGTTAGTTCAGCATGCCGACGCAGTACATTACTGGATTTGATAACAATGGACATAAAAAACAGGATGTGAGCAGGATCTGTTCAGTTGTGATTAATGCGACACAACACGTGTAATTGGCTTATTATAAACTGTAGACGATGTTTAACTATCTAGATAACTGCAACGAATTTGGCAAACCATCATAAAGAAACGCGCATTAAAAACTAGGCATAAAACCTTCTGACAACTGGTTTATTTGTGTTAATGATGCAGTGGCACATTTTCCAAACTACCCAATATAGCAGTGTTTATAGTTATAAGGACAGAAATAAGCTACTGTAAAGTCTGAGATGTAAATGAGTGAAAGGGAAGATGATAAAGGACCCTGTTACTTCTGCATAACGGCAGCAACACAAACACTATTCAGACTCCCCAGGAGGTGATAATGATTTTACAGCCCTTATTTTATGTCTGCCTGCACTGCAGCCGGTCCCTCACTGCCTTCTGATAAAGCCAATCTGGAGTCACTTCCCGTAATCGCCATAATCGCTACCCAGGGGCCCGGCGTAGGAATTGAAAATCCTATCTGGAAATGTCCTGAAGGCCGTTTGACAGGCTGCACGCATAACCCCCCCCCCCCCCAACCCCACACACACAGCTACCCCCCTGCAGGGAGTGTGTGCAAGCATTATGTTGTCCTCCCTTACCTGCATTTATCCATCCCTTCCTCTAGTCCATGGCTTTCCGTTATCAGTTTGACAGATGGCGGGATATCGTTGGAATGCCTACTCTGATCAAAAAATTCGATTCCCTTCCTCTTCAGTGCCAGGTGGGGTTTTTTTTGTCATCCTCCCCCTTCCATCATGCAACTCCAGTGGGGGTTGTGCTCGGGAACCCGACACGGATCATGTGACCCAGCCATTTCACTTCATGCAAGATTGTCAAACTCCCTCCGTATCTGGGAGGCAGGTGTGAGAGCATGGCTTGCTCTGAGCATAATTACATTTTCATTTCAAAACAATTAAGCATGTCTAAATAATGTAAGAGCATATTTGCCCCATGGTGTCAAGTAATGGTACACCTTACCTCCTTTGTTTGCAGGAGGAAAAACATGCCTATGAATAACAGAGACAATTAACTTCTAATTACCCTGTCCGTGGCAGAGGAAATAGGGTGGAATGTGTGGCAGCACATACAGATTGCCGCCCCAGAATTGGGTTTCAGACCTCTGATTTAAGAGGTGTCTCGCAGACACAGGAGGCTGAGGAAACACACAATGAAGTGGTTGGCCGTGGTAGCCGCAGGTTTGATGCGTACCCCTTACACGACACGCACGGCCCCAACAAGCCAGAACAATTTGGCCCTGTGTGGATGACCCTTCCGCTCCCCCCCGCCCCGCCCCTCTCCTCCCTTTGTCTGTGACTGCAAGGACAACACAGGCGGCCTTGACACTCAGTAACATTTGAGGCTATCATAACCATTAAGAATTCTAGCTGCAGGTTCATGCCGTTCACGTCAGTTAAGGGATGCAAATTGTGGCCAATAGGTTGCAGATTTTAATTGCTAGATTCGTTCCTGCTGTACCCAAGGCCAGACAGGTCCATTGCAAAGCTGGAAAATTAAATTTAAGCTTTATACATGATGTAATACATAATGTAAATAATGAAAGGCAGACCAATGAGCCATTACTATATTGCAATGCTGCTACCTTGCATTGTATCATCTTCAGGGGAACTACACTGACCACTGCCAGTTTGTCATTGCATTTTTATAATCCAGGGCCTTGTGGATGAGGAGGGTGGCACTGTATCATCTTTAGTGGAACTACAATAATCACTGCCATTATGTTACTGCATTTTTATAATCCAGACCCTTGTGGATGTGGAGGGTGGCACTGTATCATCTTCAGCGGAACTACAATAACCACTGCCAGTATGTCACTGCATTTTTATAATCCAGGCCCTTGTGGATGTGGCGGGTGGCACTGTTGTCACAGGATTAGGGGGCTGAATTCCACCTCCATTCTGTGCATGTGGAGTTTGTATAATCCACAAATGTTGTCAGTTTCATCTGGGTGCTCCAGTTTTCTTTAGAAAGGCCAATTCACTGCATGTTTTTGGACTATCAAATTGCCTGTGTGTGTCCCCTGAAATGGCCTGTCTTGCAGCCTATGTTGCCCCAGATTGTTTCCTGGTTCCCCTATGACCATCTCCAGGATAAATGTTTGGAAGAAGGATGGGTGGGTATATACTTATGTCCTGCGTGAGACTTTTCATGGTTTGTGACTGACACATTAGAGGCAAAGAAGAAGGCTTTTCTTTTTATTTAATTGCCTTGTAACATCTAATAACTCCCTTTCAGACACAGACGCCGATCAGCATTTGATTTAGGTTTTGAGAGCATTTTAAATGCAAGGCTATAAAGTAAAAGCATTTTGTTTAACACTGATGTGTCATTTAAAGACCACAGTGGAAGAACATTTTCATGGGTAGGAGATTATATCTTATACCTCTACTACATATCTTTATATATACACCTCGGCTGTACATACTGTACATATAAATACTGAAAACAAACCAGAATCAACTCAGATATATAGATGTGCATGAGTGTATACATTGAATTCTGCAAATTCTGAAAAATCTGTGAATTGATTCGGCTTCCTTTCAGCACTTTCTCAATAGATTCCATCCCCCGTGGGACATTTCTTCTCTTTTCATTTTCACATGTATTTCTGGACAATCTCCATATTTGTGAAAAGGAGTCACGGGCCGGAGAGTCCAACACTCTTCAAAGGTCACTCAAATGCAAGCGTGGCCATGAGCATTACTGGAAGGTTTATGTATGAAGGCTCTCTGGACAAAGGTAGACTCTTTTGTAAGTGTGGAACCCTTGTCAGTTTCCCATATGCTAATATGGTGTTCAAGGTCATTATTTTGCACTGTTATTTGCATTGTTCATCTCTTTGTAATAGTGTTATGTTTCAGATAGGATTGTAATGTACTGCGTGGCTGATGGGTTTAGGGCAGGGACAACTGTGGTGCGATTTGGGCAGGCAGGGTAACAGGAGTGGAGGGTACACAGGCACTTTGACCAGCTCACGGGGGGGGTCCACTGAGTGGAGTGCAAAGAGCGCATGCGTCATGCAGAGCACTCGATAAGGATCGCCACATACAGTCCCGTTTAACAAGCGTTTTTATGTGCTTGTGTTTCAGTGTTTTCGGTGAAGTAAAAATCATCACGTTATTGGAAAAGAACCCTATGCATGCCTGGAATTTATTCATCTTGTCCGAGTGTGTAACATAAGCATGTGACCCAATTCTCATTGCTCTAAGCAATCTGTTCGTGCAACCATTCCAACTTCTTTTTGACAGCTGTGTGATGGACAGATGCTGTATTTTGATGTGATAGTTTCCATAGCCGTTGTTGCATTTCCTGGATAAGAATTTTAACCTGCTGTAGCGCAAAATCACTTATATCATACTTGCCATTTCATCTCTTACCATGAGAGCACTTAACTAGTTGGTCTCCAGTGTCCGTATTATGACCAGAAGTCAAACTGCTTTATCTCAGAACCACTTGAAAATCACATTCCTCTGAGAGAAGGGTTGGTTTTAACAATAGAGAGATGAGAATGACAATAGACGGCAGTGGAAGCTGTCCTTGAATGAGAAAAGGGGGTTATCTTTTGCCAGTGTGTTTTTTTCACAAAGCCCAAATTGTGGAAATTGCTGTCACCCTCTTTTTCAAGACCTGGGGTCAAGCGGACGATAAATAATCAGGCCTGTTAATGGACAGAGAACGTTGTCCTTGAGAGATTCCAGGGATGGGACTGATACACGACACTGGACCGTTCCACAGGTGGGAGACTGATAAGGAAAAGGGTAAAAATGCAAGAGGAGCTTTGAGATTTGATTTAATATGGTGCTTTCATATAACCACCACTCAAAATACATGACATCAATGCTGAGTCAGAGTCAGAATTATGGCGGTGAACTTCATCGAACCCCTTTAACGATTTCTTTATTTTTTAAACCAAAAAGGGTATGCTTCAAACCTGAATTATAAATATGTCACACTTTCCAATCAGCGCCAATACAAATCTACTGTGACGTAGTGTGAAGAGTCATTGCATCACAAGGGAGGCAAAGAATCTAGTATCAATGGCTATAAACCCACCTAAGAACAATAAGGAACGGGCACCATGCACCTCCCCTCGTATGACCCTGTGCCCGATAAGCAGTTTGAAGATGAATGAATGGATGGACGGATGTTGTCTTCTGATAATGGTAATGAAGGCCCTTAAGTGAAGCTACATAGTTAGTTGTTAATTACGGTCTTTTGTAATTATAGCAATTAAATGCTGGCAGAGACTTTTTATCAGACCTGACAACAAAGATGAGCTCCGTGCCGAGCAAACAGATAGAAAAGAGGCTGAGAAAAGATCCTGTAATTAACGACATGATTGCCATGGTGGCGGTATTCATTATTTAATTAAGGACAAAGCGCAAGTAGGTGATGCTGAAAAAGCACTGTTTTGAAATGTGACGCAGGTCATCATGTAATATCAACCATCTAATTATTTCAACAAATACCATTCTCCAAAGCATGGAGCAAAATAAATGGTCTGATGATGTAGTGAAGCTACTTTCCTCTGTTTAAAAATAAGCACTCATTTTTCAGCCGGTCCCTGGGGGTCATTCTCCAACCCCCTTACCCACCCTTAATTTCAGTGATCCTATTTTAATCACTTTAAAAACCATCTCTCTTTCATCCCTAAGAAGCTATATGAATGCTTCTACATATAATTTCATTCTTAGCAGGAGTGTCTGGGACATCAATTATTCAAAAGAAACAGAACAGTAAAATATGTTAATGTTGATTATACATTCAATGCACCTAAGAAGATTATATTTTAATACCTCTATATGAATAGCAAGCATTTCTTATATATTAATTATATATTAATACTCTTAACATTGTGCTTAGTGCAGTGAAGCAACAATTGAAATCTGTTATTCTGTCTTAGAATAGAATGATAGACAGGTCTCAGTGTGTCTTCAACCTGAATAAAGAGCTGATATTTTTCTGCCCAGAATACAGCAGCAGTCATATGTGACTGCTGATGAGGGGAGAGGAGATTACTAGCTATGGGCAAACATTTGCATTCATTGTACATTAAATGGTGAGGACAATACACTGACTGATATTGGAGCATGGATAGCGCGCCTATCTATTTTTCTCACTGATGTTTATACTATGCCTGACACGTGTACTGGCATTTGAGACCACTAGGCATTCATGTATAGCTTTACAAGTGTGTTGCTGTAACTTAATTGGAGGTTGATCTATTAATTACATTTAATTTATTTATTATAACATATGTCTGCCTGGGAGCACTCATGATCTCTTCCTTTATGTTGCTTCCACCTTTTCTGAAAGTTTAAAATATCTATTGTATGCTCCAACCCCAGGCGCCTCTTGTGTTCCATTTCAGATGCCACTCTTTAATCACTACGCCACCTGCTGCCTTCAGTGACTTGTGTTTCATTTTTATTCATAGACAGGTGAAAATTTCTTATTAAATCTTTGCAGTTTTTCTTTACTAAATGCAGCAGTAAGTGTGAGGCATTGTTAGTCATCAAAACAAGGTAAGTTATGACCACTACCTCATGAATACTTAACAGAATATTTAAATAAGCATAGCAGGCGTTTTTTCAAGGATTCGGTGAGGATAAAACAAAGACTAGATGCAGAATGGCACTAAAGTCAGAGCTTGCATTTTCATTTGTTCAGCCAGCCGTTGCCTTTTGCTGAGCAGCTATTGTACAGTAATGAATATGGTGACATACTTGGAATTCTGAAGTAGTACAATAGACCCGTGCAAAATGTGATGTTGCCACGGTGATAAAAACCTGCCTGTGTAGACGTTTTTCCAGTTCCATTGACTACAGATCATGGATTTCATCTCAGCACAGATGTGAGACCATTTATATGACACCAGTTACAATCTCTTCGATGCAGATGTTAGCTACTCTGGTCTCGGATTTGGATTTGAGCCTAGAGGATGTTGACTGTACTAAAAGCACGCCCTTGCCAGCATGGATTAATGGGACGGAGTCAAAGTCATTCAGGTCCGATATTAATATTAGGCCGCAGCTGTGAATGTCACTGAAAGAAAATAGCCATATAGATTGTACTAAATGTAAGGCTGACTGTGCAAATGCATTCTTCCACTACATCTGTGGGACAGGATAACTTAGGAATTCATGCCACCCAGCAGCGGTGAGCGTAGCACAGAATGTAGATGAGACCAGCGCTCTGTCATAATAAGCACTGTCATTGTGGATGGAAGTCTATTGTAATGGATAATCATAGCGTTGCCAACAAACAAGGTGGATGCAAACAGCAAACAGGTGCGCCATATGAATTATGCATGTGCAACACGGGATGCTAATGAAGAACAGTGCCAGTGGCCACACAGTAGAGAATGCTTCAGTGGTCGAGCGCATGAACAGTTTTTGAAAATGCAGCCCTGATTCTAAGCTTGTCTGATGCCTGCTTATTTATTTATTTTTAGTTCTATACTAAACTGGAAGGGCATGGACTTTTTATTCAAAGTTTGTTGTTTAAGTCCCAAGAGGGACTCTTCTGTCCTACTTAACCTAAATTTCTCCCACAAAATACACAGCAGTACAGGCCCCTGAACAATTTTTACAATTTTACCCATTTACGCAAATTTTTACTGAAGATCCTTTGTGATTAATTTCCTGACATGAGGTTTTTCAAAAACTGAAGCTCCTCAGGGATTTCTAGATAATTTGTAGAATCTAGACATTAGTATTACTCTTTAAAAATGTCAGACATGCATCATGTTCTGTTATCTAACGTAAAACGTAGGAACCGAAGTAGCTGTTAAAAAAATCTGCATGGAGAATGGAAGAAATGTGAGCAAAAACAGTTACATTTTTCCTCTGATGATCTTATCTGTTACATAAATATTGAAAAACTCAGGGATGATCTTGGCACAATGTATAAGCCAGTTCTCAGTCAATCGCCATTGTACTTATTCAGAAAAAACTAGGCCTTTATTCTGCTGAAGCTGTAGTAGAGACTTTTTGCATGAGCTCCTCCGTCTTTTAAGGCCATACTTCTACTGTAGGGTGTTGGGCTGATAAATGAATGCTTTTCACTCTACACTTATCATTAATGATACAGCTTACATATAGTTCTGTTCTTGATTTTAATAACACACTATTGGCTTTAGGGCAGTGGTGACACAATGCCCTGTCCAGCCTCTTTAGGCCTTTGTTTAATTACCTCGGCATATGATGGCTATTGGTGCCCTGCGATGGGTTGGTGGCCCTTCCTGGGTTGTTCTCTGCCTTGTTCCCATAGCCTCCGGGGTAGGCTCTGGACCCCCCGCGCCCCTCGCTCAAGCGGTTTCAGGAAATGGAAAGATGGATGATGGCTGTTATACCTGCACTGCTATTTTGGTGATTGTGGCACCAAGCAAGTTCCATGTGACGTTAGTCTGAAGCAGAATCAAATGGCTGTTAGAGTTATTCAGATTAAATAGTGAGATTTGCTTGGGGGCTCATTGCACTTTGAGCCTCAGATAACTTCTTTTTGGAGTGCTGATTTGGGGATTATGGGTTTTTTATCAACTGGAGCATTCGGTTTTTCCTGATTTGTATCTGTTATGTACGAGCATCTCATCTTCAGGTTCATGCTTTTTATTGCTGGATTCTTGCTTTCAAATTTACAGTGTTTGTAATTCACATTCTGTCAGCAGAAACCACAAACACAGTGATGTCATGGTAAGTACAGACAGCGTGCTCCCCACAGACATGGACAGTGACATCACAGTAAGTACAGACAGCGTGCTCCCCACAAACATGGACAGTGACGTCACGGTAAATACAGACAGCATGCTCCCCACAGACAGTGACAGTGACGTCACGGTAAGTACAGACAGCGTGCTTCCCACAAACATGGACAGTGACGTCACGGTAAATACAGACAGCATGCTCCCCACAGACAGGGACAGTGACGTCACGGTAAATACAGACAGTGTGCTCCTCACATTCATGCACAGTGACGTCACGGTAAGTACAGACAGCACGTTCCCCACAAACATGGACAGTGATGTCACGGTAAGTACAGACAGCGTGCTGCCCAAAGACAGGGACAGTGACGTCACGGTAAGTACAGACAGC
>JAODJX010000129.1:25597183-25611216 GCA_026776945.1 Isichthys henryi | reverse complement strand
CTGTACTTCGGTAATGCCTGACATCCTTTGCACTGGCAGGTTCAGTACTGTACTTCGGTAATGCCTGACATCCTTTGCACTGGCAGGTTCAGTACTGTACTTCGGTAATGCCTCACATCCTTTGGACTGGCAGGTTCAGTGCGGTACTTCGGTAATGCCTCACATCCTTTGCACTGACAGGTTCAGTACTGTACTTTAGCTGGCAGCTTCATTATTACTGTACATTTAAAGCAGCACACATTTAGGCAATAGTATTCCATACATGTTCTAATGGGGGAGGGGGTCAAGGGGGGCCTGGAGTATATCCCAGCAACATAGAGCAAAAGACTGAGCACACTATGAACAAGATGTTCTACTGTGTGTTAATGCCAGCCAGTAGTATTTTAACAACTCATCAGCAGGTCAATAAAAATAAAATGTAAACATATCAACTGCATTGATAGACATAAGACTTGAATTTTCCTGAGAACATTTCCCTAATGGTCTAACCTTCTAAAACTTGGAGAAGGGCTGTGTGAATTCTCCTCATACGCACGAAACGCAGATGTTACTTCAACTTCTGTCAGATTTTAGAAAAATAACATTGTGTGTTGCACTGCCCCCTATTCAGGCAGCACTAAGTTGTTGCTAGATCACACCCCAAGCAGAGTGAGACTGCATGATAAGGGCAACCAGTTTCATACAGCATGAGTAGTATTCTTCATGTCCATTCCTCTGGAGGCTAAAAATTAATCCGTTTGTTTCTGTCATCCCGCCTCTGTCTTTCCTTTGTCCGAAGCACAAAGCAAATAACACATACAGTCTCCAGCACACACACATTCACAAACACAGAGTGACATTTAATTTAGATTTCAGGCACCTAGATATAGGTTATGGCATGTATAAAACATGAAAAGCCAGGACAAATGCAATACTCAACTGCCTTCCACTCCAGCAAAAAGAATACAACTGTTTCCATCCAATATACATTAAATCATGGCTTCAGTCTCAACTTTGCAAAAGTATTCAGACCTTTCCTACGGTGTCCATACCATGCATCATCTGGATCTATAATTATTTACAGTAATAATTTTATGTATATGTCATTTTCAATAAATGGAAACAATTTAAATCACGCTGTGACCTTGTCTCGTATAAGTGAGTGAAAGATGGAAGGATGGATGGACATTTAAATCATTCAAATTTGCAATACATATTATCAATAGCAAAACCAAGATTAAAAGAAAGGAAAGAAAATGCAAAACATGGAGAAGAAAGGGCTGGGGGGTTTCCCCCATCTTAGATAATCAAATTCACTGTCAGATATAATGCCCTGCGATGGGCTGGCCCCCTGTCCAGGGTTGTTCCCTGCCTCGTGCCCATTGCTTCCGGAAAACCCAGTAAGGATAAGCGGTTTGGAAAATGGATGGATGGATGGATGGATGGATATAATAGCATTGGCCTTTTAGTAGAAACCACATTGAATGTCATCTTAATTGGTTTTTGTAGAGGTATTGTTTTATCAAAATGTGTAATTACATTTTTTTTAGAGAATATAACTATTCAAAATACAGTACAAACCCTCATTAGTAATAAGGCTTCACATCACACTTATACATTTAATAAGTGTAATAATAATAATAATAATAATAATAATAATAATAATAATGTATTTAGAATTGTGTGAAACTGAAATTTTGCTATAGTGAGCACTCTGTTAAACCAGTTATTTGGCGCATCTGTTGAAGTACTAAACAAACTGACGTCACATTAGCGACGGGCAAATCAAGCGCTTCAGTGTTGAGAGACTCTCCAGTGCTTTTTCATCCTTGAGTGTTAAATAAATAATAACGAACACCGAAGAACTGCAGTGAGGTGGGCTGACGTTGGAGACCCTCCATGTTATAGTACATGCAAAGAAATACGACTTTCCCTGACAATGCAGTTCTTGCATTGTCTCACCATCAGGCTCATAAACCAAAATTATTAGAACATTTTCTGCACTTGTACTCATCTACGTAGCTATTTTGCACAATGCTGATGGTGTGCTGTGCATGTTAATTGGAATCTTTTGGTATGAAAAATAATCTGCACATTAGAATAATTGTTCAACTGAATAAATTGCTTCTGAATACAGTATGATGGTAGCAGTGATATTATTAATACTTTGGCTTATGGACATGAAGAAAGTCATGTACGGTTTGCTGTAAGCGAGATTTTTTGCCTCCAGCAGATGAAGAAGGAAACAGACTGGAAAATAAACACTGCTATTAAGGAAGACTATAAACCACACAGACCCTAGGGGTTTATACACTGTTCATTATATTAGTTTTTTACATCTTAATTAAAATATAAGAGTTCAAGAAAACAACATACAATAGCAACTAGATATTTATTTTTTTCCCAACCATAATTAAAATTACTTAATTTTTATGACAAATGCAAATTCCTCTGGAAAGAAAGCAAATTGTAAAATTGTTAGATGTGCTAGATCCTTCATTAGTTATGAATGATGTGTAACTTTTATCTATCTTGGAAATAATTTTATTTAGTTAATTTAATTTCTCTTGATGTCAGAGGCATGATGATAGATCCTGCTCTTCCGATGAGAATAGCTTGAGACAGCAAAACCAGGAATTGTCAACCTGTCTCTACATGGTGAAATGTGTCTGTGATGAGACTCGTCTGCATACATGGCAAATTGTCTGATTGAGAAGATGAGCTATGTACTGTAAGCTACATTACCCTACCATGTCCATGGTAAAAATCTCATTCTGAGATCTGGCAAAACCATCATTTGTGTTTGGGATATCAAATGTCTGCAATGTTAACAATGACATAGGGAGAAGGGGCAGAGCCCTAAGGTGCAGGAGACACTAATATAATGCTCTAGACCAGTGTTTCTCAATCCAGTCCTTGAAGACCCGCGGACAATGTGTAGGTCCCCAATGACCCGGCTGGGAAACACTGCTCTAGACAACCGAGGCCAGCCTGACAGAGTGCATCTGTAACCTCGATGGCCACTACATTCTATTTCTATTGGTTAGAGTGCTTCTCTGAATTGCCTGAATAGCCTGTTAAAGTCTATGTGATGGCCTAAGCTCTATTGACAAGGATCCTTATCTTCTTTTTGGCTAATTTCATCATGTTTGTTCTTATGTGCCTCACACCATAAACGCTTTAACTTAGAGCCAATCAGGTCGAATGTGAATTGTGGAGTGATAGTGAGCAGTCAGCTGCCTGGGGAGGCCGCTTACGTCGCCCTCAGTGTAAACCCGCAAGCCTGACATTTATTATGGCTCACTTCGTGAAGGGAGGGTCTATCTTTGGATCTGCACTAATCTTTATAGCGCTGTGAAGCATGACAGAATAAACACAACCTGGGCTGGGCTTTCTGTCAGTGAAAAAGCACCCCTAACAGTCCAGCCGTAACCAATAGTGGCCCTAACCAAACGAAAATGTGAAAGGGGACATTTCTGAGTGCACGTCATGGGCGGATCGAGCGCTCTGCTCTTTACAGGACAGCTTGGGGAGGAGACTTGTAGGACTATTCTTAGCCCTTCTTCAGAAAGCTGACATTCCTGGATATCCCAAACAAAGCCATTGTAACAGTTAGCTTGGGACACAATTCTACATTGCTTTAATGGAACCTACTAATCCAAAGTTTTGAATTAAAACAGTCAGGTGTCAGTATACCCAAGCCAAATATACGTGTGTGGGTGTATGTGTGTGAATTAGGTTTGTATTACATTGTACAACCTGTTATTTTTCATGTCCCCACAAAGATGCCAAAAGTCTTGTCCCGTCCTGACCACACTCCTGACGAATGGAGAGCAATTCCTAATCGGTGGAACCACGTCCACCTGGCCCAGGGGATTTAAAAGCAGTCACCTCACACTCCTCGACGCGAGGTGTTGTTGATCTCTATGCGACATGCCGAGCGTTTATCTCTTTGCAGTCCTAGCCCAGTCCTCCCGTGTTGGTCCAGTTCCTCCCTGCTTCCCCGGATTCCGCCTGCCCCACGTCCTGTGACCCCCACCCCCCCTCGGCTTGACTTCACCGAGTTGTCCGACCTCTTGCTTTGTGCCCCGTTTACGTCTCCGGAACCCCCCTCCAACTCTGTTTGCCTGGTTTGAAAATAAAATCCCTTCTCCCGAAAGCCCCGATCTACCGTGTGCTCTGTCCTATGACAAGTCTCATATTTTGTTTAGTTATTCCTGGTTAAGGTTAGGCTGGGTAACGGTTAATTATTATTATTATTATTATTGTTTTTTTCCCCAAAAGCGAATGCATCTTTAGTTTCATACTGTTACATATAAATGAGGGCCTGTCGAACAATAAATTTTCAGAAAAAAAATCCTGAAAATCAAATTATGCAACAACGATAAAGAACATATCAGTGAAATCTGCTGTCGAATAAGTATTCAACGCCTAATAGCTTGGAGACTGTATTATTCTTAACTGTGTAATGGGGTTAATGAAAACAGGTGTAAACAATCAATGAATTAATCCTCTAGCTTGTTGACTGGTCCATAAGTGATTATTTAGGCCAGTTCTTAGGAACATATAACCGATAAATCAGTACAAGTGGCATATTTGGTGAAACCTCAAAAACTGACAAGGGAACTTTCTAATGACTTGAGAACCACTGTGATTAAGAAGTTTAAAGATGGCAATGGTGCCAAGAAGATTGCCAAGCTCCTTAGCCTCAGTGTGTTCAATGTGAAGGCCATCATATTCAAGTGGAAGACAACCAGAAGCATAGTGAACCGGCCTAGGTCAGGCCATGCTGTTAAAATAACAAAGCAAATGTCAAAGAAACAAATCAGAGAAGTAAAAGCAAATCCTAAGGTGACTCTCGGTGACCTGCAAAGCTCAGTATCTGCAGCTGGAGTGGATGTACACATGACTTCAATATCGAAGGGTTTGCACAGAGAGGGGCTGTATGGCAGAGTTGCCAGAAAAAAAAAAACCACTACTAAAAAAATGTCACATGAAACCTCGATTAGAATTCACTAACAGACACCTTGACAAGAGTCCTGCATTCTGGAGTCATGTACTATAGTCTTCAAGACAAAGACAAATGTCTGATGGATAGAAGGGACTGCCAATGATCCCGGAAAACACCATACCTACCATCAAGCATGGTGGGGGGAGCATCGTGCTTTGGGGCTGCTTCTCTAGGGCAGGCACAGGGCCCCTTGTCCGTATTGAAGGAAGAATTGATTGCAAGAAGTATATCCAGATTTTGGAAGAAAACCTTCAAACATCAGCCATCAAATTGGAACTCGGACGACATTACCACTCTCAGCAGGACAATGACCCGAAACACTGTGCCAAAGAAACCAAAGCATGGTTTGACAAAAAAAGATGCAGGTTTTGAAGTGGCCTAGTCAGAGTCCGGATCTGAATCTGACTTAAAATTTGTTGCATGATCTCAAAATTGCAGTTCACAAATGAAAGCCTTCAAACTTGGCCCAATTGGGGGAGTTCTGCAAGGAAGAATGGGAAAAATTGCCACCATCCAGATGTGCTAAGCTTGTAGATGGCCACCCAAAGTGATTGCAAGCAGTTATTGTCGCAAATGGTGCTGCTACAAAGTATTGACTGTGTCTCATGTGAAGGGGTCAATTACTTTTTCAACAGCATTTTTCAAAACATGACTGTCAATTTGCATTAGTTTAGCTCACCAAGCTCTAAGTTTCAAAACACGTACACAGAGAAATACTGTAAAAGTTCACTCTCATACTCTGCATGTGTGAATTTTATAGGTTGCAAGGATATAAGATGGAAATACCGTGGCTTTACGGAGGGGGTCGAATACTTTTTTAAATTACTGTATTAAGGAAATAGGGAGGGAACAACTTCTCTAAAAATCTGGAAAATGTGCAGGTAATAATATGGTGAAAAAATGCCCCATACCACATACGTTTGCTCTTACGCTGTATTCCAGGAACCCATGTCAGCTTCACCATACAGGCGTATTACAGTGTATTTCATCACAAAATATGTCTACATATTTGAAACACCCCATAGTCCAGTAATGGTGAAAAATGAATTACTAATGTTATTATCATTATTATTATAATGTTATTACTATGTTATTATTATACTACACATCGAAGGTACAAGCAGCACAGATTTAACATGATGACAAACTGAAAAGCATCCTACAGTATGTCACACTGACCTGACCTACATATGACAAATATTTTATGCTTCTGTAAAAGCTAATTCAGGACAATACTTTTATGTAAACACATCTATGCTTCTCAGCTTCATCAATGAAACAAGGTAGTAACTGGCTCATTGGAAAACCATGATACGTATTTATATACGTAGAGCTCATTAATATTTCTTACATGGAAATTATTGTTAAATTGAGAGCAGCTTTTTTTTCAATATATGCAAGCAAGCAATTACCCTATTTAAACAGGTAAAAAATCAATTGTTGTATTTGTGCAATATAAAGTTGCTGGAGTTTAAAGTAAATAGCGCTATCAATGGGGTGATTTAGGGGATTTTACCATAGCCTCACACCTCCAGGGTGGTGGGATTGAATTCCCGGCTCTGGAAGACTCTGGAAGTGATTTAGTTTAACTTCAATGATACAAAAAAAAATCTTTGACATATATGAGAAGTGGAATAGAACTTTCTAATTTTAAAATAATCCCAATTTGTTATCAATTAACTTCAGATAATGTTCAGATTTTAAAAAATGGACATAATTAAATGACTTGTTAGATAATCATCAACAATCTCAAAACAGAGAGTAAACTGCTATGCCACATTTTTATTTAATAAATGTTTTTTTTTTCTTTCACACAAGATGGTAATAAAAAGACACAATTACAAAATGGAAACCTTTGGCTATCCTGTCATAATGGTATTTTTTTCAATTGGCTTGTGAATTTAATCAGTTTGTGACTTTGCATAATTATACATGAAAAAAAAGACAAAAGTATATAATTTTTACTTATACTGTCGACTTAAACTTTTATTACTTTGTACTTTCCAGAAAATAATATCTCAGCAACATTTATTTTCTGCAAAGTTAGCACTGTTTTGGTCATTCTTACATAAGAGCAAATTTCATTTTCATGGGTCCCAGGGCAGTAGAGCCATTATTTATATAATGTCTAGAAAAAAGAAGTTTCGCCTCAAAAGTTATTCATCATTACAGCTGTAGACCTGACCCTTAATCCTCCAGTTATCACCAATCATTTATTCCCACAGGCCAGTGAAGCATTGCTCTGCTATTTAAATGTAAGAATAGGAAAATTTTAATGAGATGAGACAGCATTACTAATTTTACCCCTTATTAGCAGAGATGAATTAAGTTAATTAAGGAACCGATTACAAGTACTTTAACTGCTGCCTGAAAAAGGCCAGCTTTGCTAGGGCAACAAGCTCAATACTTCGTCTTAAGCCATGACACGAACCAAGAAAACATATAATAGATTACTGCAGAGAAATGGAATTTGCCACAGCAAAGGACTCAGCGCTTTGCAGCACAAAGTGCCGTCAGGTGGTACTTTTGCTGAGACCTATTACAATGACAAATCCTCCGTGTGAATATCAGTCCTTTAATCCATACACTGCAGTCCTTGAAATTGGAATCTGAAACAATGGCTTTTCAGATGCACACACTGATTGAGATCAACTTATCAGGTATAAATTATGCAATGCAAGGTAGCCCTACTCACACTGTGCACCGAGTTAAATCAGAAACATGTGAGGTAAAGCATCCACCTGAATTATATATCCCAGTGGTGAGATCTAGGTTTTTACTTTTTTAAATCCATGCTTGTATTTCATTACACAGATGCCACCCACTAGAAGTGTATTTACTGCTTATGTAGCTTGGCATCCTGTCTACAGAAACAGCTGCAGTTTGTGACTGCACAATACTGTATGGTAAATTATGTAGTAGTACATAATTACTTGATGCGTTAACCAGTAGCTAAGTGTTAATTATATATATATATATAATCCCCTGTTCGTTCATCAGTAATCAGTCATTACGGTTCAGGTATTTTATGCAGGAATTATATTAGTGCATGATTAGTTCTTGAGTAGTAAATGAGTAACTAAATAATTTTTACCGCCTGAAGTAAAGTGTTACCGTACTATTTATTTGGGGCTCTAATAAAATTCTGCAATCAAATTCTGCAATCAAATTGTTGAAGCCAGGCCTGACTTTTATTAGATATCAATAATTGGTTAACATTCATTTTAAAAGAGTACGCGAGGAATGCCTGACGCTTAAAAATGGAAACGCATCACTCCCGAAAAAAAGAAGTCGAAGGCAGCTATTGTAAAGTTAATTGATTTATCAAGGGCTTTTCTGATGGAAATATCACCCAACGTTTTCTGCAATGAGTTCTATGTGCATTTCAGGCAGCATGAGAGGAAAAGCCTAGAAAGAAGAAAATGGAGAATAGGAAGGAGAGAAATTGTTAGTTTTCAGTGAAGATAATTGATTTCCCCGGACAACCGAGCTTTGTAAAATGGTGGGAATAATGAAGGTGACAGAATGCAGAGCTGAAACTGTCCATTCTCCGGCCATCTGTTGCCGATGAATGTCTTTGATTTGAGAGTTTGTTGTTGCTAACATGTATTTTCTAACAAAAAAAAACCAGAGGGCTGCCTTAAAGACATTGGATTGAATTCATTTTCAATAATATATCTGCCTTTGTCCTAAACAATGCATTTTATTTTCTATATCTACAGTAGCAAATTTGTGAAATGATTTAGCATGTTCACACAATCACTGACGTCTCAAAAATTTACTGCAGATCGGATAACTTGGTGATGCTCCCTACAAAAAGAAAAGAAATTGCGATGGGAAATTAATTTTGGTGCTTCCACAGAGGAAATGTTTAATCATGTCAATAGTCACAGGGTGATAATGACCTTTGTATTAATGTGTTTCTGTTGGAGGTAGCTGCTGTGTTTTGTTCTCTCCAAGCGTTCAGATTGTCAGTCATTAAGATTATCTGGCACATATCCATGGGCTGAAATATAAAACACAAAGACTAAATTCAATTTGGCCTCTTACAGTTTCATCAGGTGAACAGCCAGAACGTGAAGACATTGATTTCGTATTTATAAATGTGTGTGTGTGTATACATGCATACATATATGAAATAAATCTTCTTTTAAATCTTCTTAACTCCTCGTTCTGCTGGCAAAAAGTTACACCAGGAGGCAGGCTGCTTCCAGGCGCAAAGTTTATAAGACAGCGGTACACAAGAACAAGGTGAAGCAGGAGACACCAAAAACAGGAAGAGGAAACATTAAGTGCAGGTGTGAAGTGCACTGCTAAGGCAAGTTTATAACAAGCTACTATAGAAACAGGACTGAAGACTCAAAAGAAGAAATAAGCCTTTCATTAATGCGAAATAGGGAAGAGCCAGGATGACGTTAAAAAAAACCCCAAATATTTTACAAAAGCGCATACCCATTAATTGAAGTGAATGAAGCTGAAAATTTTACTGTGGTGTCTTAATTTTTTCCAGAGCTGTATATACACATACAAACATATATTTATGCGTGTAGACAGCCACCCATCATAAAATTCTAGCCGTTAACAGCACATGTGCAAGAAAGCATCAGTGTCTGAGAAAGGGCTGAGTTCCCTGATTCACTTCTCTAAAGTTGACATGGTAACAGCATGAGCAGTTGGTGCTGGCAGCTGGGGGGATGGAAAGAGGAAATTCCTGCTGGGGTACAAGGTGAGTTATCAGGGTCAGTGACTGTTGAAAAGTTGTAGCTCAAACGTGGCCCCAGGCTCATCTGCATCGGGCTGCATTGCACTCAGAACACTCATAAACTTTTCATGATACATTATTCTATGGCTACTTTTGTGGACTATTGTACTGTATGTGGCTTTGCTCAACATAAAAGATTACACTGAAAGCAAACATATCGCAGTGAGACCACAGAAAACAATGAAACAATAAAGTCATAATGCAGTTCTATAATAGTACAAATCAGACTGCAAAATGATATGTAACATACAGGAGTGACTTCTGCTAGAGATGAATCGATTGGGTGGCAGGATTTTAGAAGTATAGAGTAAATGTATTGGCTGCAGGGCTACTTTTCGACCAGTAAAAAAATCCTCTGGAAAATAAAATCTGGTTCATTCTGACCTTGACTGACTGATAAAATTTTCCAGAAATGAATTTTTGGGGCAGTTTGTCAACAGTGTCGCTGTTATCAATACAGAGGAAAATGCATAGCATACAGGAGGTGATAATGCTTCCAGTGACGAATTTCTGGAAAGGGTTGAAGGATATTCAGTTTTTTTCTGGTAGCACAAGAAGTACTCAATTTGTTATGTGAGTCTTCAAGGGTAGCGGTGGCAAATGTGGTCTGGAATCCATAAAACTGGATGCTAGCATCCATGCCTGGGGGAGTCCAGGTGTGGTATAACAAGGGGAAGCAAAGATAGTTTGTCCAGTGACCTCTTGGCCCTTCAATGCAACTGAAGGGATTCAAAAAAGCACACAAATCTGGAAAAACTTAAGAGACCACAGCATAAGTTTTTGTTTCACTCATTTGTCAATTTATGGGCATGTGCCTGTGTAAAATACAGTGTACGTTGTTTTTTGTTTTGCAAACTCCAGCCTGTCTCGTCTCTATTTCTCATTAATGAAGGGCTTCTTCCTTGCTTTGTGGGATTTCAGTCCTTAGCGCTGCATTTCACATCGGCACTTAATGTTTTCCATTGAAGGTCACTTGATGTCATCCTACGATTTATGAGAAACTGTCAGATAAATTAACGGTCATCTCTGACATTAAGAAGTCGCTTCTGCCCTTTACCTGACTGGTTTCTGGTCATTCCCAGTGTCTCCTGCTTCACCTTATTCTTGTGTACTGCTGTCTTAAAAAGTCTGAACCTGGAAGCAACCTGCTGCTCAGTGTAGCCATCTGCCAGCAGAACCGGGATTAAACCAGGATTTAACAATACAAATTCATAAAAATATAGAGTGGTCTCTTAATTTTTTTTCCAGAGCTGTATTTAAAGTAGAATAGAATCAACCATCTAGATATCATCGTGATAACAGATGTATGTGTTCACACATACATTGCTTGGAAATGGAACAATGATAGAACATCAGAAATAGGTGTGAATAGTCCTCTATTTATTAATCAAAAGTTGAATATATTGGTCAATGGTAAAGGAATGGCTGGTCAGGACGGTGCTTCAGTGTAGCAAGAAAAAGGAAACCAATTTACCTGCACTTCTTTTTCTTGAGATTTGTATTGCTTAGTCATTAGCCTATAGCAAGAGTTACTGAGCTTGATAATATGAGATGGGGCAGCATTTACTGTAGTTTATGACGGCTCAGCCTTTTGAACCTTGAGCAATCAATGGCAGTAAAATACGGTTTCTGATTGGCTTTGCAGTCCCTTTTGGCTGTCGCTGTCTGAATCTCAGGTCGCTTTCTCTGTCAGCATTTTGTACAGTAAGTGTGCTGTTTAATAGTGATCATACCTCCAACCTCCTTGCTTAAACAAGTTTGGCGATTATTCAGCTTTTCTGCTTGCGCTAGAGATGCAGGCCGGCTTACAGAAACTGATGTAAGGTGTGCGATGTGCTCATGGATACTATCAAGTGCATTTTTGACAGCCAGTTAATTCAGGTTTTGATCCACGACTTTTAGTCATTGACTGCCTCATATATTGTTCGGTATATTTACAAAGTTATTGACACGGATCATTTGGATCATTTCAATTTCCGCTTGCATATGTAGTTTGCATTTTTGCCAGAGGAGGAAGCACATATTCCAGAAAATTATAGAAAAAAATCATTACAAGAGCAAACTGCTTCACAGTATAGACACACTGGTTCTGTGTTGACAGGTTTTATTTTGATAGAATTGGGAACTTGGGTTTTTGTTTGAAAAAAGCACATGCTGTCACGTTTTGGCTTTATTCTTTGCGCGTGCATCAGTCTATACGACTGATAGCTGTGTAGCTTCACTGATGAATCTGGGAAAGAGGTACTGAGCCATGTTTCAATAAGGAAGTGGTCTTCATCTTGAGCAGGAAAGCCAGTGTCCTACGTGCATTCATCTTGTTTGGGTTAAAATTATTCCTTGAAAGAGGTAGCAGTCCATCTTGGATTTTTCGTGGCTCTTACCAAGTGAAAATGGTCCAGTTTGTCACATAAAATAGTGGACGGAGAACAGACACTAAAATCGCAAGGCAGAGACTAAAATACCTTGCAAACACTGGCTCTGAAGAAGATGCCCCATGCCATTTAGAGGAATTGCACGGTGTCGTCGGCCAGCGACCTGCAGGCACCTGACAGGTTTATGGGAGGTGATTATACGGCCCAGATGCCCTTGTGGGCTTCAACTGTTCCCTCCCCTTAACAGAAGAACAATGCCGATAAGGCTCTGTCGTCATGGAGCTTCTAGTCAGCTCTGCTTATATTAGGAGCTGCTTATGGAGATGTGTGGTAGACTAAGGAGAAGGGCATGATGACAAGTTCTTCAGCCTGGGGCTAGCCCTGGGTCTGGTGGCTGGATTCTGCTCTGATTCCCCCTGGGAACATGGCAACCCTTTAAAACAACTTACACTAAGTCTGTTTGAAATATTTAGCCCATTTGAAAAAGAACGCCTGAATTTCCCTCAATAAGAATATGATTCTGTAATTCAGATAGTTGATTAAAGTTATATATGTGCTGTGTGTTCAACTTTGCAGGTTACTGCCAAAATCTTCCACAGCTCTACTTGGAAAAGTGACCTCTTCCTGCCCAGAGTAATCACACCGAGTTACGGTGTTAAACCCTCTACACAAAGCGATGTGAACTTTAAAGTTTTGGCTGAATGGAAAAGTCAGGAGTCTCTACAGAATAAGTACTCCCAGAGCCTGAGGTCGATTAAACAGCCTTTTCTGAGGAAAGATAAAACATAACATTGGTGTAATGAAGAAGCTGTCTCCCTTCAGCCGGCCAGGCTGATGTATCAGTTGGCTTCTCTTGACCTTTTTCTTGACGGTGCTTCATTCGACCTGTGATTTCTCCTATCATAAACGGTTTAGGAATGGGAGACGCGATCGGGAATGAATGCCGAAAAGGTCAGACAGACACCCACCGAAGGATAGCCCCTGGCTTCATTGGCAGACATGTTGTCTGAGATGTGTCCGATAAGATGTCTTGTTTTTTGGGAGGCCCCATGAGAAGAAGGTTTTGATTTTATCCTAACTGGTACGGAATGTCATGTATGTCACTTTGGACAAAAGCTTTTGCTAAACAAATGAATGTAAAAGCAAATTAAAATGAATCAGAATGAAACAGAAAGAGTTTATATATACAGTACTGTGAAAAAGTCTTAGGCAGTCCAAAGAAATGTTTAAAGCTGTTTATCTGGGTAGCAAGTGTACTTTGGCTTAGAACAAAAAACACAATTTAACATTAGAACATGTGCAAATTAGGAGTAACAGAAAAAAAACTAGCAATAATTTATGTTTTCTAAAAAGTTACTGATATCTAGTTGGATGGCTAGATGATCACCGCTTTAGTTCCCAAACTTCTCCTCAGGGCCACCTCAGACGTTCCATGATTTTGTTAAATTTCACCAACAGCTCAATTAAATAATTAATTATATTTAGGTTCTAGGCACACCACAGTCCTTTACTGGCCAAGTGGTTTCCGACAAATGGCTGAACAGATAAATGGATGAAACTACTTAACTGTCACTTCAACTGAGCTTGCAAATCTTACTCATAGTTATGGCTTGTATGTGCTATTTTTTTGGGGCGGCATGGTGGTGCAGTGGTTAGCACTGTCGCCTCACACCTCTGGGACCCGGGAATCCCTGCCTGGGTCACATGTGTGCGGAGTTTGCATGTTCTCCCCATGTCGTCGTGGGGTTTCCTCCAGTACTCCGGTTTCCCCCACAGTCCAAAAACATGCTGAGGCTAATTGGAGTTGCTAAGTTGCCCGTAGGTGTGCATGAGTGAGTGAATGGTGTATGAGTGTGCCCTGCGATGGGCTGGCCCCCCATCCTGGGTTGTTCCCTGCCTCGTGCCCATT
>JAODJX010000129.1:25585588-25597166 GCA_026776945.1 Isichthys henryi | reverse complement strand
GCCCATTGCTTCCGGGATAGGCTCCGGACCCCCCGCGACCCAGTAGGATAAGCGGTTTGGAAAATGGATGGATGGTTTAAAAAGTCAGTGACGGATTGACCAGTATGTGCTAGTGGCCAAGTCAAACAATACATGGCTGCACTGGACATTCGCTGCAAATACTAGGATGATTTTTCATTTTTCCAAAACCTTCGTCTCCCCAGACATTGCTTTGCTTCCTTTATTTGAACCACCTTGATCTCCTTCTTGCTTTGCTCCACGCAAGAAGCAACTTGTCAGAAGCGTCTGTCCTGTTGTTCCCTGCTATCACGTTTCTGATCTCCGTTACCAAGAACTGAGCCACACACACTCCTGTTTGCCTTAGCCCTGCATTTCATCGCTGGCTTTTCAGTTCTTGCAAAGTTTTTTTTTACCGGAAATCTGCCTAAGTGGATAAGAAATGCTGCTGGGCTATTTGAAGTGATGAAAGGTTCAACACATGACTTTGTAGAATCTTTTCTTTCCATGGCCACTGCGTCGGGGTTCCCCTCAGACAAACTGGGAAAATTTTGTTCTTTGCTTTGAAAGCACTTGGCTGTGACAGTGTTGGTTCCTCTTTCTGTTTCCTTGTCTTTAAGGACCAGGACAGGGACACTCTTTTTTATGTTTTGTTTCCATAACCTTTTTAATAACACTAAATTAATTACAGCCAATAAGAAAACACACCTGAATTCTCACAAGTGATAGTTGCTGAGCAAAGAGACTAATTACCTGTAGGAGAATGGAATTGCTGTTCCCAGTGATGGTCCATGGTTTCTCCCTGTCTGCTTATTCCTAAGGTACCTATCAGTTCTACACAGAGGCTATCAGAAGGTAAATGCTGTGACCAAACCCGACTTGTTTCCCTTTCCCAGAATGGAGGACTGTATTGAACGTGTGGGGACCACACAAAATTGGATCTCTTGAAAGGATACTGGCAGGTATCACTTTCCCCATGTGCTTCGGAAATCATTGCTTTCGCTACGCAAGATAAAGTCCTACGTTACACTCTCCCGACAATATGGCTTTCAGATTGCACAACGTGCCAGATACATGCGCAAGGTTTTGGGAGACGTTAAGAATCGCGATGCATACTTTGAAGAAGTAGTCATATATGCAGATACAGTACCTGGAAACATCATTTAACTTTTTTATAGGCAGTATTTATCTAATTACAGAATTCTTTATTAGTTCTAAACTTAGAGAAATGAGAGTTCGGGAAAGGCATGTTAACTATCTCAGGAAATGTGGTAAAATCACTGGATGGTTTTTTGGAATGGCTGCATTTTCGCTGCTTCTGTAAAAATTTGTTGGAAGTAGTACTGCCACTCAGCCAGCTCTTATGCCACCATACCCCATTTGTCTAGTCGCCAGGCCATCAAGCAGCTTTTAATTCGGTGAAATCCCTCAGGATCATTTCTCCCCTATTAGCCACACCTAACTTTAATAAGCCTTTTGAATTAGATATTGATGCCAGCAGTACAGCTGCTGGTGCGATCCTCCTCCAAAAGGATGACCAAGGTTAAGATCACTGCATTTGCTGCTTTTCAAAGAAATTTCTCAGACATCGACTAGCATACAGTACCATAGAAAAAGAAACCCTTGTCCTTCTACTTGCCCTCCATTTCGAAGTTTATACTGGAGACAGTTCTGCCCCAGTTAGTTTTCCTGACCATAATCCTCTCATGTTTCTGCACTGTATGTGCAATAGCAATTATATATTGATGCATTAAGCCCTAATGATGCATTAACTTCCAACATACAAAGGGTAAGGACATTGTGATTACGGAGGTCTCTCTAGGTGATAGCGAAGCTCTGTGGTGACACTTCCAAATGAAGGTCACCCTTCAGGAAGGCGGTGTTACATGCTGTTGTGCTGTACGAGACGTCTTGCAGGTCCATTCATCTGTTCCAGCTCTTCATCACCCCCATCACTACAGTACAGACCGCCTACTTCATTTCGCACCTTCCCTTCACATACCTGCTTCCTGATTTTTCCCTCCTGTGGAATGAAAAGCCACCATACCGTACCTGCAGAAAACCAGCTTTTCCTTTACTTACTGAGCTACTGATTGATTGTATTTGGATTTTGTTATTGCGTTTCTGACATTGGATTGTGTACTGGTTGGCTCTTTTCGCTTTTGTCTTTCAGATTTGTCGCTTGGTACGTTTTTCCTTATTTGATCACTTGGTTTAGTTTTTTCGTCTGCCTGTCTGAGATTTCGTCCGTTCCCCTCCTGGAGTGTGTAGGAAGTGGCTGCCATTTTGTTTGGGTGTTTGGCTTTGTGATGTGGCTAGTCAGGGAGCTAGCGAAGTGCTTGTCTTTTGCTTAACTTTTGTTTTGTTTAGGGAAGTTAGACGGTTTTCTGTCACAGTTAGACGGAGTTTCTGTTTATTTTGGCCCTGGGCCACGTCCAAAGTTTGCACCGGGGTTACTGTGTCACTGTCCTATTGCCGTGTCCTGTTGGTATATTCAATAATCACTGCCTCTTCACCACCCATTGTCTCTCCATTTATTACTCACTCCATTCTGTTACGGCTCCTCCCACCAGATAGGGACGTAACACAAACACTGCCAACCGACCACTGTTTGCTGATTGTACTCCAAAGGGAATCTACCCAGAGCAGATTAATTGTATTGCAGCTGCAGCTGTGACAGCAACATTTCCAGTGTGTTGACTCTCTCTGCAGGTAAATCAAGTAACACCATTAAATGATTCTAGACACACTTACTAATTCTAAATTACTCATTAACAATGTGTTGCATAGAAATTATTGCATGTAATTTTCTGTGTACAGTTGTTTTGCTTGTCATTTGAATTGCTTAATTAATTGTATGATAAGTAAATGCTAATGATAAGTTAGATTACTTGCACACTTGTTATTTGTTCATATATTATTATAATTATTAATAGTGTCGTCGCTGTTGTTCTCCCCATCTATCCATTTTCCATACCAGTTTGCCTATGTATGGTTGTCAGGGTCCAGAGCCTATCAGGCTCCAATCCATTGCATTATTATTATTATTATTATTACAATTTACACTGTTTATATGAGTAATGTGCAATACACCTTGATGACATTGATCCTTTAGCACATACTGAAATACTAATGACAATAAAATGAAATCTATCCATTATCCAATCACTTATTTTTAAAAGTTTGGCAGGGGAGCCTAGCTATGTATCTCAAAGTATTTGAAGATCAAGAGCGTGTATTGAACTGCCATTCCCTTAGAGAATCACTTATTTAGGAAAGACTTTGTGTTTGATATGTAATCTGCTTCTCTGTGCATCTCTGTGACTCTGACAACTTGATAAAATAGGGTCCCCCAAAGGATAAGCACTTTTCTTTTTGTAGTAATACCATGGTTTAATGGCTACCTTCTTCTAAATCTCCAGTTTGCCAGGTTTCTGAACAGGAAAATAACCCTTATTCAGGTTCTGTCTGCTTTCCATTAGTAACTGAAGACTTTTTTATTAAAAGTTTGAGTTTGGTATGGACCTTTAGCTCAGGGATCTAATCGTCTTCCCTGATTCTGTGGTCATTTATGATCAAGTAGGTGTAATTCAGTGTGATTATGATTATTGTTAAGTCACGTGAAACAATGGCTAGCAGTGTTGTTGGGCTCAAAGATCCTTAATAAACCTTAATAACGATAAAAGGCAAAGTTATCCTCCTTGAGTCAAAGCAAATTCATCTAATTCTCCCTAATCAAAGAGTCAGCACCATTACAAGTGTGCTTCTCATTCCGAGTAGCTGTGCAGTTTGTTGTTTTGGTTTGGTGTTGTACCTCAGAATGTTCAAAGCAAGACTAAGCTAAGACCTCTTGTCTACCATATAAGCTTTTAAAAGAGCAATGTAACCACAGTGGTAAAATTCAAAATGATTAGAAGCTTGGTTTAAAGATTAGATTTTGATACTCAGTGTATCAAAAATGGTGGATGTCAGCCACACTTTCTTAATTATTCTTAGATACAAAACTATTCAATCAGTTAAGAACTAATAATCTCACATAACTATCTTGTTGATTTATTATGTAAAAGAAGTTCGATTAGCTTTAGTTGTCTGTCAGACTCAGTATCAAACATTATTGCTATACAGCGGAATATTTCACAAAAATACTTTAGCTTAAGTGCCACTCCTATGCCATGTTCAGTTTCAGTTGTTCTGTTGATCTCTTGTTCCTTATGCACTTACAGTACCAAGAGGACAGGACAATGTGGAGTGGCCACACTGCTTCACATATTGCATCACTGGGTAGCACAAAGCATCCGACTTAACGCTCCTTGAGAGATTGTATCTTAGCAGAGTGAGAGCCAAGGACATCCACACAAACATTGGGATCACACTCAAACCCTATGTACACAGAGCCAGTAATGGGAATCAATCCCACAATGCTGCTGAGCTCTTGATACATAGATGTGTTATCCAATTATGTGACAGGTGTTCCGGTGTAGAAAGTGTTGCTATATGGCACAACTGCTTCGCCGAGCATGTCAGACCAAACTATAAACGTCCATTTTATTTTTTAACCACATAGAAGCTTGTGCTTGTTCAGAATGAGCTCTCACTCATCACTGAGAAAATGAGTTTCAAGAGAATTAGCTATTATTTGTAGCTTGGAAACTTTTTTCTATTTCTATAACTGAGCTCCATGTCGATAGCTAGATATATTGTTTGTTTTCCATGTTTGCCAAGGGCAACCTATACTTGAATTTTCCCATATTAGGTACCTCATCGTGAAATTTTCAGGATAATCCATCATGTTGTTTTTCGCCTGTTAAACATGTATGATGAAATTCCCACTGTAATTCTCACTGTTCTTTAGCATTTTTCCCCAGAGAAAACTTGCTCTTTCCCTTCTGTGGATAATTAACCAGAGTTTTTAAACATTTTTCAGTGTTTTACAATTGACATATAGAGATTTCTCTTCTATACAAGACATGATGACATTTCATTTAATAAAATTGGTTTAATAATGTTCTGTAAACATTGTGAAAATAATTTCAATTTAATACTGTGCAATAGTTATTAATTTACAATAGTGAACTGAATTATGAAATATGAATAGTCATTAGTTTCTGCTATTCCTCTAAGGTGATCTGAAAATTTTTTGGAAATGGCACTACAGTATAAAGCATAACATTATAAAAAGTATTGTACCAGTATATTTTAGTTTTAAAATTATATTGTAATATGACCTATACAATGCAGTGTGTTAACCAATGGTTTTAGTCAGTGACACTTATACACTGATAAAAATGACGTTAAAATTATAAAAATGACATTGGGTGAGTAAATTCAACAAAAATCTGTGATTTGAAAAAAATATCTATATTTTCTATTTCACATTTTCAGTGTACTACCAAATGTTAATTTCATATTGTTGTATTTTTCCATTGATATCCATTTTATGTTGTATTTACTTAAATATAACTGAGGAGTTCAGAGCGCTCAACCAAACAGCCACCATTTTCAGGATTACTGAAGTTGAATCTTCTGTGGATTCAACTTCTGTGCTCAACCCCTGTAGTTACTTTTCTGCCTACCTACTAAGTTCTGCAACTGTTAAACAAGTGTTTGCTGCTGTGCCTGTCAGGATCAGTCCCCGTCTTGCCCTGGACCATGTGCCATTGCCCCATTTGGCCAGCTGGTGTCACTGGTCATCTCGTCTCCCGTTATTTCCCAGGTTTATTAGTTCCTAGCATGTACTCTTTTTCCCTGGGCTGCTGCATGGCTTGATGGTCCTAGCATGCATCTATAAGAGAGATATTTCTACTGTCTGGGGGTTGAGTCTGACTAGAGGCCAACCTCAACTATTTATGATTTAACATTTGTTTTTTTGTTGTATGACCCTGGTTACGTTCGTTATGTTGGTGTATTTCTGTTAGCTCTGTATTTTTGTTCTGTGTCTCCTTCTTGTAGTTATGATCTGCACCCATGTTTCTAGTCTATCCTAGTGTTCCTAGTCACTTTTTTCTTGTTTCTTGTTAGTCATAGTCCTTAATGTTCTGTAATCAGCCACACTTGTCCCTTGTTGAAGCACTCATCATGTGTATATATCTGCCTGCCCTTTCCCTGTTTCCTCAGTTGGTCATTGTGTTTGTAGCTGTTGTTTCCCTGTGTTTGCTGCTGGTCTACAATGCTTGTTCCTGTATTGCTCCCTGCTTAATTTTTTGCCTTTTACCTACTTTAGTTTTGACCCCCTCATGGTCCTTTTCTTTGTTCTTATTGAGTAAAAAAGTCTTGTTTTTGTGAGCCACAATGTGGATCGTCTGTCATTTGCCACCCCCTGCTATAATGGCGCCACTGTTCATACTGGCATCAGAAGCAGCACCATCACTTGCCTGCCATTATCTGCCTGCCCTCTCCAACTTTAATCTTAAAATTTGAACTGCATAAATTAGGATTTTGGAATTTTGTTCATTTGACTTCCTCTGCCAACCCCTGGAGGATGGGCGCCCCCTTTAAGCCTGGTTCCTCCCCAGGTTTCTTCCTATTAGGGAGTCTCTCCTTGCCTCTGTTGCCACTGGCTGGGGACTTTGGGCAGGCATAATGTGATTTGAGACAATGTAATGCTGTGAAAATGTGCAAATACAAACTACAAATGAAATAGAGCTGAAAGTGTTCAAGTGTAAAGATGATACAGAGATGTGCTGACGGTGTTTTTGATATAATTTTAATGTTAGAGCATAAGTCAAGGCTCCGGACTAGCTTTTACACTGAGTTGGTCACATGATTTGGTTGCCCCCCCCCCATTTTTGGACCTAACACGTTTACGAATAGTTGAATTGTCACTGCAATGGTATGGCCAGACACTACAATGAGAATTCGTTGATTTCATACTATGTACTTTTTAATGGTATGATGTACAGTATGTATGTATAGTATAATGTATACTAAATGCAATTCAATGATATTTGCTTTCAAATTTTAATGTCAGGGTCAGCGCCCACCCGTCCCTGCCCATCTCCACTCGGCCAACAGCTGTTGCTGGCCATCCTGCTCCCTCCAGTCTTTGTACTAGACCTTCATGCGTTTCTCTTGCTTCTTGGACTGGCCCATTGTTCAATGTGTTGAGTGTGTGGCATAGAGGTTGTAACCCTGCAGTTATGGGTTTACGGTATTTATTGGATTTCTGTTTTTCCTACTGTTGATAAGTTCTTTGCTTCCCTGGTTTGGTTTCTCCTTAGTTTGATATTGTTTATCCCTGTTTTGAATTTCTCTTGTTTATGGCTCTCTGCCCCTGCCTTGGTTAAGTCCTGTTTTACTTGTTCCTTCATTTTCTCCTAGTGTAGAATTTCCCTGTATTTCCTTAGTTTCAGGTCTCTAGTTCCTTAGTTCTGTGTTCATTAGTGTTAGTTCCTTCATTCTGTGTCTTGTTGCCCTGTGCCCTCATTGATTGGAAGTCTTTGATTCACACCTGCCTTTTGTTAGTTCTCGTTATCATTGTATTTATGTGCCTGCCTTTGTTCATTTCCATAGTTGGTCATTGTTGGATGTTACTGTGCGTTGTTATGTGTTTAAGATGTTGCGTGTTTTTTTTTTTTTTTTATATATATATAATCCTGCTACCTGTTACCTTGTTTGGTTATTTTATAATTCTTGTAATTAGCTCTTATTTTCCCTGTTGGCTTGTTGACCCCTCATGGTCCTCTTATTTCGTGCCCTTCCCAATGTCTTCTTATGTTAATAAACCACTTTTGTCACGGAGCTGCCAGTGGATGATCACTTTTTCCACCTGTGACATGCTGCAGCATAACATTGAAGTAGTCTTCCTAATAATTTTTAAAACTTAATATGCTTAGAGTAAACTAGAATATATCACCAGCAATTAGTATTAAGTAAATCACATTTAAAATTTCTGGAGTGGGAAAATCAAGTGTTTTCAACTCAAATTTGGATAGATGATAAGAGATTAAATGAAGTTGGCTTTACTGATAAAGTTAAATGTTGAGTATTTGACAAAAAGAAAAATAAAATGTAAGAAAAACTTAAAAAGCTGATGCAAATAGTAACCTCATAAGTTCTACAGTTTAATTTATTTTTCTTTTTTCTTTATATGAAGCTGGCTCAAGGTAATAAAAGTAATCTGTGTTTTGGTAGCTTCAATGGGACTTTATTGCAAGTCTTAGCCAATACAATGTGTGCCAGTGTTTGTAATGCAGCCTTGGCAAAGATGACCTCATACTCAAAGGA
The DNA here is from genome assembly GCA_026776945.1 of Isichthys henryi. NCBI lineage: Eukaryota > Metazoa > Chordata > Actinopteri > Osteoglossiformes > Mormyridae > Isichthys > Isichthys henryi. The sequence continues at coordinate 25,588,946 of JAODJX010000129.1, read as the reverse complement.
TATAACCACCAATCAGGCAGGCACCTCTCCCGGTGAAGCCTTTATCACTGCCCGGATGAGATATCTCTGAATGTTATTACTCCTAAGGATCACTTATTTAGCGTGTCCTCCATTCTGTCCAAAGCACATACAAAAAGCTTTTGTTGAGGCACGTTTGGAGATAAAGGCATGCACTCCTATTCCCTTTTAAACCTCAAGACAGACATCTACCCTTTGCCTTTTGTCCTTGATAAGAAAAAAAAAAAACTTTTTGATAGCGGCGCTAATCTAAGAATTAATCAGAGAGCCAGAAGTTATTTTTTTAAGCACCTTTGTATAAAATGCATTAGTGTTTTTCATTGAGTTAAAATCTCTCACATCAACATAAGTCAGCTACAGATACATAATAATTTACAATTAATCATAAAAAATCAATTAGGAAAAAAACAGGGGCAGGGATTTGAGGTGATTGTATTCATACTAGCTGCATACTTTTATATATTCTGTTATATATATATATATATATATATATATATATATATATGCATGGTATTTACCTCAGAACCTACTGGACAGTAGCTCTCCAGACCCCTGCTCTACAATGTTAATTGTCTTAGCAGCTTAAGTTAATTGTCTCCAGCTTAGCAGCCAGTCACCATAACCGCCATGTTCCAGTATCGGCATCACACCAGCATAGTCATTATAATGGTCTAACCTCCAAATTTTCTGTGTCACCTGCTTCATGTTAAGTGATTGCATCTGCCTGCTCTTACTACAGTTTAACCCAGACCCACTGTAGCTAAGAATTTCAGTTTATGAACTGAATTACAAAAAGAAAAAACTTTCAATATTAATTTGCATTGACCACAGTTGTTGTGATACAGAGTGCTGAGAAAGAGCAACAGTGGTTATTAGCAACTGTGCAATACTGGGCTCACTGGCTCCCAGAGCAATTAAAGCTTTGACAGCATAAATGTATAGTTCAATAGGTCAGGACCTGCCTCCGTGGTTTGGACACAGCACCACAACACATACAGTTACCACAAGGGGGGTATTTTTATTCTACTGTATTTTGGCTCAGGCATCTTTGCAGTATTTTAAAGTTCAATGGGAGTATGTCCCATTAATATACTGTATTAGTGCTGTATTGGCAGGTCAGCAACAGGTGTTGAGGGACATTGTGTTCAAATGAGCCCATTCTTCCAGGGAATGTTGGTGTGCAGACAAACAGAATATAAGCAACTTAATCTAGAGTGAGAAAATTAGAAAAACATTAAACGTAGGTCAGTTGAATTATATACTAGTCTTTTGCTTTGTTTGTTGATGTCCAGATGTACCCATTTTTCACAATGTATTGCCTCTCATTTTCAGAGCACTGAAAACTTAATGGGAAAATTGTCCTGTGTCAGGTGACAGCATCGACCAATTAGTTCATTATATTGTGTCTCCAGAGGGAAATTAAGCTACACAGATATCCTGCAGCTGCTACAATCAGCCGAAGATCAACACTTTGATTGGCCCTGCTTCAAATAGTCATTATAGTGATTTATTTAATGAGTACAATATAAAATAAACAAGGCACACCTTGTCAGTTTGATGCACAGTATGTTTTCTGTCTTGGTTCACATCAGTCAGATGTACAGGGTTAAGTGAAACAGCTATTGCAGGCTATAGCTAAAAAAAACAGCTAAAAAAAGTCTATTTCAGCACTTTTGGTTATTCAAAAATAAAATGTGTATTTTAACTCAAGTAAAACAATTTAGGTAAACTGACAAAAGTACCAAAAAATGTGTTGCATTCACAGCAATGTGAACTGGAACTATTGTTTCCATTCTTAAAATTGGTATGACTGTGAATATATTTGGGTTTGAGAGTGTAACACGTAAAATTCTAAGCAAAAGGAATCTCAGGAGAGGGTCAACTGCTGGACAGTTGAGGAGTACACTTTATTTAACTTGGATAAATGTGGTAAAAAATAGTTGTACAATATATAACCAAAAGTATGTGGACACTGCTATTAATTAGAGGAATGGCCTCATTAAACTGCAGCCATTGCTGACCCAGATGTATACTGTAGTTAAGCACACAGTCACACAATTTCCTGCAACAAAAATTAGCAACAGAATGTGTGATTGTACAGAATAGGTTAGTGACTTAACACTTGGCCGAATTATAGGACACCTTCTTCCCTAAAATCCAGGTCGCCACATTTCTGCCCTGGTCAACCAAAGTGAAATGATTGTGAATGTCAGAACATCTGGGAGAAACTTCAGCTGCAAAGTGACAGCCACACAAGTTCATTGGAAGGGACCTGATCACCCAACATCGATACCCCACCTGAATGGCAGCCAGTCCCAACAGCAATGCCCCAACATTTAATGGAAAGCCTTCCTGAAAGACTAGATGCATTTTTAGCAACAAAGGCTGGACCAACTTCATATTTATTAATTTCCCTTGCTTTCAGAAAGTTGGACAATCTGCTGTTAACATATTTTGGGCAAAATACTGTATAAAGATTTAAGTTGTGCAGTTTACTTTGGGTGGCCTGTTAAGAGCAAACAAACAAATTCTGGTTTGTTTAGAGCCAAAGTAAATATGCAGGAGTGTAAATGAGTGAATACACTGTTGCTTATTTCCAATCAAGTCATGCATTGTCTTTTATTATCAGGCTATGTGCAGAGCAAATGTGGACAACCAATTTATTTTGAATAATGCAGTTGAATTTATTACATGCACAGGATACGCTTTAGAACATCCTTCTACTTTTTTGCATTTTCCATTAATTTACCATTGGAGACAAATGGAAATTGTGTAGTTATTTAAAAAGATTTTTACACATTTGTTTTTTGATGATTGAAAATAGTTAAGTGCCTTTATGCAAATACATGCAATATCATGGAACTATTTCAAGGGGAAGAATTGCAAACTGGGTATCATGGTGGTGCGGTGGTTAGCATTGTTGCTTTGTACTTTTTGGATCAGGGTTCGAGTCTCTGCCGTGTGTGTTTTCATGTTTTCCTCGTGATTAGCACTGTCGCCTCACACCTCTGGGTCCCAGGTTCGAGTCTCCGCCTGAGTCACGTGTGTGGAGTTAGCATCTTCTCCCCATGTCATCATGCGGTTTCCTCCGGGTACTCCAGTTTTCCCCCACAGTCCAAAAACATGCTGAGGTTAATTGAAGTTACCAAATTATCCATATGTATGTGTGAATGTGCCCTGTGATTGATTGGCCCCGTCCTGGGTTGTTCCCTGCCTTGTGCCCTGTGATTGGTTGGCCCCGTCTTGGGTTGTACCCTGCCTTAGCCCTGTGATTGATTGGCCCCGTCCTGGGTTGTTCCCTGCCTTGTGCCCTGTGATTGGTTGGCCCCGTCTTGGGTTG
>JAODJX010000129.1:25575000-25585488 GCA_026776945.1 Isichthys henryi | reverse complement strand
TTCCCTGCCTTAGCCCTGTTATTGGTTGGCCCCATCCTGGGTTGTTCCCTGCCTTGTGCCCTGTGATTGGTTGGCCCCGTCCTGGGTTGTTCCCTGCCTTGTGCCCTGTGATTGGTTGGCCCCATCCTGGGTTGTTCCTTGCTTTGTGCCCTGTGATTGGTTGGCCCCGTCCTGGGTTGTTCCCTGCCTTATGCCCTGTAATTGGTTGGCCCCGTCCTGGGTTGTTCCCCGCCTTGTGCCTGTAGCCTCTAGGACAGGCTCTGGATCCCCCATGATCCTGAAGCGGTTTAAAAAAATGAATGGATGGAAATACAAACTGAGAAAAACAGCATACTTTTATTCCAATTTTCAGTGTTTTGCTTTCAGCAAATATTTTTCAATAATCCTCATTCATATGATAATGGGAACTAATAATAATCGCTGTCACCTCAGTCACAAAATTCTTCATGTTTTAGCTTGTCGCAAGCCCTGAAATATTTTGTTTTTATTGCAATTAATCACTAAGCAATTAAGTTGTATTGACCTTTCTAATGTAAATAAATATCAGTATCCAGCAATAGCATCTGCAGACAATATGAATAGTGCAATTTCAGCCCCGAGGAAAAGGCAATATAGCCATAATGAAAACTGCCTAATGGCTTTCTTGGTTAGATACAAATTATGGAAATAAACTTCTTGTCATTTTTATAACCTGATCCTACATAAATATATTTGATTTTCCCAGTGGACGGATAATATTATACTTTTACTTTGAAAATTAGTCAATCCTAATCCATTTTATGGGAAAAATATACACATGCTGAGGTATAGTTTTTCTTTTTCTTTTTTTCTGTGCTCTGCGTCTATGGCTTGTGAACAAGCCTTTGAAATGCATAAAAAACTGAATGAAATGCAGAGTAGGGCTCCACCACAGATTTGCCTGTTAGCACAATAGCAGTAGTTTTTATAAAAGTCATGTTTATTCATTTCTATGGCCATCTTAGTAGGTAGCACTGTTTAGAATGTTTATATATACAATGACATTATGATTCACACGCCTGAAAGGCGAGCTGCACTGGATATCCCCCCCACTGCTCACGCATGCACACAGGTTTGCAATTACAGTATATCTTTGTGGGGAGTCTCCATTCATTTCAATGTGGAAAACTCTAAACCCAACATGACGACCTTTACCCCTACCCAGCCCTAACCTTAATCATAAGTAACCAAACAAAATATGAGCCTTTCGTCGTTCTTTGGTTGAATTCACAGATCTTTCTGGGGACATTTGGTCCCCACAATGTACTGTAATATAAACATAATCCACACACACACACACGCATAAACATTCTCCAGTCCTCCTGTTTCTCATCCTATTGCATCAGTTGATTGTGCCTAAAAAATTGTTGGAAGAAAGTAGGTCACCCTTTCTGGGTTCGTTTGTAAACAACTCCACACCCTGAGACATTTAACCTTACAGGAACAGAAACAAATGGAAATTTAAAAGACAATTCACAGCAGAGCGGAGACCACATTATTAATCATGACGGCGATTGTTCCGCCGCCCGTCGTAGCTGTACAGCTTCACGCATTTGATGGATCGGCTCTGAATTTGTCAGTGTTGTCCGAAAAAGCCTCTCAAGGTGTCAAGGGAGAGGCTGCACGTGAATCGATACGTGAACTGCAAAGTCTGACCCCGATCACTTTAACATAAAGACACTGAGGCAAATAACAAAAGGTCATCGGCCTTAATGCTCACAAGCTGGAAATCGCTGTGACAAGGCTCAACTTAAAAGTGAGACTCTTTGACACGGCTATTCATTGTTAGCAGCAGTCCTCACCTGAAAGGCTCACCTTTATTGGTGTCGAAATAAACAAACAGTTGTTTTGAACAAACCATTCAGTCGGAGGAAGGATCTGGGAAGAGATGCCAGCATACTGCATTACTGTCTACTGCATTTGCAAGTTAACAAGTCAACAGAATCACTCCAATTCCAGACCCATGCCATGCTAATGGGGTGACATGTTAGAGTATTATTAAACTAATGCAGTATCCACCCAATCCATGTCATATAATTCCCTGGAACCTATCCCAAGAAAGACAGGGAACAATGCAGCAGACACGATACACCCTGGACAGAGTGCCATTCCATGGTAGGGCAAACACATGCAATTTAGATACAACATTTCACCCACATGTAAAACCTACAAAAACATGGAGCCATAGGTGCGAACCAAACCCACAGCCCAGGAGCTACAGTGCTAACCACTGAGCAACCATACTCTTTCTACTGCTGTAATGTTTGAAGGTGATGATACGAGGGGCAACTTTTTGAGCAATGCTGCTTGGGCACTTTCTCATTGAGGATGGGCAACAAATTTCTGTCTGGACAATTTTGATCTCATTGGGCCACTTTTTGAGATCTTCCAATCAAAATGCTAGCAGCCGATCAAGTGACCCCCCTTGCGGCTTCAGCATCCATCTTTCTGGTGTACATCTCCCTGGCAATAGATTTGCTATTTTCTCATTGGTTGTTGCTGCTCATTGCTTTGACTGGCTGCCGCGTGTATCACATGGTTGCCCGTTACTGGGAACATTACCAGGTAACATCGCTCAAAAAGTTGTTCTGTGTATTATCACGCTGAGTTAAACTGGGAACATATTATAAAGATCGAAGAACGCTTTCCTAATGTTCATATTTTACAGCTTGATGTTTGAAGAGCAAGAGGAGGAGAAAAAACATGTTCATTGTTCTACAAAGGCCCTACTTCACAGGGGCAGACATTCATCATAGAAAATTAATATTATGCATTGCTCTATTTTCTTGACAGAACTCCCTGCATCCAGCCACATCCCTACTGTAAACATTTGATTTATTCATAGCAACTAGAAAAAAAAAATCCTGTCCAGCTAGCTGTATTAGGTGTAGGGGGTAATTGATTTGCAGGAAAGGACAAAATAATGAAACATCCCACCAAAGCATGTATTAACCCCCACAACCCCAAAGTTTATTTTTTCATCTGGTGTTTGTATGCTTTTCATTACATATCTGCCCTTGTGCGACAGGACGGTAATAGCCTTGGGGGTATGTCCATAAACAGTTCTGACAAATTAAAATCGGCTGGCTCAAGTGATGAGTCCACGCCTACGAATAACAAAAGGAGGTCGCAGGCATCAGGCCAGAGGCAGCTTAGTGCTCTGCTGGTATCCCGGATGCGGCAAAAAAAAAAGCGCTGATCCAGAGTCAGAACTAAGCTTCATTTCCACCTGGGCTCCACTGATCCAAACTCAGAGCCGATCTCCATAGCTGATCCTGCTCCTAATCCACTCACTACTAACCCAATCAGTGCATTTTTTTCCCAAAAACAATACACATTCGCTATCTCACCCTCAACCCTATGATAACAGTCTTCTATTTCCATTTCAGGTCCTTTACCTGAGACCCAGAAATCATTTCACCTCCTCCCAGGAGAGTAATTTAAGGGAAAGTAAACTGTCTGCCTCATCAAAGAAGAAATTCTTGTATTTACAGTTCCTTTTATGTCCGTGCAACTGCAAAGACTCCTGCTCTGATTTCTTTTTATGCAGTAAAAGGAAATAGAGGTGACTTTTTTTGTCATAAAAATATGATAAATCTTTGAACTGTTGCTGGGTTCTAAATGTAAACAAAAGCTTATTACTGAATAATTACCAACCAAATGCTTATATTCAGGAATGAGAGAGCACTCAGATCCCTCAAAATAATGTATGCATTATAGCAATAATGCAATTGTGAGTTAAAAATATAAAGCAAATAATATGTGTCAGACTCGCTGGTAAAGCGAGTGAGCGCACGGGTAGGCAAGCGGGCAGGAAGCAGGCCAAAGTCGGGGTAAACAGGGATTTAATCGGGAAACATCGGACGTTAACTAACATCAATGACGGACAAAGAACTAAGGCAAGACATGGACTCAAATAGACGAGACTGGGCGAAAATAAGTGGACAGAGCTGGGCAAGATCAAGGAAGCACACGTGGGTAATCAGGGGGCGTGGCACACACGAGGATCGGATGAGCCGGGCATCACAGAACCCCCCCCCGCCAAAGGCGCGCTCTCCGAGCTCCTCAGGGGAAGCGACGGATGGGATGAGAGATACGGGACCTGGAACACAAGAAGAAAACCATCAACGAGGTACAGGGAACAGAACAGAAAGACAAAACCGGCACAGGGGCATAAGCCATGACAAGACCTGACACAGGACGGGGAACGCGGACAGACAGACCAGGAAGGGAGACACGGAGGGAACAGGTGGGATGAAAGGACCAGGAGTGAATGGAGGGAACACCGGGGAACGAGGAACAGAGACGAGGGGAACAAAGGGACGAGGGACGGAGACAGGAGACTAGGGAGAGAAGGAGGGGGAATAAAGGGGAGCCCGAGGGAGCTATGGTGGGCGATGGACAGCGGCCGGAGGGGCCGCAGGCGACTGGGAGGCCAGAGCAGGAGGGGACCTTGGAGGGGCTGAGGAGGCAGGGCGAGGGACAGACGGAGGGGATGAGGAGGAAGTCGGAGGGGGCACCAGGGAAGGTGCCGAGGGAGCCGAAGGGGAAACCGGGGAAGGCAAGGAAGGAGGGGGAGCCGCAGCAGACAAAGGCACAGCCATAGCCGGCCTAGGCAATGTCTGTCAACGTGCCGGAGTGGGGGAACCCGTAGGCAACTGACGAGGAATCGGAGGCGGGATCGAGGCAGGGCGACGAGATCTCGAAGGGGGACCCACAGGCGACAGCCGACCCGGGGGTCCGAGGGCGAGCCAGGGGGCAGGGCAGGAGGGACCCCAGCCCTGCGTCTGTGTCCTCTCCCCTTCCGGGACACAGACATGTGGACCTTTGGCCGGGGTCGAGCTCGCCGGAGCGAGGGAAGCGGAGTCACCAGAAGGGTCCCCGAGGGGTCCCATTCAAGCTCCTCCACCTCCAAGGAGGGAGGAGCGATGGTCAGACTGTTCGGAACCTCCTCGGGGACTGGGGCAGAAGGGACAGGAGCTAGAGGGACTGGAGTGGGGTCAGGGAGTTACAGTACAGGGGTTACAGTCACAATTGCGGATGGGGCCACAGGCGGAGGCAGAGGAGCCTCGGGCGTAACTGCAGCAGGCGGTGGCGGCGGAGGGAGCGCCTCGGGCATAGCTGTGGCAGGACGGACAGAAGCGCTTCTGGCAGAGGCGGAGACAGAGGGAGCGCCTCGGGCGCAGGAGCTGCAGGCAGATCCCCCACTATCCTCTCCAAGTCCCCCCAAGGAGAGGCAGGAGAGAAGTCAGGAGAGAAGTCACTCAGCAGCTGCGCGGCTAGCTAGTCCTTCTCTGGGGAGCCCTGTGTGGACGGCTCCTCCATCACCCTCCAGTAATGTGCCTGGAGGGTGAAGAATCGATCGGCAAGAGCGGGCGTAGTCGGGACTTCCAGCTGGGGCGTAGCAGCTGTAGCCGACGGAGACGGCTCGTATGCCGGCAGGACAGGCAGGACCCGTGCAGGTGTGACGAGCGTGGCCCCTTTAAGTGTCCTGGGCACGCGAAGGATAGCATCCCGTACTGTGCTGGCCCCCTTGTTGGCCAGGCGCGCTGGTCGAAAGCAGTACCGTTCAAGAGGCGGCGGTAAACTTGCGGCGGCTAGCCGTGTTCCCAGGACGGGAGAAGCTGCCTGTGCAGGCAGCTTGGCAGCGATGGTGACGTCAGGCTTAGCCGGGGAGTCCTCCTGTTCCCCGGCTGGAAGGGAAGGGCATTCGTCGGGGCGTTCGCTTGCTTTTTCCTCTTCCACTGTTTGGTCACGGTGGCCGCGGGAGGCTGCTCCACGTCCGATGGGGCGGACGGCTGGGGAACATCTTCAACAACGCACAGTGTGTCTAGTCCCAACCTCCACGCCGTCATGCGCTGGACTAGCTGATGGAGGTTGGCGCACACCTCTCCCAGGCGGTACTTGCCCTCGGGTGGGGACATCGCCGTCAGGAGCTCGCTGCTTCGGCTGGCCAACTCCAAAGCGACCGGGTCGTCTTGGACGTCGGGCTGGTCCAGCCAGTAACACCTCATGCAGCAGACCGAGATGCTGGTCCTCGGTTTGCAGCGGCATGTCTTCTTTGAGGTCTATCATTCTGCCAGACTCGCTGGTAAAGCGAGTGAGCACACGGGCAGGCAAGCGGGCAGGAAGCAGGCAAGGAGGCCAAAGTCGGGGTAAACATCGGATGTGAACTAACATCAATGACGGACAAAGAACTAAGCCAAGACATGGACTCAAATAGACGAGACTGGGACAAAATAAGTGGACACAGCTGGGCAAGATCAAGGAAGCACACGTGGGTAATCAGGGGGCGTGGCACACATGAGGATCGGATGAGCCGGGCATCACAAAATGTTTACTAATTTTAAATGATTATATACTCATACCTATGGATTATATTGCAATGTACTTGAGTATGACTGCTTAAACAATATAGTAGAGGTATATCTTTTTTTATCAATACATTATTCAAGACGTTGTGGAAATGAGTGTTCATCTGGAGCCGTTCAGCAGTAGGTGAGAGGTTGGGTCCCTTTCGGTCACTTTCACTGATCCCATGTCAGTTTAGAAAATGATGCACACACAGCTGGGGGCTTCGAGGGCTGCCCGGCAATCTGCCTGTCTCTTTATTCCCTCATATTAATTCATCTTCTGTCGTTTCTTCTCATTTTCTGGGAGGAAAAAAGAAAGAGTGCAGGTGCGTGGAGGGAAACCAAGGTCAATTGTTTTGTCAAGTAAATCGCCATCAGGATTTATTGTTGTAGATCTGTTGTCAGAGATATGACCAGAGGTGAGCAACTCTGTCTGTAGCCTGCTATAATTAAATGGGAAGGCTTGCGATGCTGGTATTTTGAGATATAATTTTTTTCGTGTAGTGGTGGCACGCCAGGTTACCAAAAATAGCGTGCACTGCTCACCTTCTATGAGTCTTTGCACTGAATTTTAAGTTATCTTTTAGTGTATCTGGGTACTATCCGTCCTGTTCCAAGTGCACAATTGCTTCGTTGATAGTAACATTTATATAAAGTAGCTTCAAAATAAAAAGTTTGTATGCATATGTGTGAAGATGGTGTGCTGTACATTTGCTGTTCATTATTACTTTCAGCACCACCACCTCAATATACCATTGTTGTCTAATTTTTGTTGTAGCTCAATCCTGGACTAGCTTGTAACATTGCTTGTGCATAATAAAAGCCAGTTGCAATAAGATTTCACCTCCTTGCTCTAATCAAACAACCTGGAGTGACTGTCACCTCACCACGAGTGCCATAGATCTGGTTTGTAGATACAAGATGAGAGTGTGGAAGAAATACAGATTAAGTGGGGCAGCAGACCTGCCCTGGGAATACATTGTTGTCATTCCGACAGCAGCCTTTCTGGATTCAGTGCATTGTCTAATACATCTATATTAATATCTATCTATTTTCTATGCCCGCTTGTCCTATGCAAGAACATGGGGGTCTGGAACCCTATATGTTAATATACAACAAAATATTTAACAAACAAAACAGCTTTTTATAAGCTCATCTTTTTATCTATTGTTTAACTCATCCATTTCCTGTTACTCGCTATCATTGATTAAAAGCTTGCCAGTCTTGATTTATTAACGTCACTTAAAGAAAATCAAGATAACCTCACGGCTATCAGATTCATAGTGTAACATTTTTCCCACTGATCAAAAAGTAAAGAGAATTAGGGAAAGCGGAGGGTCATCGCTTAAATCTTTGATGTTTTGACCTGGATTGACTTCAATTATTTCCTCGAGGAGGTCTTCCGGTCAATCGGCGATCTTTATCTTAGTGTTCGCCCTAAGATCTGTATCACGCTTTGTCCTGTAGGGACCAGAGAACTCCTTTGATGCTGAAGGGGAAGGATCTGTTGTGGAGCTTCCTTGTCCTTTAACTCAGCAGTAACACCTCTGACAGTAATGGGCTCAGCGCTAAACAGGTCTTGGCAGCTGAATGTCTGTGTTTGGGGGAGTGTAATGCTTCATTTAGTTACCCATTATCTCCAGTGCTGCTAGGAATGAGAGGATAATTTGATACTGCCCAGTTAAAGAGACTTCATTGACTGATCCCATTGGTGATTTAATCAATCAATCAGCTTTTTCTTAAAAAAAAACTTTTAGTGACTTTGGCCTTCATTTAGATAACCCTGATGGTCAGGAATATTTTTGCCAAGGCTATTATACATTTTTAATTTGGGATGTGCTGACATGTGAAATGACATGGAAGTCCAGCAGGATTTCAAAGAGCAGGACTCTTTACCCTTCTGGTCTAAAAGTCGTTTCACATAAGTCCTTGGAAATGTGATTACATGGGACATGATGGAGCTGTGGAACCAACCTTGTGTCCACGTTAATGACAAAATTCAATAGCAGTATAGCAGAAATGATGCCTCTAGTGTTGTGTTGCTGTGTTACTCGATTGTTAAGTTGTCATATACGTAGAAACATTACTCATCATTGATTTTTATTATACTACATTGGATAAGTATGGCAGTTATAGGTATTTTACATCAAAATACCTAAGAGTAAATTCTCTTCTGCTTACCCAACACTCCTCCATCCTCAATCTATCCATCTAATCAGGCTGGCTAAGCTTCAGTAACTGGATAGTTACAAGGCTGTTGGTGCTTTTCCAGGTTAATGCAAAGTGATTGCCAAGTCCCTTACTCCATGCCCTTACTCTACTTCTCTAAAGCTCGATGTGGGTTGAGAGGCAGGTGATGCAGACACGCTCAGTGCTTACGCAAGGGCGTGCAATGCCCTGCAGCACCCTGCTGTCTTTACAGAGAAATGCCCTGTGCATTTCATTTAAAATGATGCTGAAATGATCCAGAGGGTCACTACAGCAGGATTAAAAGAGTTAATTATGATGCCAACTCTTTGAGGAATGTTTCTTTAAGAGGTTTTGTTTTCATTGGTATCTTATAGGTGGCTCAGTGGCTCAGTGGCTAGCACTGTTGCTAAAAACATCCCAGGCTCGAAATTCAGACATGGGATTTCTTTTGCATTTAAGGATAATTAGCATCTCTAAATGAGCAATATTCTGTGCCCTGCAATGGACTGGCACGCTGTTTAGGGCGTATCCATGCCCTGTGTTGCCTTTTGGAAGATTTGGAAGATAGGTTTCTTGTATTTTCCTTATTATTTACTCAGGGTTTAACATTCTTTTGAATGAACATTTTTAAATGCAACATTGATAAATCAAAAACAACATTAGTGAATATTGCAACGATATTATTAATGATGGAAAGACATTGTTGAAAGGTACACAATACTGAAAATGGAAGAGGCTCTGAAAAGATTGTGATGTATGTGCTGGTAACTTTGATGATTTGTTTCACAGTTCACTTTTAGCTGAATCTTTTTCGCCATCTTCAGCACTGTGTGACTCCAGTGTTTGACCTAAGAGGATGACACTGCTGTAAAGATGGTTTGAGGCATGCTTATAACGGTGAGCCATGGAATACTCCATAATTTTCAAACTGCCTCTGTCACTACATGATTTGTAGCAGCAGGCAGGTGTTGGCTGGTACATGAGCCCTGTTTCAGCTGCCTTTGCTTGGGGTTGGTGGGAGGGGCATACAGATCATGCTCTATCCTTGGCTTTCTGCCAATAAACCATAGATGGACCTACTACATACCAATTTAGACTCACCAATTAACCTATCCTGCACATTGTTAGACCATGGGAGGAAACCAGAGTGTCCACCGAAACCAACACGAACACAAGGAAAGTGTGCAAACTCCACACAGAAAGTACCCAGGACCTTCTTGCTGTGAGACAGCAGCGCTAACCACTGTGCCACCACACCAGCCGATTACAGTTCAACCAAACCGAATTAAATTATACCTGCTTTTATTACTCTAAATATGATAAACTGAACTGAAACATATGTACAATATTCTCTCTAAACTTTTAGTTTGTAACTGATAGGTACAGCTGGTCAGTTAGATCATGGTTTTCCATGCTTTTCCTATTCAGGGTCATGGAGGTCTGGAGCCAATCCCAGAGAGTACAGGTGCAAGTCGGGGAACAACCCAGGATGAGGTGCCAACCCATCGCAGGGCACAAGGCGGGGAACAACCCAGGATGAGGTGCCAACCCATCGCAGGGCACACTCACACACCATACACTCACACACCATTCACTCATACGCCATTCACTCATACGCCATTCACTCACACACCATTCACTGTGCCTTGGGCCTGGGGGTGGAGGGGGGGAGCGCTGTTACGTCCCCTGACGGCATCAAATGCCAGCACATCCAATGACAAATCAGTTCACAACTACACTTGCACATGCAAGAATGGGCGCATAAAAGGTTGAGTGACCAGAATCATTATCATTATTTCGTTTTAGTGTATGTTATAGGTATAGGAATTGAAATGCACATGGGGACGGCATGGTGGTACAGTGGTTAGCACTGTCGCCTCACACCTCTGGGACCCGGGTTCGAATCCCCGCCTGGGTCACATGTGTG
>JAODJX010000129.1:25548363-25571341 GCA_026776945.1 Isichthys henryi | reverse complement strand
CTGAGCCGGTCTTTGCCGTAAATCAGCGTGTGCGCGCCTCAGAGGCTGAGCCGGTCTTTGCCGTAAATCAGCGTGTGCGCGCCTCAGAGGCTGAGCCGGTCTTTGCCGTAAATCAGCGTGTGTGTGCCTCAGAGGCTGAGCCGGTCTTTTTCCGTAACTCAACGTATACGTGCCTCAGAGGCTGAGCCGGTCTTTTACTGTAACTCAACGTATACGTGCCTCAGAGGCTGAGCCGGTCTTTTACCGTAACTCAACGTGAGCGCACCTCAGAGGCTGAGCCGGTCTTTTACTGTAACTCAACGTGTGCGTGCCTCAGAGGCTGGCCTGTCTTTCTTGATTTTTTCCCCGATCCACCGGAAACATACAGTGGTTAGCAAAATCAGACAGCCAAGAAGTAATCAAAACACAGTTTATTCCCAATGAATACAAGACACATCAATTTAACCAAATATAACTTTACTCTAATTGTGCCCTTGAGAGGTAAAGTGGGCTATCCCACATGTCAGTCAAAAATGAGTTTAGTGTCCAATATTAATTATTGAGGATCTATCTATCTTTTAAATATACAGAGATCTGTGCTACCTATGATATATATCAATTGTAGGGTATAGGCAGACAAAACTTTGTTTTTGTGGGATAGCCCACTTCACCTGTCAAGGGCATAATTGTAACATGTGGCCACAAGTTCCTAAACAATATAACAATTACATACCTCAGCTGATTGGGCACATGGTAACTGCAGAAGACATCTTATTACAGATGTAGATTCATGCAGCACTATGTGGGAGCTCTGATTACAGAGTGTCTCCCTTTGCAACTATGGAGATCTTCCTAAAGTATTCCAAACCAAGTGACAGGGTCTTTGAAGACTAAATTTCATGACCAAATATTGTGACTGATTATTTCAGGGACTGTTTTGATTGTGTGCATATCGTGTCCTGGAGAACTGCTAATCTTATCAATTCTCGGACCCTCAGCCAATCGAATTCCTTTGTTCCAGCAGGTGATAAGGTCCTCCACTTTGGTGGGTTTAGTCTTATTTTCTACATTTGTCTTATGTGAGAACATACTGCTTTAAGAAGGAGAGGATTGTACTCGCCATACTGTGACCATTTAAATGAGACCAAACATGAGTGTATGTGTCCCTAATGTTAGTCTGGTGTAATGCCTCCTGTGTTTATGTTAGTTAGCGAGTGTAGGATGCATCTGTGTCTTGAGGCAGCTAGGCCTTGTCGCTGGAATTTGGCTGCGAGGTTCTGGCTGCCCGGTGGGGCTTTAGGTGTCCCTTTTGATGTGGTGATCTGGTGATTTGGGTCCAGTCTTGTTGGAGCCGGTGGACCTTTGCCTTAGGACACTGGCTGAAACATTGCAGGCTTGTCAGAGGTCAGACCGGCGGGTCCTGCAAGGCAGGTGTTCCATTACATTCCTGTGAAATACTGCGTGCTTCATCATACTGAGAGCCTCCTTTGTGGCTGCCCTATTCCTGTGTATGACTTCTGTTTGTTCTTCAGGATTTCTGGCTCTTTGTTCTGCGAGTTGGATTTGCTGTGTTGTTCTTAACAACTTGGCGACCTTCTGCCTGCGTCTGAACTATGGATTTGGATCAAGGGCTGGATGTGGTTTTCTTCATCTACTCATACGTTCTCTACCACCTACTACCTGTTTGGACCGTGGGTTTTGGTTTATGACTCTGGAAGTAAATCCGATCGCTACTGCACTAGCAACCTCTTTTTTCTGATCTTTATAATAATAATATTTCCACAATGCAGTCCTATAAATCACCCTCCCTCCATGCTTCATGAATAGTAAGTTATTTGTAGTTGTTTAGAATAAGCACCTAACCACCCATCTTCCAGGTCACACAGTACAGAAAAAATAATTGACTGCTCTTAGCTGCAAAACAATTACCGCAATGCAAATTTATGTTTGCTAGATTTCAAAGAAGTGTCAAATACTGGGAAATTGTTTCACTATAGGACAAAGCTAGCTGTGGCAGGTCTTGCCATTATGAAAGAATGAAAGCCATCATTTCATTCATCTCACAAGCACTGAAGTTTCCATCACTCTGCTGTATTCAATAAGTCAAAGGAAGACAGTATACTGTAATTTAATATGGTTGCTGAGATTAGGTGCCAAACACTCTCAGCTGGTTCCTCTGCAGAACATCTGATGAATGCAGTGATGAGATATCGCATTCTCTTCTCTGCTTGCTTATCTTTGTTACAGCATTCGATCTATGGCTATATTTTCCTCATTAAAGGGACTTGCTTCTTTTCTTTCCTTTACATTAGCCCCTACTAATGGCATTCCACTGCAAGGTATGAAATAGCATGTCTCATAAACCAGCATGCCTGCAATTAGTACCGGGATGTATCTTCCCCTGCCATCTGCTTGTAAGTGGCCCTCTACAGCTGATAGGTCTGCCCACAGCAGCACGCAAGTTACAATGCATGTATTAATGTCCGTTTTGCTAACTGTCTGACTGCTGCTACATCCACTGCTTTCACAGCTAGGTGCTGCTATGCTGTACATGCTCCAAATTAATATAAGCTCCACTAATCTTGCCTGTTGTAAATATCTTTCATGGCTGATATTAATCATTTACTCTGCAGGAAATCCAATCACCAGATGGGTTGCCCCTGAGATTTAGGATAACATCAAAGGATGTGGCTGAATGTACCACATTCTTTTCGTCAACCGTATTTACATTGATCTTGCATTTCACCAGCTGTCATTTTTACAGCAAAATGTCAATTAAATTAAATACGCAGTGACACGGTGTTTTGTCAGTGACGGAGGGACTTAGGCAAAACCACCAGCTTATCGCAGTTCCTGTTCCAAGTCAACACATTACTGGGGAATATTTATCACCAAGAAGTGTATACATCAAAAGCATCCAGCCATAACATTTCCTTTCTTTTTCAAAGGAGTGCAAAACTGAGGTATAGAAACACACTTTAAAAGTTATGTGAAAGTTACACTTGACACATTGATTGACATCATGCTGTATGTATACAACCTTGAAAGTGACAAGTGACTATCTACAAGTAGTTAGGGATTTGTCAACAGTTCTTGCATAGTCCAGCAAAAGGGTGTATTTTGAATGTCTCAATACATCTTCCATCCTCTTATCCTGGTCAGGGCTGGGAGTATCCATCCATCCATCCATCCATCCATCCATCCATTTTTCCTATTCAGCGTCACAAGGAGTCTGGAGCCAACAGACACAAAGCAGGGAACAGCCCAGGAAAGGGCGCCAACCCATCACAGGGCACACTCACACACCATGCACTCATACATGCACACCTACAGTATGTACAATTTGGGAACTCCAATTAACCTCAGCATGTTTTTGGACTGTGGGACCCAAAGTACCATGAGGAAACCCCATGACAACATGCAAAAATGCAACCTCCACAGACTGAGCTATGGTGAAGACTTGAACCCTGGTCTCAGAGGGGTGAGGTGACAGTGCTAACCACTGCGCCACAATGCCACCGCTGAGGGGCATAATAACAATAATTATTATTATTATTGTCACCATGATCATCATCTGCTGAATTAAAGATTAAACCTTTTTAAAAAAACACTGCACCCTGTGTAACTGAAGTACTAAATAATGCCATCTGCTGTTTGGAAGGTTATTGTGTGTACAGAATTTGCACAAGCTCCCACCTCCTCCCCACCCCTTATTTGGATGCAGGGACTATGCAGCCTTGGATGCCTGTTCAAAGATGACCTTGCTCATAATGATAAACCCATACGGACAAGTGCAACAGTGTCACAAGCTGAAATACATCACAACACTGTCATGCAAAACAGCTACGTCAAATGGAGAACCTGCTGGAACGAGCTGCATCACAACGCTGCATCACAACGCTGCATCACAACGCTGCATTACAACCTTCAATTCGAATCCCCCATTACTTTGTCTCTCCAACTCGGCTGATTGTAAAGATTTGCATGGATATTCAGTTTCAATAAGTGGAAGATGATTGCAGGATTTCAGATTGGAATCATACTCAGCCAATTTAATATCACCAAATAGATATTATATACACAGTAGATAGCAGGATGAGGCCATAATGGATACTAGTTTATTGCCAAGACCCAAGACAGGCGAGCAGCTCTTGGGATGGTAGGTGTCCATGCCCAATACATCAGGACATTTGCTGTCTTAATAGTTCACGACTGATGCTCAGTCACATGCAGAAGCTGCTGGTTTGAAGGTTCAGGTGTGTCAATACTTGAGGAGTCAGAGCTTTGGGGCTTCCTACTCCCCATGAATCAAATGTGGACCCCCACTGCAAAAGCCATTATTAGCTTGGGGATTTCCTCTTTTATTATTGTTTGTTCATCTAAGACCATAATAAATGCCACTGCACCTTTGTATTTCACCTGCTTATCACCATGAGCTTATAAAACGTCTATCTATCCATCCATTTATCCATCCGTCCGTCCATCAGAGGAAGGCCTAGCTGCTGCACATGCAGAATTCAGCACTGGCTCACAGTTTTACTCAACACGCTTTTGTTTCAGGAGCTACAGTAAAACACACTATGCCGTCTCACCTTAGGAAACTTTCACAAAAAATTTGCACAGTGACTAGCATTGCTTATTTACCTCCTGCAAAGTGGAACCGGCATGTGCAGCTGGCCCACCCCCACACCCAGACATTATTTATTTAGTTTTCCCCTTAAGTGCTAAAGCCCCATCAAATATGCAGTGTATTAATAAGATTATTCCTGTTTAACTGTCCAGTGGAAGAGAGATAGTACAACCTGAACCATGACAGCCTAGAAATGAATGAGTAATTCCTAATCATTCTGCTTAATTTCCTCTGCATGCAGACATGTGAATTACACTATTCATTTCATTTTAAAAAGCTGGGGCTAGTATTACATCGGGTGGTTAAGTCAGCCTTGTTGACTGACATAGAATACTTTGAATGTAGACAGAATGCTGTATCCCATCTAACGGTTTATCATATGTTTGAGTTATTCACAAAATCTAAATGTAATATCTAAGGAGCAGAGAATTACTGGTTTTAAAAAAATCATCTGATATAGGACCACTGATGTAGGTTGGAGCAAAAACCTTTTTATTTTGTTATATATTGAGAAGTCACACTGCATCATCCATCCATCCATTTTCCAAACCGCTCATCCTACTGGGTTATGGGGGGTCTGGAGCCCATCCCAGAAGAAATGGGCATGAGGCAGGGAACAACCCAGGACGGGGGGGGAGGGGGCAGCCCAAGATTCCCAGCACACAGTACCCCATATTACCATATCATAAGACGCTCTCGTGGTCAGATGCACTAACTGTCTAAGCGATTACAAAAAACATCATTTATGACCTATTTAAGCATCATTTTGTAAAGGCACCATTATACAACACTACAGTATTATTATTATCTTGCACAGAATAACATCTATTACAGTGAAATCATAGAAGATCTCTGCATGACTTCCTAACCTTTCAACATTCACAATACTACTAAGTACTTACAACTTTAACTTTTTTCCCCACTGTCATTATTATATGAAAATAAAAGGAATATAAGTTGGGAATTTGAAATATGCAGAGAGAGAGAAAGATAGACATGCATTACAGATATAAAGGGTTATACAGACTCAATTGTTTTTTTTTTCAGAAAAAAAAAATTATTGAAATAATTAACATATATATTGATTTTAGTATTTAATTACAGGTTTGTCAAAACTGTCTCTCTCTGCAGTATTAATAGATCAGCAGCATAGTACTTCAATTTAACGTGGTTGTACTTCTATTATTTTTAGGTGGTCTGTTTCACCACAGGGGATGTCGGCAAGGACAGTTGTGAAGAAAAAGGGAATAGAAGAAGATAGAGCAACCAAAAGCAACCAGAAGACAGACTTTCTCTTTAATCATAATAGTATCGCAGCAGAAAATGGCTTTGGGGTTCACATGCCTCTCCAACGTACATTTGTGCAATTATTATTTTTTAAATACCTGCCTTTTTTGACAAAAATGGAAGTTGGGTAAGTGATCCCAACACTAGGGGCAAAAAATAAACACCATTAAACACGACTCCTAATTTTGCATTTTATATACAGACATGATGTAGCATGTAATCAAGACACATCTTCTTGAACCATGAATGTTATTGTAAACATTTAGGTCAGTTTTGCTGTTTGTCAGACTGCTCAGAGATGGGTTTGCACTGCAGTGTGTGTTGCATGAGAAATGACAGTAACTGAGAACATAAGTAGATTTCTGCACTGTGTCTACATTATTGGTTAACTTATCAGATCGCCTTGTTATTAACACCAGACCAGCTCTGCGATAGTCCAGACCAGACTTAAATTTATCAGGTCAGCTACATGCTGGACTTGAGCAAGGTAGTATCGAACCAGTTCCCCACTGTAGTAATGAGTTTTCCACCCAAGTAATGGACCTGGTTTTACACTGTCCTTCTCACTTAAAGGCCATGAATTTCAGTCTAAGGTCAGAGCACACAATCTTAGGTTTCAATTAGCAAGGCCCTTTCTATTGGAACTTTCATTGAAACAAGTAAAATCTCCATTTGAATTTTAAAAAAATTAACATGTTCATCCTTTATGGCTTTGACATACAATATGTTTAGGCCCTATTCATTTAGAGAATTAAAGGGAAAAAAAAACAACACTGAAATGTGATATGCAGTAATATATGTTACACAGTCATATAACCTTCATATAACTTTAAAATGCAGCTTCTCTGTGATGGGTTATATCTGGAAACAGTAGATAAGGGAATATCCAATTTGTTCTTCTGTGAGTGGTGTACATTTTGAAGTATCGGCGAGCTGCTTATAATGATTAGAACATGAGGTATCATGGTATCGTCATACGATAGTTTAATCTTAACAGACACGCAGACCTTGACATATGCCCCA
Organism: Isichthys henryi; assembly: GCA_026776945.1. NCBI lineage: Eukaryota > Metazoa > Chordata > Actinopteri > Osteoglossiformes > Mormyridae > Isichthys > Isichthys henryi. Next base: position 25,564,422 of record JAODJX010000129.1, on the reverse strand, counting down.
CAAATGCTATGCCGTTAAGGTGCTTATGCACCTATGCAATGAGTTTTTGTCTGACTTGAGTACAGTATTAATACCGAGAAAGTAAAAATGGTGCCCCTAAAGACCCCTGAGTAAAGTTTATCCTGAGACAGTAACCCTGATTAGCTTGCCACTTAACAAAATCCCTCCACTGCTATCTGTGAGGGTCGCCACGGTTTCCAGTAACCCATTTCTGGAACGCTTGGTCTTAATGATGTTCAGAAAAGAACTGTACAATATTCTGATGACCCCGGCTGAGAAAATTTGGCACCTATAAATTGCTGAATCACACAGAGCAATGGATAAACTTTAGTGATAAAACTGTCAGGTGCTAATTGTGAGGTGGTCCTGGGCCAGATTCACCGCTACTGACATTTCCATGTTGCGATCACGTTGCGCTTGCTTGGTGGCTAATTGCTACAGCGCTGTCACTCGTGGAGGGGCCTGGGCCTTGCCATTTGCATTTAACCTTTCGCATCTGTGGAAGGGGATGCCAGTGACACTCCCATGCACCCCCCAGCACCAAACATTCTGCCAGACTTGTCTCATTAGCTACTAAACATTAATTAACTACTGCGAGACTGTCCAACTTTAAGCTTTAGCATTACTGTGATAATTAACGGTAATTGTCATAACTTGAGTGCGATTTGTTATAATTAGCTGGGCAAGATGCCTATGTCAGTGTGTCACAAACACTTTAACTGAAACACAAAGCATTTAAATAGTGACATCCATACATGTAAAAGAGACACTTTCAATTCACACCCACACATATAACAAATAAAAATACTTCTTCATATACATAATGTAATTGTGCCCATAAGGTTCCTAGATTATCTTGAACTTTTTGTGACATGTTTTACCACATACAGTATTGTTGATAACATTCATAATTCAAGTATTGACTCAACATGCATACATTACTGTTATGGACAGTTCCTGTCTGACCCAGATCCCTTCTCCTCTCCATCTGGCCAGCAGGCATTGCTGGCCATTTTGCTTCACCCCCCCCCCCCCCACCTCCATGGTAAAGTCCTTCTACTCTTATGCGTTTCACTGTTCCCTGGTCTGCTGCATAGCCCAGTGGGCGGACAGTCTGGTCCAGAGTCTGTGAACTTGTGGGTTGCGGGGTTTTACTGGCTGGCTTGATTAGTTTCTCTTGGTAGTGTTTATTGGTTTCCTGACTTCCCTCACATTTTACAATGATTTCTCTTGGTCCTGTTTGTATTTTGGTTTCTTGTTAATTGTTCCTAATTTGCAGTTTGCACTCTGTTTTGGTTTTTGCTTTCTGCCTTTGTGATCACGCATGACTTGTCTGTATGTTATAATCCTGTTATAATCCTATTGTTAGATTCTGTCTTCTAGTTTCCCTTTCACTCTCTTAGTTCCACCTCTGTTTCCCCGTGCCTCATGATAGGAGAACACTGCTAACCCTAAAATCCAGCAGCAACACTTCTTAATCCCCACCTGTGGCCCACGACACCCAGCTAACCCCGCATACATTTTAAGGAGTACCCCCTAATCAGGGTCAGCTGGGTGCTCACTCAGCACCAACCGTAAACCAGGCCTATGTAAACATTTCAGCTTATATCATAGCTATGATGTATTAAAATCAAGCCATTTTCTGTCCCCCTCTAAAATAAATTAAAAGTCTTTTTCTTTGGTAGTATAATATATGAATAGAATAAGACTGATTTCAAAAGTCATTGTGATAAAAAGACAACCATAAACTGAGGTGATTTCTATACTGCAAGCAGTATACAGACCTGTGTCTGGTTTAATAAGCATATCTCAGCAAAATCTTTGGAGAATAGAGTGTTTGCCTGTGAGTTAAAGCCTTTGAAACCCACTTATAAAGTAGCAACAGTGATAAAGGAATTAATTTTGCCTGTTTGTTTTATGTGATGTCGCCAAAATAGGAGTGTACTTTGAGATTACATGCATTTACTTGACCGTTTCAGGCGTGGCTTTTATTCAATATCTTGTTCATACAATGAATCAATCCAATGTGCTCTTCTCTTAAGGCTTATAAATGATAACCAAAAAAAATAAACAATTTCTCCAGTTTTTCCCTTTTAATCTCTCTTGCACATGACATTCATCATTGCTTGAAATTGTGTTTGAAATGTATATCTTGTTTAATTTTTTTTTAACATGGTGTAGCATCGCAGAGTGGTATCTAAAAGCATTTTACTCATGTCATAAGATGGAATCGGCAAGCGAAAGAAACAACTCCTTTAGATCTGTTACACACCTCAATAGACTGGAACTCATACCCACTGGAAGGAAATCCAGTCAGGGTGTAAATTTGACTTCAGAAGCTGCCCAGAATGGAAACCACCCATGTATGTTGTATAGATCAGTAGCTGCACTGAGCTAATTTAGCTGAATCTGAACTTTGCTATGGTACATGTGCGCCACCCCTAAGGATCCTTTGCACCGTCTCAGACTTCATTGAAGCTCACCAACATTTGAACTTTCTGAATTCACTACAGTGGGGGAGGATGAAACAAGTCGGCCTTGAATGCTGAATTCAAATTGGCCGAAATTAGAAATTGAGCCAATGGGAAGGTCCCATCTCAAATTGCATGGTTCGAAAATAATCCGTCTAGTGTGTATTTCCTTTGAACACGTAGGATGCATGTCACGTGAACAAATTGGTCACACATGAGTGTGGCTGCCTCTGTGTCGCCTCTGACCCTGTTCCCTGCATCATATCATACATTCAGCCATCCTTCCCTTGTCTGTTGCTTATCCAAAGATGCCCAGACCTCCCTCTCCCCAGCCACCTGCCGTGGGTCCTCTGGAGGGACGCCATAGTGTTGTCCCTAAAGCCAGTGTCATTAGCCCGGGATTGGTCCACTAAAGCCTCTACCAACCAATCCACCGGATCCCCATGGCTCCCCCTGCAGGTGGTGGGCCTACCGGAGCATAAACCTTTTGTACATTTACCAGCCACATGTTCATCTTCTTTATAACAGCTGGACTGTATGTGATCTTTGCCTTGTGTTAACTGTCTATGTATCAGCTGTTTATATAACAGCCAATGAGAACTGGAGATAAATTCCCAGTGTGTGACTTGGCCAATAAGCCTGATTCTGATTCTGTCATTGCCTCTTAGTGTCATCTGCGCTGATGTGAACACCTGCGGTTGATCTAAATGCATATGCTCAGTCTGCATTACAAAGGAGAAAGTTTCACGCCATCTCACACGTCAGTATTAATTGCACCCTCCCCTCCTGCCTGCCTCAAGGTGTGAAACAATAGCATATTCAAATGTTGTCCTTTACGAAGGAGCTCTTTGCTAACAGAGGATGCTCTTCCCTTTGCTGTCAGATTCCATCAACACTGTTCCCATGTTTATGACTTACAAAGTTTATATGCATAACTCCTAAAGGTGATGCCAGGCTTTTTTTCAATACTGGACAAGATATTCAATATCCAGTATAAAACTCACAGCTACATAAACAAATTATAAATTAGTCATATCCTGTATCTACACTTGAATATTTAAGCCGTGGAAGAGTATCAATAAAAAAGGTCATGGGTGAGGCAGAAGGGTGTAAAAAACAGGTAATTATTAGTTATAGATAGTTATGAAACATATCATCTTCAGTACTGCCTAACCCTAACCCTAACCCTGCCATGCTTGAAAACTAACTATAGTGACCATCATACTGAACAAAAAATTGTTAATATTTTTATATCCCTTCATTCATCACCTGTAATTGATGATCCGGTACAGCAATGTTTCCCAACCCAGTCCTCAGGGAATCACAGACAGTCCACATTTTTGCTTCCTCCCGGCTCCCTGCCAGACATTCCACACATTTGCCCTACCGGGAGCTGGGAAGGAGCAAAAATGTGGAACATCAGTGGGTCCCTGAAGACCAGATTGGGGAACTGCAATAGAGAATCATGAGGAATCTGTAACCTGAACACCTTGGGTGGAATAGTGGTCTCTCAAGGCAATATTTTCACATTTTCCTACCAACATACTAGTCCTACCACTTATGAGTACCACCAAGGCAGTGATTATAGTCTACTAAACAAATGCCTGACTAAAAACAGTGCACTAAGAAGTATGAAATGTAGCATTTAAGAAAATTTAGCAGAGTTATGCAATTACATTATAGCCCTATGCTTCATATTTAACAAGACGTAATTCTGTAATCATGATGCAATTATTCATCCACGCATATTTTGATGGTACCACTGCACATCGAGGCTAAAAGACAAGTTCAATGATACTGCTCTTGGGATCTGAATCTACAAATGTATGTATCCTTCCATTCATTTTTTATAACCACTTACCCAGTACATGGTCACGGTGACCCTCGAGCCAATCCCAGGAAGCACAGGGCACAAGGCAGGGGATGCACTGTCAGACACTATTGTTAGGGACACCTATTCACCTAACTACATGTCAGTCTGCAGCAGGAAAACAGGAAGAACATGCAAGCGCCATAGACACAGAGCTAAGGGCAGGACTTAAACCTCCGTATGTGGCTACTGTTACACCTCAATAAAAGCTTTACATACAATACAATCCCCAGGTCTCGTGGCTAGTTATCACAGTAGCCAATGAGTGAAGATCCATGAATTCAGGTTGAATAAGTGTGCTAAGAAAATGACATAATCCTCTGGAACTGGATGCTACCCGTTTCAAAAATCTCCCTCAACATTTTTGGACAAAATAAACAAAACAAATTTTCACTTCAAAAATTTCTTCCCACATGCAGTGACTAAATGGAAGCTGGATTATTATCATTTATTAGTTGTAGTAGCAGTAGTGTTAAGGACGACAACAACAGTAAACAACATGCGTGCATGTTTTACACAATTTGCACATTCTTATACATTCTTGTATAAATTCTTATACACTTGGCTCTCTTACCAGTCTGTTATTTATGTGTATTATCCGTTACTTTATCTGTTACATGGTGCAGGCAGAAGTGAAGTTGACGATCCACTAGCAGCTCTAAGACAAAAGGGGTTTATTAACAAAACAGAACACACTGGGAAGGGCACAATTTAAAAGGAACACGAGGGGTCAAAGGCAAAAGGGGAAAGGGGAAAACAAGATTTAATGACAAGTAACAAAGCTGGGCAGCTGGGGCAACACCAGGAACAGAACTAAGGGAACAGGCAGAGTAACACTGGCACAAGGCATAATACAGTGACTCACTGGACAACAGTTCAGGGCAGGGTAGAAAACTGAAGCAAACAAGGAACAGGTGTGAGACATAATCAATTAACCAATCAACACAAGCCGCAGGACAACAAGCAACAGAACAGAACAATCAAGTACTGGCACAAGAACATGGACAGTAGATGGAACTGATAACAACACAGAAATTTTAATACCAAAAATTTGAAAACATTAACTGGGAATAAAACACTAGGAATATAAGGTAAGGATACTTAAACAGAACCAGAAAGGAACCGAACAGAACACAAGCAGGGAAAACTCAGCACAAGAAAACTAATACAGAAAACATACTCGGAAAAACGGAACAGATGAGGCTGGCCTCAAACCCAAGACTACAGGGTTACAGCTTTTGTGGGACACACTCAACCCCCAAAGCTATGCGGCAGTCCACGGAGGTGGGGAACACCCAAGGGTTAGACAGGGGAGTGAAAAGGCAGGATGGCTAGCGACACCTGCTGGCCAAACATGATAGAGACACGAAGGGTAGGGTCAGACAGATGTTGATCTTAACAATTTTATAATTCTCTTTTTTTATTTATTTACTCATTTGCATATTGGCTGTGAAATGTCTGACCATGCAATAGAACAAATTCCTCAAACTTGTTATTCTGATTCTGCTTCTGAAAGGATTCAAGGAAAACACTGGTTCTGTTTAAACACCTTTGTCTCTTGGTAGTAGAAGGACAAGAATGAAAACAAAACCTCCATGATTGTCACGATCTGGCACGGAGCGAGTGGCGATCCTGCGGGTAGGCGTGCAAGGAACAGGCAGGCAGGCTGAATACGGGGTAAACTGGGGTTTAATGGACAACCGGGACGGGCAGGACAGCACAGGAGCACAGATCTCTACAAACATCAAACTAACATCAATGACTGACAAGGGAAACAGGTAAGACCAGGACTTAAATACACAGGACTAATCAAAGTAACTAGACACAGCTGGAGACAAATCAGGGAATCACACGTGGGTAATTAGGGGGCGTGGCACACGGGAGGATCGGACGAGCAGGGCATGACAATGATGGTGATGTGTGGTATTTGTTTTAAACATTTACCTCCTCAGCTTCTACTCCCTTCCGGACTTCATCAAAAATCAGCCCACCATCATCTGCAAACTCCTTCCTTTGGGAAGTATGAGAGAGCAGGCGCCATGCAGCTCAACAGGGCCGGTAGGGTGGCAAGGCTGATGGATAGGCACTCTTTGCCTGGAGGGACATTTTTAGAGTTTGTAATTGTAAAGTTTTTTCTTGACGTGACTTCATTGAGAACATTCCCTTATTTTGCATTATTATGCATAGATGCTTCATCCAAAATTGATTTATGCCAGTTAAAATGTTACAATATAACCAATTTTCACAACCAATTCAATGTAGTTGAATCAGTTGTTTGAATCAGGCTGCCAGATGGACGGCACAAGATCTCAAAGATATTTCTTAATATAAATATAATGTTTAAAAGAACACTGGTCTCTTGGACACTTGGTACAGTATGATAATGGCCTGATTAATGCAGTATTTCCCAGTCTGGTCCTTGGGGATGCCTAGGCAGTCCACATATTTGCTTCCTCCCAGTTTCCTGTCAGACAGTCCATATTTTTGCTCCCTAAAACATAGGCTGAACAAGGTCTGGGTTGGGAATCCATTGATTAAAGGATTCTCCATTCTCCTACTTTACGGTTTGCCACTTTTTTCTCTCAGATCAGGTGCTTTGCACACATTACTCACGTTGGTCTTTGCTTTGGATGTCATTGATTAAGTCAGGTCTTACAGGCTAGATAATCACTTGTGTTCATGGAAAGTATAAAAGAAACTGCCTGCTGCCAGCCCAGTTAGGTACACACCTTTCTCTTATGTTTATTGTGGTATAGTAACTATAATTTTTCTAACACTGAATGGGCAAAATGTAGCTTTGTGGAAACTAAAAACAAACGCGCATGAAGTGAGCCTTATCTCAGCCCTCATCAAGTGAAGTCCTGTAGGTTCTAAATCACTCCTCAATTTCCCAATTTCCGATTATTTCACATCTCTTGATATGCCCCTGTTTCCATCTTCGGAGGGTTAAGGATGTATTGTGAAAGCTCTTTTAAGATTTTTCATCAAAGTCCACTTTCACCACCCACTTGCGATGAGTACTACCTGGCACTTGAGCTGCACGAAGAGGTACCATATGTTGAGCAGTAGAAAGACAGGGGCATTGCAGTTTGAGAAGAGCACTAATCTGGTGAAATCCCCATTCTGGTTAAGTTCCCAATAAGCTTCAGAGAGCCAATGCAATTTCACAACAGTGTTGAAACTACTGCATAAATATGACAGATGCATATGCGGTTATTGTAATATAAGTTGACTGCTATTGCATTGCTATGCTTAAAAGTTTAATTATCAGGATAAGCTAAATGTGCTGTTCCATACTTGGATGATTATGTTCATCGGTATGTAATGAATTCTCCAAAGTAATTAGCCTGCTTATTGCACTCTTGCAGAAAACAAATATTTGTGTTCAGAAGGAAATCAGCCCCTGCAAAATGTGTTTTTTCTTTTACTTTACTGTGAATGATCTAGTCATCCTGGTCCAGGAAAAATAAAAACTGTGGATTTTATCCCCAGAGTTTTACTATGTTCTTGCTATCAAACAAAATAAAATTGGCTTGGGGGGGCAGAGACAACTACTTTCTTGTTTATAATCTTTCTGTCCTTTCTTGTTATGCACACATCATCTTGATCTATGCCCTGTTCTGAACAAAGCACAGCTGGCTATAGGTTTTATTCCTATACAACAAAGCGCACCAGTCAGAAAAAGCTCATGAACCTGTGCTTTACTTATGTAGAAAGAAGGTCATAATGTCTTCTTGAGGAAAAGTCTTACTTTAAAATGCTCTAAAGCCTTGTATATTTCATATTCTTACTTTTGTCATGCATTTCATGTGTTTCATTTGTCAAGGATTTCCTGTTAAGGGCTAATATGGCAGAAAGTTCAAAAGTCCTGTCTATCAATATTGGGCCACTTAATTATGACAGAGACTATGACGGAGAAGCCTTCCTCCGGCTCTGTAAGCCCCATTGTCCTTATTCCACATCCGTTTGCGTGGGCACTCTCCACTCCTGCAAGCTTACCCTTGGTGTAGGATGACACAAAGTGTCTCTAGCTCACAAAACCAACTGTCCATGAACCATTTTGAGCCTGCCTGGGACAATGCAATTATCGCCTGCCGCATATATTCACCATTATTTCACAAGGCACAATATTCGTGCACATGTGCAAAGCAGGTGCATACAGTCAACACAGTTAAAGACCTCCGTCTTCTTATGTGTTGTGTCATGAAGGATGACCCCCCCCCCCCCAGTTTAATGGCGGGGTCTGGCTGTAAACCTGCAGGATCATTCCCATGGTCTAAGTTTGAAAATCAAGACCATGCTTCTCACATCACCTGCCCAGCCCAGTAGTAATGTGTATATGATTTACAGACATAATCCGAGATACACTGCTGCAAGCTTACCTGATGTTCCAAAGAGTATTTTTGGCTTCTGAATTCCCCTCCTGTCTCGTATTAACAAAGGCTCTTGTCAACTCTTATTAAGACAGTATGAAAAGAAGCTCATTCTTCACCTCCAACTCTAATAGGCCAAGAGAAAATGTCACCCTGGCAATGCCTGGACCGCCTGGAGCAGACGTGAGTTTGCCGTTTGTCACCTTCCCTGAGTATAAAACATGTCAACAACACTCTCTGTAGCTCTCCGTCCCTACTTTCAAATAGGTCTCTGGAGGGCCTGTATATGCTGTTTTCCCTCCCCAAAATGTCAAAGTACTCTGTCGCTACATTAAATCTCTCCTTTTTTTCCTTACTTGTCTAACTTATAGGACGGTTGCCGAGGGTGTCGTTCAAAAGAAAGAAAAAAAAAAACTAATATTTTTTTTTTGTAGGACCTAAAATGACTTGTAGCAACCACTGTCAAGGACGCTTCAGATGTGCATATCACCAGAACGAGCCATTCTAGAAAATGACAGGACAAAGAACTTACCTCTGTTTTTCTCATGTCTGTTGTGTATCTGGGGGAGAATCTCTAATTGATCTATTTCTAGTGTTTATAGCAACAAGCCAATCTTACTAATGATCACCCAATATTATTATCAAGCAGGTGTTAGCACAGTGGTTTCTCTAGTTAAACTGAAATTTGTTTCGGATGTTTAAGTAAAAGCGACAGTGGACAGCTAAGGGGAGAAGTAAAGCCAAGATCATTTGAAATGTTTTGGAAAGTGGCTGCTTTGAGTGACGTCATTGTGCAGCATGTGGCAGAATTCAAGGTGACAGCATTCAGACCAGAGCGATCTGTCATGACAGCAAAGGAGCTGGAGATGCAGCAGTCAAACTAGAGGAAAGAAGACAGTAAATGTGGCATCTGGAGGCATTGAAGTACCGAGACTGCAGGTCAAATAGATGATAGTGAGGGCAAATATAATTTAAATTTAAAACAGAAAAAGAATGTGCGTACATTTTTATATAAGCAGATTTAATGAGTTTATTACACAGAGTTTTTGAACGTGTTTTAAAAAGAACAGACAATAGGAATGCTCTAATGCGGATAATCTCATGTGTGATATTTTTTGAGGTTGGTCCCACTTTCTGGTTTCCCTGTCCTGGTTCCTGTTTTTGGTTATATAGTCCTCTGTGCTTCAGTCAACCTGTCTGGCAACCATCCATCTGATAAGCAGCTCCAAGTCCCGCTACCTATTTCCTGTGCTGTGGTGTCCTCTGATCTCAGGGACCAGTGGGCAGGTGACCAGACATTTTGTGGATGGATGGCCCAGTTCAGGGTTCTCCACCTTGGATTCTGCCTGTGAAAGCCAAGAAACATGTTTTCAGCCTAGTGCCCGTGCTGAACCAGGATACTAAAATTCTGAATCATGAAAATAGTCAAAAATATATGTTTGGGTTGCCACACATTTTCTTGCATATTTCAGTTGCCTCAATCATTACTCAAGTCTTATCTTGCAAATGTAGAGATGTTTCAGTTTGCCCCCCTTGGCAGGTTATTACTATTACAGTATGTTGTGTTTACAAGTTTCTTCAAAATAATCAAAAATGTAAGCAAATATTGCAAGGAATAAATCTTCTGTCTGAGCGCAAAGACTCAATTTGAAGTAATTTATTTCTGGTATTGATTTTTATGTTCATACTGCATACATTCCTCAAAGGACCCTTTACGCCTGTCTTCCATAAAACTTTATTGAGTCTCTTTAAAAGAAGACGAAAAGGGACTTTATTACTCTTGAAAAAAAAATGGTGACGCTACAATGCATCAAAACTCTTTTACCATTCAAGTACATGAAGAAAAAACAATATTTTATTCTACTTAATTTAACCAATTGATATGCTTTTTTATCTTAATAATATATATATATACCTGAACTCAAACTGAATGGAAAATAAAGATGGGAAAGTGAGGGTGATATTGCTTTATGTTACACCCACTGTATGCATGTGCCACTTGTTTTGCGTGATAAAGCTGATTCATACACAGCTAGAGCCTGCTCACATCCCCAGTTTGTCTCCATCTGTCTGAATTAATTATGACACATCATAGATAACTGTGAGTTTAGCCCTTGTAAGCTAAGCTGTATTTTCTTTAACGGAAAGTAAAGTCCTAGAACGATTAAATAAAGAATCTTTCTGCTTTAAGGCACTCTGCCGGCAGCCTGCCTTGAATTCTAATCATGGCAGCACTAGTGCGGAGAATTTCAATAAATATTTGAATCTTTAAGTGCCCTATCTATAGTTTTGTTTTCTTCTCCCCAAAAGAACACATGGGCTTTTGTGTTGATCGAGGTCTTTCAGCAAGCATGTTTCTGCACTGGATGATAATAAATAAAGCACTTATTCGCTTCAATCAAAGGAGAAAATTGAGTTTGCCAGGCACAGCAAACAATGCAGTCTACACAGAAGGTCATACCTGGGGACAAAGAGTGCAAATTGTATTGTTAGAGCCACATTGGAATGAAAGTTTCTTGAGAGCAACAGGGAGGTTTGCTCGTTTGCAGAAACATGCGAGGCTGACTAATCTGCTCCTTTATCCTGTCTGTTGCCTTGTACTTACAGGGTTATGTCCTTTAAAATAATTCACTAGTTACTCTTCACCAGTATTGTTGCGAACAGACAAAAATGTGAATGCATACAATGTGCAATGTCATCAACACTTTCCTCTCACTGTTAGCAACGCATAAGTGCTTGCAGAATGTAACTCTTTAAATCTGTCAATAGTTCCCAATTCCTCAGACAGTGAATTGCATGATGGGAAATGAGTAGGAGACTGGCATGTCTACATCATGGTCCACTACCTTTTTCACAGTAAGGTTGATCATCTGATCCAAGGTTCTAGGCGCACCACAGTCCTTTACTGGCCAAGTGGTTTCTGACAAATGGCTGAACAGAAAAATGGATGAAACTACTTAACTGTCACTTCAATTGAGCTTGCAAATCTTACTCATAGCTATGGCTTGTATGTGTTATTCTTTCAGGGTGGCATGGTGGTGCAGCGGTTAGCCCTGTTGCCTCACACCTCTGGGACCCGGGTTCGAGTCTCTGCCTGAGTCACGTGTGTGGAGATGCATTTTCTCCCCATGTCATCGTGGGGTTTTACATGTCCGTCCATTTATGGCTTCTGCTGAAGGGGCTGTTGTCAAAACTTTCCACTACAATGTGGATGAAGGCAGGTACCCATATATCTTTGAAGACACACACAGGGGTCAAGAGAGCCTCCACATGTCTTTGTTTAAGAATGCAAAGGGGAAAAAAGCACTCTGTACACCTTGGGGTCAAGCTATTATACAGAGAGTGAAAGAGGGAAATGGTGCTAGATGGTAGTTGGGCCAAGAAAATGACCAATAATTCAACACGTTTGGTAGGAAGCCAGTCAGTCCCACTTTTCTGGATTAGAAAGGAGCATTGTGCCCTGCAGTACTTGTGACAAGCTTCATTGCAGTCCTGTCAGAGTGGACAGACGACTTCCTGATCCGCTGGCTTCTTGGGACAAACTAGCCACTTCTAGATCTGTTGCCTTGCTTGTTTACTTTCTCTGTAGATATCAAAATACTTAAATCATCAATTCATGGCTCATCTAGATCCACATATCACAGACGTCATGTCAAGCATCACGTTTCTCAAACTATCGAGTTTGTCAGTTTTTATAATCCATCAACTTACCCAACGTATGCAAGGCTTCCAATACATCACTTTTCCATCAAATAAACATAAACATGGCCACTTCTTGCTAATGTCATCAAAACTGATCAAATATATATTTTTTTCAAATCATATTAAACTGGTCAGTATCACATGACTAAAACTAACCAAAACTACAATAATGCAAATTGATAAAAATGGAGAGATTATTTTCAAAATTATTGGGAGTACATTTTGCTTCAATCAATTGTACACTATATGGACAAATATATTGGGATACCTGGCCATTACACTTCATGGGATTTTTATGACATTCCATGCTAAATCCATAGGCATTAATAAGCAGTTGGTCCCCCCTTTGCAGCTATAACAGCTGCCACTCTTCTGGGAAGACTTTCCACTAGTTCTTGGAGTGTATTTGTGGGAGTATTTGCCCGTTAATTCACAAGAGCATTTGTGAGGTCAGGCACTGATGTTAGATGTGAAGGTCTGGCTCGCAGTCTCTGTTCTGGTTCATCCCAAAGCTGTTCTTGATTTGTGCACTGGGGCACAGTCATGCTGGAACAGAAAAGGTCCTTCCTTCCCCACACTGTTCCCACAAAGTGGGAAGCATGGAATTATCAAAAATATCTTGGTTTTCTGAAGTATTAATAGTTATCTGCACTGGAACTAAGCAGCCTAGCATGACCCCCGAAAAACAACCCCATACCATTATCCCTCCTCCACCAACTATTACAGTTGGCACAATGCAGTCAGGCAGGTAACGTTCTCCTGGCATCCGCCAAACCCAGACTCGTCCATCAGACTGTCAGACAGAGAAGCATGATTTGTCACTCCACAGAACACGTTTCCACTTCCCCAGAGTTCAGCGAATATGTGGTCTGCCACTTTGTAGCTGACTTCCTGTTGTTCCCAAATGCTTCGACTTATATGCGATTTAGTTGACTGTGGAATAGCTAGTGAGGAAGAAATTTCATGAACTAAAATATTGCAAAGGTGGTATCTTATGATAGTACTGTGCTTGAATTCACTAAACTCTTCAGAACGACACATTTTTGCACAAAGGTCTGTGAACCTGACTCCATGGCCAGGTGCTTGGTTTTATATACCTGTGGCAATAATTTCAATGATGAATTCAATGATTAAAAGGTGTGTCCTAATACTTTTGTCCATACAGCATATCAGTCAAAATCTGGGAGAAAATCTTAGAATGTATGTAAATGTATGTGAAGGCCATACAGGGTAATGGTGAGACTACAGCCTATCCCAGGAAGACCAGCAAAAGAAGTCAGGAGGCACCCTAGATGGGATGTCACGCCATTGCAGGGTTCACAACACATTCAGGGTCATACACTATGCGTAACTTCAAGTCCTCAGTGCAACATACTTCATGTATTTGAATTGCAGGACTAAAGCGCATTACTCACTGGAAACCCCAGTTAATATGGGAAAGCATGCAGTCTCCACACACAGAGGTGGAGAGATGGAGAATAAAACCCCCAACCCTGGAGGTACGAGGCCACTGTGCGTGTCCTGGGTGTTACCCTGCTTTGTGACCTATGCCCCCTCCCCCCCCAAATCCTACCTAGCATCTCCTCCGCTCCACTGCAACTCTGCACTGAATTAATGGTTGGAAGTTGGGTGTTATTTCTGATACATTTAACAACATTAATACAATCCACTGTGTACGAATAAAAGAGACAAACCAATTTATTACTTGCTATATTTTTTAAAAACTCTCCGTCCAAATTTGGTCCACAAAACCCAGAAGATGGTCCATTATGCATTATCATTTGTCCTTTTTGTAGAGTACCATGAATCAGGAAGTAGGACAAAGGTCACGATGCTGGGCGACCAATTACAATTATTTAATATTTTATTTATTTATTTATTTATTTATTTCTTGCACAAACTTTCTTTGAATCCCAGAACCTGCTCTAGGACATCTAATAAATAGCAGTTTTTAAGACCTTCCATGGATTCTCAGGCTCCGGGGCGTTTTCTTTCGTATTCCTACTTTGCCAGTGCATAGTGACGCTTTTCATTATGGACCCATGAAATGTGAATTTTTCCCCATAGTCTTGCGTGTTTAGTCAACCGAAAGAAATGATTTCTTCAATGTGCTCAGGCTTTGAAATAATATAGTATAATGCAGTAGTAATATGCATTTTAAACACTGCGCCTTTAATGCTAACAAGCTTCCAGCATTGCTAAAAAGAAGCGTGGAAGTAGAACAATGCTTCATGATATGTGACTATTAAATATTTTATAGACCAGAATATTTTTATGGTGATTTTTTATTGACATACAGTGATAATGCTATTAATATCGATTGATATTAATATTCTATGATATCACTGAAATCATAGAGAGAATCTCTGGACAGACTGAATGTTCAGAGATGAGCCTTAGTATTAATGAAATTCACTGTATCCTGCTGTCAGATTCTCGAAGTGTTGGCAAAAACCCATTGGTTTATTTATAGATTATTATCTTTTGCACTTGGTTCATCCAGTTCTACAAATAGACTAATCAAATTAGATTTGGGAAGGCTGTCATCCTGAAATTAGGGGGTAAAATTGTGACTTCTGGATAACGCACACCGGTTGTGAGGGACTGACAGTAACACACTCAGGGACGACCTCACTTCCTGTTTCTGTTCCGTATGCGTGGCACATCCTCGCTGCCATCTGTTATTTGTTATTTTTCACCTCTATCTCTCTCCCACTATCATTTCCTTTGCTGGAAACCTCAGTCATTTCTCAAGAGCTGCCTTTGCAGGCATGCAGATTCTCCGTGTTTCCTCAGAAAGGGCAGCGCATATTCTCTGACCAGCCTACGGCTGCAGAAGTGCTGCAATCTGGTACAACCAGCTGGCGGTTTTCAATTAGAAGCGAATGGGCTGCATGATACCTTTGCAGAATGGCAGCCAACTTGCTGGTGGTTTGTGCCATGAAGACTAATAGAGCCCCATCTCCAACCACCACGTTATTTTTATGGACTGTGTTTTTAGCACTTGTGTGGAACATCTTGGTGTGGTTTGTCTCAGCGGGGCTGAGGCGATATCGTGCTTACTGGAGCGGCCACCGTGAGGCGAGGCACCACTTTGCTAGATGGAGTGCATTATCCTTTTTGCAGCATGGGTAATTGAACAACAAAACTCATTTCAGCCACCACTGGCCAATGTCCACTCTTGGCGCTATAAGGCAAAGAAAGATTTGAGAGAACTTTTTTTTCTTTCTTTCATCTACTGAATGTTACCACCAGGGGTGAACAGAGAAATTCCCGGACCCCCTGACAAAATGTCAGCTTAACTCCCCCCCGCTGTCCAATTTCACATATAATTTAACATATTCAGGGGCTATTGTCAAGTGATGGGGCACCTGAATCAATCAAAGTCCCTCTGATGCCCCTGTTTACCACCACAAAAAACACAAGGCAAGTTTTATAGAAATATCATGATAGCATAGATGTAGATTTGAAATACTTCTTGGCATTTTAAGGATCCAGCCATTTTCTGTAATCCATCCATCCATCCATCAATCAATTTTCCAAACCGCTTATCCTTCTTGGTCGCAGGGGGTCCGGAGCCTATCCCGGAAGCAATGGGCACAAGGCAGGGAACAACCCAGGATGGGGGCCAGCCCATCACAGG
>JAODJX010000129.1:25484059-25504982 GCA_026776945.1 Isichthys henryi | reverse complement strand
CCACTGGAGAGCTGCCGCCAGAGACCCACCACTGGGGAGGCACCACCAGCCAGCCGGCACTGGAGAGCTACCACCAGCCAGCACTGGAGAGCTGCTGCTGGCGACCCATCATCGGGGAGCCACAAGCGGTCAGCCCCCACTGGAGACTCGCCACTGGAGAGCTGCCGCCAGAGACCCACCACTGGGGAGGCACCACCAGCCAGCCGGCACTGGAGAGCTACCACCAGAGACCTGCCACCAGGGAGCCAAAAGTGTGTTCTGTGAGCAGTGAGCAGCCATCCCTCCATCCATCCATCCATCCATCCATCCATCCATCCATCCATCCATCCTTTTTACATAAATGGCTTAATAGATGACTGCACTTCCAGAACAAAAATTCATATATACTGTACATATAGAGGGCAGCTGCAAATGACTATTAAAGGGAATGTTTTTATTCTTTTTAATGTATTGACTTTTTTTAAACACACTGAATCCTGCATGGAATATTTAAAGCATTCTTTTGCTAGTTGAAACTCTTAGAAATGAGTGTTTCCTTTGATCCGTGCTGCGTTTTGTGACTGCGTGCGTACATCAGAGCCCCGAAGGTTTTATGTAATGCCCAATTAAGGCTAGCAAGTGTGTGCCCTCTCTACCGCCTGGATAAGAAAGTCATCAAGACAGAAAGTCTTTCTTCTCTGCTAGTCCACAAGCGATCCTCCCTCCAGCGACAGATTAATCTTAACCCCTCCCCAAATCCAGGGGCCGCATTACTTGGAGGAACTTTCAGAGCTTCGTAAAGACGGACGATCTCTTACCACTCCAGCTGGCAAGATCCTGCACATCTTAATGTTGACAGAGTCATCAAAATAGGCGGCATTATTAGACCTCTTGTAGAAGGTCTTACTAGGCTTAAGCATTAGTGCTCTATTGAATGTTGCACACTATTCTTCAGTCTAGATTTTTATCATCCAAGGTATTTTTATACTTAACCTCACAATTATTGTAAATGGAGCACAGAGACTATGCCAGGCAGCATAGGGACTAAGCAGTAAACCCAAGATTCAATACCAGTTCATCGCAGGGCACCAACGTGCAGACGCTACTGGCAATTCAGGGACCCTGGAGGCAGATGTCTCAGTGGCTTTGCAACACGGTCAGCTGGGGCATGAGCGCAGTGGCCTCGTACACTCTTAGCTATTGATCTCTCTTTCACGTGGGTCAGTGCAGATGCTTCAGATAAGCAAGACTCTTTTGCATTAAAACCAGAGGAGAAAAATAGCTGGTCAAGGAGAATCCTGACTTAATGCTATACATATGGGTAGTGATTTATTTCACCAATCAATACCGAGAGAGAGCAAAAACCAAGACTAGAAGATAAGCAACTGACTTATTGACACAAACATCCCAGCTTGCATTTTTCCGAGAACACAGACAACTTCATAATATTACCTGGCTCTGACAATTAAATAGTTAATTAGTTATTGCCAGGCTGAGTACACATGCTCAATTTGCAGTAGTCTGGATCGGTATTATTATTATTTTTTCCTTCAACAGGCAAATCTTACATTTTAATAACCTTGTAAGGGCTATATTGTAATTTCTGTACCTGAATTGTTGCATTAGCTAGTGCAGTCTACTGTATGTAGACTGAAACTCATGAGGATATCAGAGTTAGTTCTAGGGGGCAGGCAGTAATATCCTTGGGGAAACGTGCTTAAAATTGCTGCTTTTGAATAAAATAAATTAAATTAATTAAAAGTATTATTAGTAAGTTTTACTAGGCACAAAACTTTAAGCTATGTACAGCTGTGCTAGATAAACGCATCTGTAGAACAGCAATGCTTTGCAGTGTAACCCTGTAATGCAGCAGTACAGTGAACATCTAGGGCAAGGCAGGCAATCCGGATCTTGGAGTGCAAGTATCCAGCAAGTTTTCCGTCTTACCTGATGAGTTTCAATATGCCTGAGATCAGGTGCAGTTATCAGAGGCCAGGTAAGACAGAAAACCAGCAGAATACCGAATTCAGATACTGAAAGGATCAGGGTCACATACCGCTGCTGTAGGGTCTTAGATGAACTGAAATGTACACTATTTTACATTTTCATGAAGGGAGAATTCACTGACTGGGAAGACATTACAACGCCTGTTTTCAAACTGAAAATCAGATTTAAGCTCCAAAATAGCGGGCAAGAAACAAGGCAGCATTGCCCTCACAAGGACTTTCACACAGCACAGACACAATATCAACTCACAGTGTACCAATAGCCCAGAATTCTACAAGACAGGAAATAAGGGGAGGTCACATTACAAGCAGCAGGTTGCACACACAGTGAGGAACTACACACTGCAAAGAGACATGCTGAAATAAGGCAAGAATCATACACAAACACAGGTAAGGGCTCACATGACAATCGGATGCACAGCACAGCTATTTACCATGACAGCAGACAGACTATTTACAATTTGCGCGGAGCATGCTGGGAGATGTTAATGACCTAGTGGAAGGCAGCTTGCTGATTCTACAGTATAAACCGTAATAGAATAGTGATACTTTATTGCTCTCTGTGAGACACACAGACACATATACTAATTGGGGGTGACAGTGCAGTGTCAACCAGCATGCAGTGCCACTGGAGCTGGGGTTTAAGGGCCTTACTCAGAAGCCCAATGGTGGCATTAATCTGTTTGCCCTGGCATACAAACCACCAACCTTCTGATAAGGGGTACAGAGTCCTAACTGTTAAGCCACACACTACCCCCCAGTAAAGCTTTCCTGCAGTGGACACAAGGTAGAAAGTGGATAGATTTAACTAGACGGCTAGATATTTCCAGCACAGATACAGGAATTAGCCTTGACTTCTCATTGTGCATACTCCAGCATGACCATGATTTAAACCATCCAACCAGATGAACTGCAGCTGCATTACACAAGACTCTACAACTGATTGCATTGTATTTGTCCCTCAAGCTGAACAGAAGTGAAATGTAGCAATTGAAGAAGAATCAAAGAGTCTAGCATTGGGGTGCTGTGGTGGTTATAACTGTTGCCTCACACATCTGGGATCCAGGTTCGAATCTCCGCCTGGGTTACATGTGTGTGGAGTTTGCATGTTCTTCCCATGTCGTCGTGGGGTTTCCTCCGGGTACTCCGGTTTCCCCCCACAGTCCAAAGACATGCTGAGGCTAATTGGACTTACTAAATCGCCCGTAGGTATGAGTGCACCCTGCGATGGGCTGGCCCCTCATCCTGTGTTGTTCCCTGCCTTGTGCCCGTAACTTCCAGGATAGGCTCCAGACCCCATGCGACCCAGAAGGATAAGTGTGTTGGAAGATGGATGGGTCTAGCATGTTATTCTATAAATTATCATCTGAACAAGTTTAGAATGGTTGGTATAAGGTGGTAGATTAGTAAGTTTCTGAAATCTGATGTCTTTTGTTTGATCATCTTCTCCCCATGTGCTTACATTACCAATAAAACGTTTCATGTTTTGCTTCTTGATCAATGCACATTATAAACGTTTTCACTATTGCAACACTGACTGCCACTATCTGAGCAAAATACAATCAAAGACAGAATCAAATAATTTTTGAATGAAGAGTTACGCTTATTTTTGGCTTTTTACTTCTTAAATGAAAGCACATACGTCAGTGGCATGTCATTCATACATCTCCTGATACATTCCTATCTTTGTAAGATTCTAATTGACTGGCCCGTTTTAATGCAGATAAATCAACAAATATGTTTAGATCTCTTAAAAAAGAAAAAAAGCAGAATTAAATGAGCTGTTATTGCACAGCCACAGTATATGATACATAAGTACAAGCATATGATGCATTCCCAGACTAGAATTAATTATGTTTCCTATTAAAAACTAGGACCGCAAAAAAATGAACATGTCTGCCTTTGCGTGTGAGCAGAGTCAAATAAAATGAAATCCAATTAAAACTGAGAACATTCACATCTATTGTCCCGATGGACTATACATTTCATCACATGCAATCAATTGCAAACAGTGAAAAGAACTAATAGATTTAACCATTTAATATCTCTTGACATTTCCCTCATGGGGCTCAGGTGTCTTGTAAAATAAGAACACTGGTAATATAATGGCTAGTTGCAATGCATTACTAATACATTGTTGGAAAGGTTAATGAGATAACATTCCTTAGGTAATTTTTTTTATTTATTACCCACAACTGTAAACATGGGCCATCATTTACACAAAGTATTACTGGCACATTGCGATGGATGGATATCCAAGGTGCTCCTCTGCCCTATACTGCCAGCAACAGGCTCCAGGAACCCCTGGATACATGATTGGAAGATGAATAGATTAATTAGAAATGCAGATTTAACAAAAAATGGTTTATTCCATAGCAGCAGTCCGTAGTGTGGATCCATTGATTATAGATCTAAACAGTAGCTAATACAGTGGCACAACTTTATACTGTCTTACTGTTTATCTCCGAGCACTTGAGTAAATGCAGGCTGAAGTTGCAATGAGGAAGCAAATAATATGCAGTAGTTTTGCTACCAAAATTAGTATTGGAGCTTGATGAGGTATTATGTGAAAGAGCTTCAGTGGTGCTCAGGGTTTCAGGTGGATCCATAGACAGAGATCTCAATGCAACAGTGAAGAGCACATCCAGGTAAGGGTCTCGTAGGAACTGCAATCCACGGGATGCGACATTATTGCCGGCTGCAGGACAAAGTCATGACTAATGCCTTCGGATTTCTGGGACTCCTGTGAAAGCTCTGTATCACAGATCTCAAACTGACATCGAATCTCAATGGAACAAGTGAAACAGATACTGCTGCTGACCAAAGACAAAGAGAATGAAAGAATGAGATTATAATCAAGATTTATGGCAATGTATCTCTTCAGCTTCAAAGTAATAAGTGGACAACAACGCAAAATCAATCAAAATGCTAATTTTCAGGAGCCCAGTGTTATTCAAAGGCACAAAAAATGAATTAACCTTCTTTCCAGTGCAGTACACTGCATTTAATATACTATCGCACTTTAAGTAAAAAATAATATATTTTCAATTGACATAATTCCAATTACCTGTTGACTCGAATGACATGGCTTTTAACATGTAGCATAGGTTGACTTGCTCCTGCAAAAGTAACTAATGCCTTTGGACTTTTGGACTATGAAAACTCTGCATCATGGATTTTATGTCTGTGGGAGTGTGAAAAAGATTCTGGAATCTAGCCAAATAAGCCAGTGACAAGACGATTAAACATGCCAGTGACTGTATAACAGGCAAAGGACTGCAGAAGAGCCTAGGGACTATATAACAGGACAGAGACTACATATCGAGATGATGAGTATAAAATGTCACATTTATTGTCAATATACTGATCCCTTTCTGCAGTGGAGACCACTGAAATGTCAATGTAAATCATAATATTCAAATTCCTTCGGCTATTTCAAACAAAGAAAAGGATTAAACCCCCATTTCTGGGCAGAAATGGTCTTAAAGCCAGCTTAAAACCAGCTTCTACATCACATGAGGACTGGACCAGGTGCCTCTCAGTCATCTCTCAGTTTTCCCTATTGAAAGTCTTCCCTTTCAATAATGTTCACTTCACTCATGTGCTTTCAGCATTTTACTTCCATATGCACAGTCACAGCACCACTGCAATTTGTTGGAAACTGATAAGTTCTGGGGTATGGTGTGATTCTGGGATCGATAAAGCACACTACACTCAGTATGAAAAAATGACCAATTGATTCATTTCTCATAATCTGATTCGGAGAGTGGAGTATTCAGTGAGGAAAAGGATTCTACTCTTTGTCTGGACCCAAAATAAATAGATCTCTTACAGATTTGTCACAGAGGTGTCCGATAAAAGGGGAATTGTTATGGTCTGAGGTGGAACAGGAGCTGAAACTAGATACATAATCATAGTCTAGCCAGAAAATATTGCAATTTAGCTGACTAAATGCTTATCTAGAGGACATAAAATCTGTGTGTAGTACTATCTTTGGTTCATTACTTTATAAAACATAATGCATTAAATGATGAACATTAAATACTTTACTGCTTTACTTTTCTGCTACAGTTAGTCTTTGGCTGCTAAAGCCATTTCTCTGTTACATATCTTTTGGATGTGGATTCACTGCCTGCCCCAAATTAAGCTGAGAATGCTCTGCCCATCAAGCGTCGACGCCGGCAAGAAAAACCAGTGAATTTGAAAGAAGCAGGGTAGATGTTGATAGGCTTGTAAAGAATGACATGATGCGGAGACAGGCCATTAACCTCTTTGCCCTCAAATGCCAAAACTTTCCATTTTTATGCCAACATGCTCCCTGTAGACCCCGGAGAGGCGTGTATTTCTGGCGCATGCAGCATGTGCAGGTGTGCATTTTCGTGTATTATGAATGATAAATGATCACAAGTGGAGGAACATCAGCCCGACTCCCCAAGGTCTCGAACAGAACAGGATAACAACAGAATTTGCATTATAGGTCCGAATCAGTGTAAATGCTCTGGTTTTGAGACATATTTCATATACCCATGCACATTTTATGAATAATGATCTATTTTTGCCACTTAAATATTTTTAAGGCACGAGATTTCCTACTTGCCCCCAAGAGACGATTCTGTACAAGAAAGGTAAAGATGATAGTATTGTTGACAGTTGCATTTCTTTTCTCAAACTTTGTAAGGCTTCAGTTACAAAGTAAAAAGTTTATATCAAGCAATGATACTTTGAGTTTAAGTAAACAGGCCTGGTTTTTAACAAGGAGCATCGGTTAACAAATACAAACAGGAATCGGATGTAATGGCGAAGGTATATAAGCTGGACCAGTGCACGGGCAGGCAGGTTTCCTAACATCTAAATTCTCTCTCCCTGCTTCTACCAAGCTGCCCAGCTGGTTCTACTTATCCTTAAGTGGGTAATTAGTCCAATCAGGACCAGGTGGGCTGTAATAACTGAGGCGTGTGTTGGCTTGGAGCCGGTGATCCAATGCCATGGAAAAAAATCATCATATTTCAGCCCTATGCCATTGTTATATCCACTGTCAGCTCATCTATGGAATAACATATAAAATGAAAATCAATTCTAAATGTCTTTTTGTGTAATATCATAATAGTAGCAGTTCACTGCTATATGCAAAAGAATTTCCCCTTGTGTTTAAAAAATATATACCTTATTTTATTTAAATTGGTGATAAGGTTTCGGGATTCATCTTCTGCAATTTCTGTATTTTTTATTAATTTTACATGTCTTTATGTGACAAAATATTTATAAGCTGTTATGACTTTTTGTTTTATGACATAACCATAATGAATTTAATTAGTGCACTTTATAGAGTTTGACGTTTTTCTTTTTTTCCTGAAACCAGGTCACGTTTAATACATGGAAGCCCATCCATCCATTCATCCATTTCCAGCAACCGTTCATCCTATTCAGGGTCACGGGGTACATGAAAGTCCAAAGTTAAACACGTCCAAAAACTGAAGTTTTATGGATTAAATTAGAAAAATAATACAGATGTTTTTATCCATCTCTTATGAAAACTTTAGTAAATATCTTTCTCTTATAATATACATATATACAATGACAGTATACCTTACATATGTTGCCAACACGTGGTCTGTGGATCGGGAGCCAGATGAAGACAAGAACTGATTCTCGGTTACGAATGGCTTTAGGAACATGGAACATAACCTCTTTGGTGGAAAAGGAGCCTGAGGTGACAACGGGCTACGGAACCAAACTCCTGCAGAGGTCCTGGACTTTATTCCACTCTGTTGTTGCCCTGGGTGAGAGGCACCAAGCAGGTATGGATCCATGTACTGTAAAGCCTCCTGATTCAGTGCCAGAACTTTGGGGTTGCCTCCCTTCATTTTTGAGTTGGGGGATGGCCTCTGATTGAGGTCTTTGCTTAACACTCATGGAGGTAATGAGAGTGAAATCTGGAGGGGTATGATTGGGAGAAACAACAACAGAACTGAACCTGAGTGGTGCTTTGTTATTGGACTTTTGCAGTAGCTACATTTTGTCCATATTGAGCACCATGTTTGAGAATGTGCACCTAGGACCATGATACCCTAGACCGTAGATCAACGATCGATTTTGTAGTCGTACCATCAGATCTGCGACCGTATGCCTTGGACACTTGGGTGAAGAGAGGAGTTAAGCTGTCAGCTGATCACCATCTGGTGGTGAGTTAGATCAGATGACAGAGGGAAATGATGGAGAGACCTGGTAGACCAAGCATATATTAAGAGTGTACTGGGAGTGTCTGGCAAGGTTCGGGAGATCTTTAACTTGCACCTCCAGCAGAACTTCTTTTACATTCTGAGGGAGGCTGGAGACATTGAGTCCGAGTGGGCTATGTTTTGTGCTTCCATTGCTAAGGTGGCTGTGCAGAGCTGAAGCTGTAAGGTTGTTGGTGCCTGTTGTAGCGACAACCTCCAAACCTGGTGGTGGACACCAGCAGTAAAGAGAGCTGTCACGTTGAAGAGGGCGGCCTTCTGAGCTTTGCCTTTGTTGTTTACAGCAAGGACGGCATGTTTTTTTTTTTACCTCAACTGGGGATAGAGTTGGATGGTGGAAGGAGCACTTCGAGGGCCTTCAATGGAGGAAGTAAAGTCCGAGGATTTGGGCAGAGGTCACTGAGGAAGTTAAGTTGGTGTGCGTCAGAGGGATTGCACTCTTCAGCCTCCATGGGAAGGCCTATTCCATTAGTTGAACCTTGGATTCAGGTGGATCAATGTGGATTGTGTCCTGGTCATGGAACACTGGACCAGCTCTTTACCTTCACAAGGATATTTGTGGCTTCATGTGAGTTTGCCTGACCATTTCACATGTGTTTTGTGGACTTGGAAAAGGCATACGACCATGTCTTGTGGTGCTTTGGGAGTAAGGGGTGCAGGGTTTGCTGTTAAAGGTCATTAGGTCCTGTATGGACAGAATTTCTAGCCTCGGTCAAGGGGTGGAGGGTGTCTGGTTTGGTGACCTTAGGATCATGTGCAAATGATGTGGTCCTGTTGCCTTCATCGAACTGTAATCTCCAACATGGACAAGTTGGTTTCTAGCTAAATGTGAGGTGACGGGAATGAGGATGACCACCTCTAAATCCATATAACCATGATTCATAACCAGAAAAGGGTGGCTTGCCTCCTCTGGGTTGGCAATGAGTTACTATGCCTCAAGTGGTGGAGTTTAAGCATCTCAGGGTCTTGGTTATGAGTGAGGTAATAATGGAGTCTGAGGTTGACAAGTGGATCGGGGCAGTCTTAGCAGTTATCCAGGTGTTGTACAGGTCTGTCATGGTGAAGAGAGAGCTTAGTTGGAAGGTGAAGCTTTTGATTTACCAGGCAGTCTATGTTCCTACACTCACCTATGGCCTGCGGATAGTGACTGAAAACACAAGATAGTGGATAAAGAAATGACTTTCTCAAAGTGTCTGGGCTCAGCCTTAGTGATTTGGGTGGGGAACTCGGACATTCGATAGGAGCTTAAAGTAGAGCTTCTGCTGCTCTACGTTGAAAGAAGCCACCTGAGGTGGTTCTGGTTAGCATGCCTGCTGTACACCTTCCCGGGGAAGTGCTTCAAGCATGTCCAACAAGGAGAAGACCCAGGGGCAGACCCAGGATACATTGGAGAGATTAAAATTAGCTGGCTCACCATTACAGTACATTAATATTTAACTGCATCATTTTAACAATGAAGCTTATGAGGATGCTACTTAATATCCTTATGAAATCATAATGTTACATAATGCATTAAATGGAAAGTCTCTCATACTTTTATGGTAACAAAAATATAATAAATGCTAGTTTGTCTTTGGTATTTTACTATACGTTTCACCCCCTTTACATCTTCCAACCACTTATTCAGAGTAGGATCCATGTTTTTTGTGCTACGTATAACACAATTCATAGTCGTGTGAAAAAAGTTAGGACACCCCATTAAATATTTAATTCTTTATTAAGAAATATCAGCATATTAGTATATAATCTTCTTTCAAATAATATTTGTAGATAAAGGTGATGAAATTGTATAACCCTTGGAAAAACAAGAAACAAATTCACTTATTTAACAGAGGAAATTAACTAAGATGCCAATTCCTACTGAGGAAAAAGTTAGGACACCCTGTGCCCTAATAGCTAGTATTTCCCCTTTTGGCTGAAGTAACCTCAGTGAGACATTTACTGTACTGCAACCATCTATCAATCTCTGACATCGACTGGCAGAAAGTTTTCCCCACTCTCCAATGCAGAATTCCTTAAGCTGTGTGATGTTTGAAGGTTGTCTTGCATGCACTTCCGCTTCAAATCACCCCACAAGATCTCAATAGGATTCAGATCCAGGCTTTGACTTGACCATTCCAGAACTCTCCATTTCTTTCTTGCAAGCCATTCCTTGGTAGATTTACTGGAATGTTTTGGGATATTTTGCATGGTTCACCCCCACTTCAGCTTCAACTTCTGGACAAATGTTTTCACATTGTCCTCAAGCACCCTCTGATACAATGAAGAATTCATAGTGGATTCTATGATGGTGAGCTGACCAGGTTCTGCTGCAGCGAAGCAGCCCAAACCATGACATTTCCAACCCCGAGCTTCAGAGTTAGTATGAGGTTCTCTTGCTCAAAAGCTGTATTTGGTTTACGCCAAACATGTCATCTGTTACTGTGGCTAAATAATTCAATTTCAGATTCATCAATCCAAAGCACGTTCTTTGTCTAGGTGATCTCTGGCAAACTTCAGTGTTACCCAAATGTTTTTTTGACAGCAAGGGTTTCCTCCTTGTACAGCTCCCATGTAAATCAAACTTGTGCGTCTCTTTCTGATGGTAGATGCATGTACCTTGACATCAACTGTGGCAAGAGCTTCCTGTATGACCTGTGATGACATTTTAGGATTTTTCAGCATCTTGTTTGACCTGGGCATGTTGGCAGTTGTTTTAAATGTTCTCCACTTGTAAATTATTTTCCAGACAGTGGAATGACTGATTCCAAACTCTCTTGAGATCTTTTTATATCCTTCCCAGACTCATATGCATCTACAAGCTTCTTTCTGAAGGCCTCAGAACTCTTTGGATCTCACCATGGTGATACCACTCACTTCAACAATCAAGAGCAAACCAAACTAAATATCTGTAGTTTAAATAAGACAGGCTTCACCAAATAGCTCTGTAATGATGTTCTAGTCATTTTCACCTGATATGGTGCCACCTGAATCTAACGCTAGGAATTTTAAATAGTGATGAATGTGAGGGTGTCCTAACTTTTTCCTCGGTGTAAATTATCATCTTACTTAATTTCTTTTTGTACTGTAAATAAGTGAATTTGTTTCTTGTTTTAGCATAGATGATGTAAATACATTACCTTTATCTACAAATATAATATGAAAGACAATTTAATACTAACATGTTGATATTTCTTAAAAAGAACAAAATTTTTAACGGGGTGTCCTAATTTTTTCATATGACTTTATATAGAGGTAGCATGATTGATTGATCTAAACTGTCCACAGTGTGTGGTGTAAAGAAATATGCCTGAAGACAAGTCAACAAGAAAATTTATACCTACCACTGTACAATAAGACTGCCATTATAAAGGGTTTATGAATGGTTTATAATCAGGTTACTAGGTTGGAACACTTTGTAAATCATACACAAATATAAACAAGTTGCAGCAATGTTAATTTTTAATTGATCAGTTATTGTAAAGTGGTACCAGTTTATATGTAATTATATAACAAAATACTAAGAAGTGAGTTATCCAGTGGTGTCACGGTAAATTTGACCATAATTTCATAGTGGCATCCATGTCACTGTTATGTAAAGAATAACGGATGTTGACCATAAATCTACATGGTTGATGCACATTATTGATATATTATTTATATAAGGCATCTATAAAAAGTATGTACCTTCTAAGGAAAGGACACAACATACATGGTAAGTTGTGGAATGTAACATCATCAAATAAGGATCCACGTACACAGAAACAGTGCAATGACTTTAAATGGTTGTATTGTGATGTATTGATTTAATTTCCTTTATATGGGACAGAAGATTCATGGGTAAGGAACTTGCCATGTAACCAAAATGTCGCTATTTCGGTTACAAGGGGGTCGCAAGCTCTTCTTGTGCATAGTAGTTAACTGGAATTGCTTCAGTAAGCATCCAGCTGTGTAAATAGGCATATAATTGCCAGCTACATATGTTGTAGGATGACAGCACCTGCTACGTAATCTAATCTACTCTAATGTAATGTCACGAAACTCTGCTTGACTAAAAGTAAGATTCAACAATACAAATGCCTAGAGGGGATACTTTTCCACAACTTACTGTGTACAGACCTATTATTTTGGTCCCGGGACCTGAATATGAAGGAATGATAGGGAGTTTATGGGTTTATCACAAACCATAAACCATCCATCTCCCATAACCGCTGATCCAGTACAGGGCTGCAATGAGGGAAACAGGCACGGGGTATCCTCCATTTCAGGGCACATGTTCACGCACACAGTCAACCGGAGGAAATCGAAGAACCTGAAGGATGGGTTCATTAGACTGTTCTAATTCTTTGCTAATTAGCAGGCTAAGTGGCCACTTGCTGAACGTTTATAACATTCAGCCATCGCGTCATGAGTTTCAGAAACAAACCTGCCCTTACCTAGCCTTACCGAAGAGGACAGAATGATGGAAGCAGGTTTCCAGATATCGTCATGGTGACATCTCTGAGGCTCCCACCCAACTGCTGTGCTGGCTGCCTGACAGGAGGCTCTCCATCAGTCACAGTACTAAAGGGACTGACAGGTGGATCCAGACTCCACCACTAATCAACCATGGGTGGAATCCGTTGATTAAGAAGAATGAGAGACACCCGAGGGTCTCTCTCATTTTTATGCTGCATAAAAAAACAGACCCCATGAAAGCAAAAGACCACGGCACAGGCTAGTGAAGCCTCCAGAGGGGAAAAGCTTGTCTGACCTCAGATGCTGGGGCAGACAATGGCCACAACCTTTGCCCCTTTTTGCCCTTTTTAATCACTGTTTTCTTCTCTCCCTCTCCCCCACCACCCCCCCCCCCTTCAAATGAGCTCAGCATGAAACAGGCGACTCAGACTTCATCCCCTATCCTGGGCATCAGCTCAGTGTGACCACACTGGTACCTACCCGAGACCTCCACCACAATCCCATGCCAACATCCTGGGATGGTGTAACTTTCTTCGTTGAATCATATCATCTGATTTGGCTAATAAGCACTAGTCTCTTAAATCTAACTAGTGTGAAAGATCAGTTACTCGTATGTACTTGGACACTCACCCCTCCATACTGGGGGAGAAAGTGGGAATAAGCAACAGGATCATGCCTGGCTCAATATGTTCCATTGAGAAAATTTGTTTTGACTGTGTTACGAAGATTGTCTGGTATTCGGTCTCAATGAGTCCAGACGTTACAATATTCTTTCACAATTGCTTGTAAGGTAACACCTTCACATTTGCACATTTGACTTGTGCAGCAAGGACGTGTCTAGTATACTGAAGTCAGGGGCTTAGCCCACATGTTGGTAACATGTCCATCCCGCATACTCTGTTCTATCTTAGCAGCCTTTTTCCTTTGTGGTCTCATTGAGAAGGCCATTAGTCATTTTCCATGGCTAATCCACAAGCGAAATGTCTGATATAACACACTTTCCTCTGATTTAAGGGTTTTTGGATACACAGAGTTTGTTGCTACTGAGTTACATGCAGGCCCTGAATGCGCAGCAAACAAGCAATCACAATTAGGTCCAGGCAATGTGCGATATTAATAGAGACATCACGTGTTAATCACATGCATGTGCTCCGTGAGGCAATAATAATCATTTTCATCCTTGCTGTTTAAATCACATACAGTTGGGTCTGTGAGAAATTGATTTATTTCGAACTCCTTTTTTATTTATAAACATTGCAATATTTATCGCAAAAAAACCACACTGCAATACCTAAAATTTTCCAATGTAAAGCAGCCCTAGTCTGTTCAAACTCATTTGATCAAACATGTTTAAAATGCTCTCCCTGTAGCCTGCTACTATCAGGCTAATCTGCCTGATAGCAAATGATGCTGATCTCAGACGGATTAACTACAATGTAGTTAAATAATACGGTACTTAGGTTAACTGGGTTAATTATAATGTCAAATTATACCTCTCATGTCCTAATAAGCATTTGAAAAACCTGGACATATCTGGCAATACAGTCAGGGTGAGTGTGCATGTGTGTCTATTAAGGAGAATGGGGGGGGGGGCATGGAATGCAGAGGACCAGATTCGAGAACTGAAGTTGTCAAATTCGTCGAAAGTATGTGATAGTAATGGTAACCTACCGCATGGCCCCCCCATTCAAAAGGTCATGTAATCTATTAAAATAAATTAAATCATAAATTAAAATGCGCTATATACATACAAAGCAAAAAAGTAATCAATACGGAGTTGTTATGATTGTGCAGATTCTGAAATCCTTTCTTAAGACAAAACACAAGTAGATAAAATTGCTGGAATCGGGCAAGGGCTGAACCAGACCTCTAGCTGAACCAGACCTCTGTAATTAGATGAATGCAATTTTAACTCAAAAGCACTCTGGAAAACAAAGGAGCGGTTTCTTTAAATGCCACAAGACTTGGAACAAGGAAAAATGAAAAAAAAAACAAAAAACATTGCCCTTTGTAAAAGAAAAACTAGAAGGAAAAAATAAAGATCCTCAGGGTACCGCATTACTGGCCGAATGGGCCACCCTGTAGCTTCCGGCGAACTACAGCCACAGCACTCAGAGTGTCTATCGGCCCACGAGTGTTTCCCTAAAGCCACTCTCCCTCCGAACCTTTTCACTCTTCCTCAAGGGCTGCATTTCTGGCAGCAGTGGTTGTGTAGAGGTGCTGAAGCCATTCACGCCTACCCCGCAAACCCCCATGCCATCGGTGAGGGCCAGGGCTGGGCATCCCACTGTTGTTGATGAGCATCTTCCTGGAAAAGCCCACATAACAGCCATAATCCACTTTATACACACAATGTTCCCTGTGATATCAGAATTAAAAGGCTTGCCTTTCCAGTCTAGCACGATGTTTCATGTTGTTTTGAATTGCTAAAGAATGTGTCTTTTCTGGAAGCACACTTCAGCATGCAAAGTTTGTAAAGACACGAAAAAAGACTGTAAATGCAATCAAAAGAGGCTCCGGCATAATTCTTCAGGGGATTCAACTTTCTCAAAACCTTCTCCATCAACATATGTCAATGCTTCCTCTCAAACTGCAACACCCTAGGGAAGGCCTACATATGTTTGCAATACACTTGCTGAGGATGTACAGTGTGCCATTCAAGGAAGGGGCTTGATCTTCCTGGAGACTTGCTTATCATGCAAATGACTGAAGCTAAGAGATCAAAAGAAAACTCACACTGATTCAGCTCATTGACATTAATTCTGCTTTTTAAAACCTGCAATGTAACAAAGAGAAATATTCCAATGCCCTCTGAGTAACAGGCTTTCTGCAAGTAATGGAAATAATGGTTTAGTGTTATTTGCAGAACACTTAATTCAAATTTTGCTTGGCTGGTTTCCCACTCTGTTCCCTACAGAGAAAATGGAGACAGAGGTTTAGAAGTGATGTTGGTAAATCGTGAACGATTTCCTGCCAGCCAGTAAGAACATACTGTTTAATCCTGTGATACTCAAAGCCTACATATGAATGCATATTATTCGGCTTGCAGTTTGCATCCAAAGAATTCCTTACCATTCAAAGAATAATAATAGACTGTAAAATTAATAGCTTGTTTTGTGCTTCTGTATCTGTAATATCTTGCAGAAAGAGACCAAAACACAAGGAGCAGCATCCCCATCACCTTACTTCTCATAAATGCTGGAATTATAATGTCATAGCAGGGGAGATTTGAAAAATAAAATAGAACATAACTTGTCATTAAAGTGTAAAACTTTACCAGCAAATACCTGATAGATAGGTTCTGCAAGATAATAATAATATAGTGGCAAAAGGTTTAAACTGCTCTAAACATCTCTGCCAGTCTCACAGCTATCTGTTCAGGGTTTTAACTATTCCAAAGTTCATGATTGCATTACAAATCCTGATCAGACAGTTGTTATGGCGGAGAATGATGGATGAAGGACAGTCGTTGTTGAAGGTCCAATAAATCAGGGTTTATTTCACAAAAACGAAACAGAAATGAGGAATCAGAAAGTAAAAGAGCTCCAGTGCAAAAGGCAGGGAGAAACACAGGAAGACTTCAATAGCTTAACAGGGAATAACTATCAGGAATATAACTAACAAAGACATCAACTCAGGGAATGAGCAATAATGAAGCAGGAAATAACAAAACAAACACAAGCACTTATATACAGAACTAACAAGGGTAAAAAGGGGCAGGTGTGAACCACAACCAAGATAAACCATTCAGAAAAGGCATGGGAGCCCAACAAAGATGAGGAATAATCACAACAACATACATGGAGAATAACAAGTACTAGTGACTAAGGAATAATAACAGCACAGAAGGCCAACAACACTAGGAGGAATCCAAGAACATATGAAGCAGAATATATGAAACAAGACATGGGCAGAGTAATCATTAACAAGACAAAAGAATCATACACACACCAGAGGATAAAACAAAATAAAAAATAACATGAGAGAGAGGCAGCTTCAATCTCACGACCAGAGGATTATCAGCTACTGAACCACAAGCTGAAGCTGTGGAGCTTCACAGCAACCCAAGGAGCTGAGAAACGTGCTAGGAGAACATCAAACGGGGCGACCCCACAGGGACTGCTGACCAAACGGGGAAAAGACACATGGGACTGGGCTGGATGGGCACCAGTCCTGAGAACAGTATTGCATGTGCAACATTTTTCTGGATATTTTTCACTGTTTTAAGACAGTAAACTCAGACCTACAACACCTCAAGCATATTTGGGAGATGAGAAACACATCAAAATCTGAAGTAATGTGTGTTAGGGGAATCGCAGTCTGGAATCGTGCAAGGTCAAGTGATTGTCAGCCAAGTAGCCAGACTGAGAACTGAATGCCAACTCTTTCCTCAGAAGTAATCTCTATCGTCAAAGCACTGACTTTAGCCTCTTGCCTTGTTGGCAGAAATCTGAGACCGGACAAGGAAGATCTCTTGATGTTGGTATATGGCAAGAAGTCATGAAGAATTCAGATTAAGTCCAAGAAAATACACCAAACAAATGCTTCTCTGGCAAGTTATTCATACTTATTCTGGGTAATCATTTGTAGTATATTATTTTCTTTGCTTACATTCTGCAGCTCTTGAAAAATTATTAAAGGTATTTGGTACATATTCGTTATTATGATCGGCCTTATATAATAGACATACAGTAAGTTTTTCATATATTATATCATTCTGATAAATTGAAAGAACTGGCATAAAGAGACTGCCAAACTTTTGCTTAATTGTGGGATATTTACTTGTACTGTACATTGTCATAGACAAATGAGACCTTTTGTAACATGGTGAAATGCCACCTTAGATGTTCTATTTGATGATAATTCAATAATATTTATGAGTATTGCCAATTTTCTGCTGATGAAATCTGATCACGTCTTACTCTCTGGGGAGATGCATGCTCCATAAGACCCTTCAGGAAAACAGTATATGTTACACTGCATGATGAGTAGGAGAGAGGTGATGGGGGTTAAGCCAGCCAGTCACTGGAAGGGAGAAACAGGGAGATGGAGGAGCTGCTCATTGCTGATGGCTTGCAAGGATTTGTGAGTTACAGGTTAAGTAGGGGTTTGTGATGAGGAAAACAAAAAAGCAGTGGTCCTTTGGGACTAACTGCAGCAACGGTGTGTTGCTATGGAGATGATGAGCGTATAAGCCGATAAGGAAGGAGCCCCCAGACACACAGGAGCAATGCCCACAGCGGGCCAGTCTGTGAAGATTGGCTCATGTGGTGCCGCTGGCAGGAAGAGTGCAGAAAACAGGCCTCCTCGGCACGAGCTGCAGGATACTTTGATGCTGGTTTTATACCAGGGACTCTGAGACACAACAAAGCAGGTTCATGGAGATGATTAGCAGGAATGATGCAGGTCTGCAGTGCAGACATCCTTTGAAAAATAAAATGGCCACCTTTTAGGCAGGGAAACCTGCCCTGTAGAGAATAACTGTACCTAATTTCAGTTTCATTGTCATTATCCTATAATAGACGTTTTCTATTTTGAGTCACAAGAGTTTTAATTCCTGGAGTGTATGTATGTAAATGGGTCTGTTTCAGTGAGATAGGAAAAATGCAGCATTAAATATACATGCATCATGGTTATGATGGATTCCAAGTTTGCTGCTTTTGTTCCTCCTTAAAGGTCTTAAGGCTCTTTCGGTGAGAATAGGGCCATGCATCGTGTGTCTTTTAAAACTGTAAAATATCAGAGAAAGTCCAGCAGGAAAGTGGGTGACAGATTTCAATTCTTTGGGTGAATTCACAGGTCTACGAGAAATTGATATGCCAGGCGAGAGACTCTCCAGTGCATGTGGAAATGTGGCTCTCGTGGGGGGTAAACTGATTCTCCATGTAAAAGGGAACCGGCTGTACATTCTGAGGATTAATACAAGTATGTAGGTACTGTTATATAACATACATAGCAATAGATGTTTAATAGATGTTGCAATACGTAGCTAGTAAATCCCCTGGTTTTCTGCTCAATTTGAAAGAAACTGAAAGTTAAAATGTTCTTTTTCCAAATTGTTAGCAGTTACTTTGGCTCATTGTAAGACATTGAATAGGTTCACGCTTGACCTTCTGTTCACTTCTCATGTTGGTCATGTGATTACCATGTGGTGCCTTGGATGTTCAAAGCTATCTGTTTCTATATGTTGGAAATATATTCTGCTCATATTTATGCAATAAGAATAAAATATATTAGCTAAAACTTCACTTATGAGAATTACACTGCTATGCCATGAGTGGCTGCCAGAACTGGCAAAATTGTTCATATTATTATAATTACTATGAGATTTTGCAGAAGGCAGTGAAAGACCCCCATTGAGAAACACTGGATGCAAAGCTACACCTGTGTGCTTACACACCCGGCCACAGACTACCTTCAGAAGGATGAATAATTCTTTTTTTAAGCAGAGTCATAGGGAAAGAGAGAGGGAGAGAGAGAGAGAGAGAGAGATGTGAGAGAGAAACCGCACTGCCAGTCTGCATTAGGTGTGCTTAAACCCCTGGCAGCACAATTTTCCAAGGTAGTGTCAAATTGAGTTAGGATCACTGAGGAGATGCTCTTCCCATGCTCGTCCATGCATCCAGTGCACTTGCAGAATGTGACCTAAAATTCGCAGAAATTCTGCTCTTGTTGTAGCCAGCAATAGCCTGGTGATCTGAAATGATCAGCTACATTAAATGACTTCACTTAGCTCTGTCCAAAGGGGCTGACTGAGCTGATGGCTTTAACATGCTCATACTTACACTCAGACAAATTCAGTGTCTTTCTCAGTTTGACTATAGGATCCTCGCTTAAGTAGTGGTCTTGTTTATGTCACTGTTTTCTTTAATTACTTCTTTTTTTCCCACTATTATGATTCCACTCCCTGTATCACTGAGTCATACTGCCTCTAACAAACTGTAAAAAAAAAAAGTATTTTTCAGCACCCATTAATGTGAAGTAACACTTCTGCAGCAATACATTAACTAGGTACAACTTGTCCAACTGTTTTGCAATTTTAAGCTAGGGAATTTCTCGTAGACATTTAACAAGCCATTACCTTAAACCTTAAGAAAAATTGTTGGAGTCACTCAGTCCTACAGGAGACAACAAATCCCTAAGGTTCCTTCCCCTACAGGTGTACAGGACCCTGCAGTACAATGGCTTGCTCTCCTTCTGTTATTGAATCAGATGCTTAGATGATGAATTTGAGCTGCTGTACTATAATGTCATTCATTAACAAACGTCACGGGAAAGATCCCACACACTTCTTTAAAGACAAGGGGGCACTTCAGCAGGGTCAGAGCACGTCCTCTTTTTCCTTGCCAGGACACCTCTTCTTCTCCAGAAATCTTCCTGGACATCGCAGGAAAAAAATGGCGCTGATTAATTAGCAATACTCTACTTTTTCCAGGTTCACTTTGCTTGTGTGTCAGACTCGACAACAAGGGCTGTCACAACGGGGGGGACTTCAAATAGGGGGCCACTGGGAGCAAGAATAACAATGCTTGTCAAATTGAACAGTGCAGTGTTTTATCAGGCAAGAAATGATTGATGGCTTTTGGCTAGGCTCATGACTGCTAACTTGTAGCACACATGCCTACTTGTCTATGTGGAAAGTCAGTAGCCGTGAAACGGGAAAGCCATGCGATTTTTAAGTTTATTTATTAAGCTTGTACTTTTATCCAGTGTAACTAAAATACATGCATTAAATAAACATTATACTATATACCATGTGTGTATAGTACAACAGAAAATCCACACTTTGAATAGTTAAAAAACACTACTGGTGTGATATTTCACATATAGTAAAAAACTATTTATTGTCTCGTATAATATTGAAATAGAAGGTAGGGATACCTGAAATTGAAATAGCTCCTATTTCCAAAAACCTTTGCTTCTGAAATGCAGGGTCATAGTGTGCCTGAAATTTCATACCAGTAAATGCAACATTAAAAGCAGGACACACCATTAATAGGAGCCCCGTCCAGTAGCTCAAAATACACAAGTGAAACAACATCACCATTTAATGGAGAATAGCTGCTAAAAGTGTAGCTTTATGATATGATAATTGTGTTTTTAAATGGCTGCTTCTGCAGTTTGTAATGTCGGTGAAAACTATAAATTTATTCACTTTTGTTGCGACTTCATCCATCCATTTTCCAATCTGCTTATCCTTACTGGGTCGCGGGGGGTCCGGAGCCTATCCCGGAAGCAATGGGCACGAGGCAGGGAACAACCCTG
>JAODJX010000129.1:25422184-25433602 GCA_026776945.1 Isichthys henryi | reverse complement strand
AGGAAAATGCCCCCCCCCCCCTCCGAAGCAAACACAACCATATACAAATATCACTAATGACCCATTTATTCTCTGCATACCTGCTGTTCAATTTCTTATGATGAGTGTTTTATACCCTGTATATTTTTTTTAAATACAAATACATAAATCTAGTCAGCCTGGGAGGTGCTTCAGTTTTGTAAGAACAGTGGTTCCCTATAAAATACATTTGTCTGGATAAAATAACTATGTTAAACCCTTCATTTTTTTAAATCATTGCTCTGTGCGTTTCGGCCATCTGCTGCAGCAGAACAATGCTCCACATTCTCCACAATGCCCAAACTTCCAACCTCTCGCCTCCCCACCCAGTCCTCAAAAGCCTATTTGTGAAAATTAGGAAAGACATTTTGGTTAAGTATAAATTATAAAGCCACTTCACTCAGGAAGAATCTGAGTTAATATGGGTCAGGACTCTGTCGATGGCTTCCTGGCTTTTTTGAATTTTAAACACAGCACAATAGATTTGCGCATATTTGGGCATTGTGCAGATGATTAGTTTTCATTCTCTATGGAAAGCCAGAACAGCCCTGACAAAAAAAAGCAGTAATGAGTGAAGTATATTACATCTCATCATTGGGGATTCAGTATGTGTGTGTGTGTGTGTGTGTGTGTGCGTGTGTGCGTGTGTGTGCGTGTGAGCCGGGGGGGGCAACATGATTAATCTGGACACCATCAGACCTCAGACAGATTATCGCATAGTCAATGGGATCCTAGCCAAAGTAATACACAGCCCCATCCAGAAAACCGGAGGGCAACTTCAGTTTGAGTAAAATTGAGACATCTGTTATGGTAGCGGTTGAATCTCGTCGGAGGATTTCCAAGTGGCATGTTGTGGAACTGTTTCATCAACTCGATCAGAGAAACTTCCACTGCCCATATTTTCGTTTTCCCGCAAGAAAGAAAGAAAGATAGATAGATAGATAGATAGATAGATAGATAGATAGAGATTGATCGATCTATCTATCTATCTATCTATCTATCTATCTATCTATCTATCTATCTATCTATCTATCTCCTTGCATGAAGGAGCTAGAATCAGTCAAAGCACTGTTTCTTACATACTGTGCTCCAGGAGGTGAATTCTCGGTTATGCTTCCTCAAGCCTACAGGACAAAAACTCAACAACAACAGTCCAGCAGAATACATGCCATGCCGATATTACTACAAGACATTAGGAACCACTTAAATGGTTTGAGTCTCCGCCATGGTGCCAGGTATGCAGTTAGCATGTTCTCCTCATGTCGTCATGGGGTCTCCAGTTAAAACAGGTTAATTGGAGTTACCAAACTGCTGGTAGGTGTGCTTGTGTGAGACACTGGTGTGTGAGTGTGCCAAGTGATGGGCTGGCGCCCCATTATGGGTTGTTCTCTGGCTGGCGCCCATGGCCTTTGGGATACGCTCTGGACCTCCCGTGACCCTGAATAGGACAAGTGGTAACAGAAAATGGATGGATGGATGGATGGATGGAAACCACGTAAATGGAAAGTTGCCTTTTAAAGAGTGCCAGTATTCTGATGATTCACTAAGCCAAGGTGTCCAATCCTAAATTATGCATAATCAAGTATCTACTAACACAAATACCTGGACCTGTTTGAATGTTTTCCAAAATTAAAGTTCATCTCATAACAGGGTAGCACTTCCAAGCATCTCACGTCTCCCATGGCTACAAGAGACAGGTTCCCATGAAACGACTTCTAGTAATACTCAGGGAAAGGTAATGAGCCGCAGACAGTATTCAAATTTCAACTGACAAGATCATAACAATGACAAGACCTTCGAGAGCCATTGCAGTGTTTGGACAACAGTACACCTTCTCCTCCTATCGGGGACATTTATCTGCTTGTTACAGTGAGAGATTGAGGGCCACAGCATGTTGTTCATCACAAAATGCCCACAGCTGGAGGCTGATGACTACAATTGAAGAATTGAAGAAAGGATCACTCATGGTAATGATACGGAATACATGCTCTTCTATAACAGGAAAATTAAAAAGGTAACATTGCATGTCACCTTTTTGTCAAAACATCCTACTCTGATAATAATTACTTTTTCACAGTACTTCCATGAAACTGGCAGACAGTAATATCTATCTATCTATCTATCTATCTATCTATCTATCTATCTATCTATCTATCTATCTATCTATCTTTCTTTTTCTTTCTCTCTTGTATTCATGTGCTAACCCCAGTCAAATGTTCCACAATTTCACTCCAGTAATGCTGTTACGAATAGTACACACAAGCACTGGATTGCTATGCTAAGTGACCCAGATCTTCATAATGGGAACTCAGTTTCTTAATGTCCATAACAGCTGGCCTGGAACCTCTATTATTATTTAGTTCATAATAGAAAAGTTTAAGAAAGAGAGGGTGTAAACTGGAATTAAATCACTTACAGCGAGTAAACAGCTCTCAGGGGAATTTAATGAATCATTTTACAGCTCCCATTTGAAGTTTATTCAACGCAGTCAACCTTTGCATGTTGTTTTTAATTGTACTGCCACTCATGGATATTGATTAGCATGTTAATTGGGCAGTTTTTTTATAACTTTTGGACTAATTGCCATGTAACGCTGCCCCTAACCTCCAAATCTCCATGGCTTTCAATTAATGAGGCTGTGGAACCAAGTGAGCCAGTGGAACGAAGCAGTGAATTTAATACAAATAGTCCCATTGTCATAGCGTAAGATGATGTTTGCACTCACAGAATCTGCTGTATTGATATGATGAGTTTTTATTCCAGGGGAATATTCAGTCATAAACAGGTTGACTGTGACAAGTGACGACGAGTGTTTGTGCTTAAAAACTCTGAGGCGTAACCTTTTCGCTTCCATGAGCTTAATCAGATCACATTCCTGGGAGTGACTCTTTCAGTCCTGTGACCTCCGTGCGTTTGACGGTCTGTGGTGATCTTCCCCTGTGCCGGCACAGCAGTGGATACTGACATTTGAATTTCACAAACAATATCTGCAGATCCAGAGGAAATCAGATTATACCTTCTTTCCTTTGTGTCTTAAATATGACACCATATTGGTAAAAACACTGTAGATATGTGTATACGCAGCATTAAATTGCTATAGTAAATTTAAATCTTACATTTTTATTGCAATATTTTTAGTGCTCAATCCTTTTCAGGAATTAAAATTAGTGTCGTACGGCATCTTGCTCTATGATGACAATTTGCTGACCTCTTGGATCTTTCATGTGACCTTTGATGTGCTGGGGTGTCACTGTGGTACCAAATGGAATAGGGAGAGTTTCTATTAGATATGTTTCCATTTGGCTTTGAGAAGGCAACATCAAACGTCTTATATGCCGCCTTCCATGTTTGAAACAAACACCGCTGTTGTACACCTTCTCGATCAGAAGGGCCAGCAAAGTGCTATCATGAGTCTTCATTCTTCTTGACTTGTGGCATCCAAGGTTGCTCGCATATATCCACCGTACTGGAGATTTGATACTCTGCCTCTTTAACATGTGGGAAAAGCTTGACAGTGCAGTGGATTATAATAGGAAGTTGGCACTGGACAATGTTGCATGGGTAGATGACAATGCAAAGCACAACTATACTTCTAACCATTTTAATTGGAGATGGTGAATTGAATAGATTAGATTTAAAGAGAAAAAAGTGGATGGATGGATGGATGGATGGTTATGATTTGGTTATGGTTCGAGGTCAGCACATGGGAAACCCACAAGACAGCAATTCAGGAGTTTTGGTTCATATATCAATTTTTATCAATGTTTCTCAGTCCAAAAGAAACTCAAAATTTATAGGGC
Source organism: Isichthys henryi (assembly GCA_026776945.1). Classification (NCBI taxonomy): domain Eukaryota; kingdom Metazoa; phylum Chordata; class Actinopteri; order Osteoglossiformes; family Mormyridae; genus Isichthys; species Isichthys henryi. The sequence goes on along the minus strand of JAODJX010000129.1, from coordinate 25,429,784 downwards.
TGGTAAACTAAATGATCTGAATAAATGTGCTTATCACTGAACTTAGTTAAAAAAATAACTACCATTCAGAATTGTTAAATCATGTATTTGGTGTAAAAAGACTGTTACTAGTCCACTTCTAAGCACTGCAGTTCACTTTCACCTGTACTTGTCTTCATGCTACTATGACACATTACAGACTTGTTTTTATTATTTATATAAATATCTAGGCATTTTTTGGCTGATAAATATTGCATCAGCTCCTGTTTCGACTGGTCAGCCTCTTATTTAATGAAAACACCAAGAGGCACACAGCTAAATTACCCAAAACCAAAATAGTGCAGATTAATAATTCATTCATATATTTTTGAGCTCAGGATACAAACAGTTAGTGAACACATTGGGAAAGGTTAATTTCATTCAGACACAAACTTTTAACAATCCATTTATAACCCCTGCCTGTCCATGTTCTGTAATAACTTTTCTTCTGAGATTCTCTGAAATCCCCTTCGATTGAGCCATATTGTACTTAAAAAGAAAGGAGGAGTGGCTAATGAACATTTAGTGGTTTTTATATGGCAGGGCAGGTGAAACCCACATCTAAATTGATTGGAACGCTGTGAATCGAATTACGCACCCTTCAATAGATCATAATCCTGAAGTTCACGTACTAATTTCTATCAATGGGAATGATTTTTTTAAAACCATTTGTTCAGTAAAGATGCAACAAAATAAAATGTTGTGTATGTTGTTTGTTAAATTTGTTAAATATTTTGAGTTAGCTAAAGATCACGCACATCGCAAGGTGACCTTTAACGTTGACCGCAGGCCCAACTGAATTTCTTTGTATTGATGAGATCAGAATAAGGATTAATACCAAGTCATCTTCATCTGTTTTTTAAAAGTTACGATGAGTTTAGAAGTTCTCCAAAAACCCAATAGGCTACTGATACATTCATCAGAATCTAATTTCAAAGTAACTTACAATGAGGAAAAATGCACCATGTGCAAATGGCAGAATATGATCAATAATGAGAATCCAAGTTGTCGCTCAGTCTCTTTGACTGGTATTCATTACATTCACTGAACCCATGCAGTGATGTAGCAGCTGTTGTATGAAGAGGGATCACCACCAAACACTGACTATCCCAGCTAAACTGCTGTTATTTAAAAAGAGAGTGAATTATGCATGTCCACACACACTTCAGTCCTCAACATATCGTAGAGAGTTGACTTGAAAATATGATTCTGGAAAAAAAAAATGTGTTATGAAAATAACAATAAGCTAGGAATATAAAAACGATCCTCTTATTAACTAAAAGTATTCCTCCGTATTGTCATGCCCCGCTCGTCCTACCCTCCCGTGTGCCTAAATCTCACGAAAAGAGAGACTAAGAAAACAACAAATCTACCACCCGCTGCGCCATGGCTTGCAAAATACATGACCATGCACCAGTGTTGTATGTCTACGTTCTCCCATCGCCGGGCGATGGGGGAGCCACTTTGTGTACAGTCAATTTTCCCTACTTCGCCATGCAGAAAATTGATAATGTGGTGATGAGTAAAGAACGACCAGGCTGGGCTATATGTCTTGCTTATGTCAGCAAGATACTGTGGGGGATAATTACACCGGTCATCCTTGGCAGGGCCTGCACAGCACTGCAGCCCTGATCCCTTGGCTCCACATCCGTGGCCAGTTCGTAACATTCCCAGAATCAATCCGTCACCTTGACGCAGGCTGCAGCCAGCCAAACAATTGTGCGCGAGCGTGACCCCCCTTTTGCGGCCTACTGTACTCTGCGGGTGTACCTGGCATGCACAACACGTTGCCAAGGAGATGGGTCACAGTGTGCCCGAATAACTGGGGACAGAACCTCCCCAAACCCAAGCAAATACATCCATTAGCACAACACAAGGTTGCCAGAATCACTGAAATAAAAATGGCTGCAAAAAAATGCATTGTTACAGTATGTTAATATTCCAGAAACGAAGATATAAGAAATAAGTCTTTCTTGGATTAGAGGCAAGAGTTTGAGTCCCTTGGAGATGAATTAACAGCCCAATGAATCATTTACTTAGTTATTTACCCATATTGCTAAAGGCTGATTAATACTTCTGTGCCAAGTGTATGCCTTGGTCTACACAAGTGGCCCCTGCAGTTGCAAGCATTTATACTTTGGCTTGGTCTGAGTTGCCACGACACGTATTTACATTTCTGGGTTTCGTGCCTACGCTGTACTTATGCCGTACTGGCGACATAGATTCTATGCAATAACATATATCAGTATTTATAATTTCTAAACTTGGTTGCGATTTTTATACTTTTTAAATTCTTATGTATTTCAGTTATCATTTTACTTGTTCGGTACGTTTTTAGAATCTATTTGTAAATCGCTGTCCTACAGCACTTTGGTCAGTGTCTGCTGTTTTAAATGTGCTTTATTAATAAATTTCCCTTCATGGATACTGAATAACTGATAAGGTTAAAACATAAATTATAAATTATATAAATAAGTATACGTGTAATGCACCGTGTGCGAGAGGCTCGGTCGGTCGGTCGGTCGGTCGGTCGGGTTTATTGGCAGACGAACACTACACGGTAGAACAACGTTAATGACCGGACTGGGCAAACAAACTGAAACGTGGACTAAATACATAGAACTAATGACATCAACAGGAAGCAGCTGGTGAACACGGGCAATCCACACGGGGTAGATGAGGGGGCGTGAGCATGACAATACGGAGGAATACATTTAGTTAACAAGAGGATTATTTTTATATTCTTAGCTTATTGTTGTTTTCATAACACATTTTTTTTTCCAGAATCATATTTTCAAGTCAATTCAAGTGGCCTTCATCGTCATGTCATCCATATACAGGTATAGAGCGTCACGAGATAATGTTCCCCCAGTACAGCGATGCTACATACAAACATAAAATGATAAGGGGAGGGGTTTGCACAATATTTGAAGTGCAAAACAGCAAGGAGGCTAGATACAAAGCTTTATATTCATGGTGCAATGTTTATGTAAACAATAAATAATACAGCATAAAGTAGCAAAATAAATATCGTGTCAGTTGACTGCCAATAAATAAATAAATAATAATAAAGTGACCAGTGCCGGGGGTGTTCCTAAGAATGGGTAGACTGGGGGGGCAGCAGGGTGTTGTGTGTCGTGGCAGTCTTCCGTATTCAACATATTTGATGAAATATAATGCTTATTGTCCGCTGATGCTTCCTTTGTCTTCGGAACAGCGCACTTCGCGGAAGCTGTTTAGTGCCGCCGCGTTTTTTCGCAGGGGGCTGATGGATGTCTCACAAGTGTGAGATCCTCGGGGATATGCAATAATGGGAATAAGCATACAGCACTGTCGCTAAAAAGCGATGCCCTTTCAAAATACAATATTTCTTATTACCACATAAATGAATTCGTTTAATTCCTTGCAGTTGTCGCGTCACACTCGCGTGTGATTTTTGCTTTTGTGATAAGTGAGAAACAGTGAGACTTAGATAGGCAAGTACATCTACAGATAAACTGTGCTTTCGCTTTTAACTGGGCTTGATTCGACGTTTCTTTTCCGATGCAGAAATACAATATTATTTTTGGTACTCACGTTTAGCTCAAAGTTCAGGAGAAATTCAACATTGCAATGGGGTTATTGGTAAGTTTTACAAATCCATATGCAAATCAATCTCGGTTATCATCGACAGAATATGTCAAAATATGCAAATATGAAATAGGTTACAATATTTCTGACGTCTTTGCATTTGATATTCCAAGTTTAAAATATTTAATCCTGCATTTCAATTTTATCATGGTAGTGTTTCTTGCTTGCACGAGGTGGCGCTTTTACAACATAGAAATGCATTTGATTTATGGATAAAGTTTGAGGTAATTAAACTATGGAAAATGATCTGATCTGCCGCGTTTATGTCATACGTTCAAAACCATCATTCAAGATTATTTTTTATAACTGTTACTATTCAACTAGAAAAAGTAAAGGGATATTTTGCTGTGATACTATTCTTTTTCTATAGAGAACCTAAAAATGATAATATGGTGTTTTTATTAAATCTAAAGAAATCTTTTTTGCACAAAAATCCTTGGACTATTTTAAATTATAGATTTATTCATTTATTTAGTTAGTTTCATGCTTCCAGTGATAAAATACATACTTCAAGAACAATATTGAGGCATCTCTGCATTGATTAATTTTTAATACACGTACCCAACTTGAATCTGGCCATCGGTTGTATATAATATAACAAAGTTTCAGCTGTTGAGTGAGCCAGACATCCATGGTTATCCTTCTGTAATGTTATTGATTTTATTCTTTTGTTTGGTTTGCTGGTGTTTGCTGTTTATAGCATTTGTCCTTTACATTTTGAACATTTTCAAGCGGAACACTCTGACCTACTTCTTCCTTGGTCAAACTGAGCTATTTAGCATTTTGCTCATTAAGCACAGAATGTGATGCGCATATCTGCATGTGAGGGGCCTTTAACCACGCATGCGTACATTCAGGGGGACATGGCCCAGTTCCCTTCATACCTCCTAATTTATGCCTGTGAGGCTATGAGATGTTTATTTTTGTATACACTGTGCTCCTATAGGCAGTGGCATAAAAATAGTTACAAAAGTGTGTGTGTGTTTGTGTGTGTGTGTGTGTGTGTGTGTTTGTTGCTGAAAGAGATAAACCTCTATTTTTAAGAAGGTGGGCAAACAAAACACTAATTGGGATTGTAGGAAGATTTTACTTCTGATTCCTACTTTTCCCACAATTCCCTGGGGCCATCGAGTGTTCCGCTGCAGCTATATGGCACTGTTTCTACTGCTCTACAGGAATGCTATGAAAATGTGACACGTTTCTTCATCTGTGGATTACAAGAACATCTGTCCTTCTTTGAAAATTCATGAATTGCGTGAGCTTAGAAATGCACCACTACTTCTGTCATGTGTTGAATCAAGAAACTGGCCGGCGTCAAAAAGCACCGTAGCTGAGCGCCAAGGCTTTGGTATTTTTGAAGGAGAGTCGCACTGCGGCTGCTTCATGCTTACAGTCCAGATGCGGCAGAAGATCTGAGGATCATATTAACAGTGCATTCAACTTGACTGATGGCATGCTGTGAATTGATGGCTCTTTAGCTTGACGTGTTTCTATGACCTTTTGCTTTATGATCGCGTGTCTAGTTGGTTATAAATGGACGTGGATTCTGGTCCAGGGTTAGGAAGCACAGATTGCTTGTTTGTGCCATGGAGGCTGCATTAGTTCAGATGGATGTAACATTCAGAGGCATCTATCTGGTGTTAAGTCTTGCCACTCTCTTAAATTTGGTCCCTTGTCGACTTTGCTCACTCCTGCCAGGGTCAACTTATGTCTCAAGAAGATTTGGAGAAACTAATCAATTGCAAGAAAAAGGCTGGGTGGGGGGAGAGTCTCTCAGGTGAGCAGTGGGCACTGGATGAATATCCTCACGTGTGTAGATGAGAGCTAGGGAGGTGCTTGACAACTGCCCCCTCCCCCCCCCCCAAAAAAAATTGAAAAGCACTGCTATCTGCTTGTGGTGATGTAGCATTTTTATTGAGCACGGCAAGGCTGGAGATTTAGGCCCAAGGATGAACAAAAGCAGCCAGATTGTATTTTCATTCTCATCACTTCGTGCTCTTTCATCTCAGTGCCGGGCAGTTCAGTCAACAAGGGGTTAAACTTGCCTCCTCAGCAACCAGAAATCTCACCATCTATCTCCCAGTAAGAACAAGGATTAGTTTGACAACTCTTCAAAGTCTTGATATGATTCCAGAGAGTGATATCATCTCTCCTGTTCCTCAGCACACCACAGCCCAGATTTCTAGCATGAGTAAAAGACATTTCAGACTGGCCACTTCATCCACAGCCTGATGAGCACACTTCTGGCTCCAGTACACTTAGATCCAGCAGGGAAATACTAAGTGACTTCCATGTCATTAATATTAAACTCTGCAACCTCTTTCTTCCCAGTACAGATGCACTTACAGTAGATCCGCCTAGGGATTGCAAGTTAAAGTTTTAGCAGTTAACCTGTGCATTGTTGACATCACCAAGCAGAGGATTTTGTATCTGCTACCATTTATAACATGTGTTTTCAGAGTTGAATAACAGAGGATTTATGTAGGAGGGATGTATTTCCCCAGAATAAAAAAAAAACCCCGTGGAGTGTTTTCATTCTGTAGTTCATTAAAGCCCGTCATCACTCAAGCATTGAGCTGATTGGCTATCGTTTGCAGTGGAATGACGATGACAAGACAGAGGCAACCAATCCCAACGTGCGTCCATACTCACTGTACTGTTCTATGATTTTATGCATGCCACACAATAACAGAGATTCATACAGATGCAACTTATTTTAACAGCTTACTACAATTAGTAAAGAATATGGATAAAGGTTTAACACTACATATGTTTCAGAGTAATACATCTAACATGCTTTATTTCACAGTTGTGGGTCAGTAGTACTTTGGAAATTTGATACTAATATAAATAAAATGGTGTTAAGTGGATTACTTTCTTCATGCAAACACATTCATTAAAACAGTTAATATTCATCAGTAGTATATCTGTTGATCCCATGGTGTGGTCTCAGTTGGTAGGCTTCTGATTGCTTAGTGATACAATCTGTGTTGTTTTTTGCTGTAACATTAGTGCGGATCTGCCTCTGGGTTTTAACACTCTGCCTTGATGTTTGTGAGTAATCAAGCTGAACAACTGAACAGAACTCCAGTGATACTCTCTTGTCATCACCAATACAGATGACACTGTTTAAAAGAAACAGGAGTTTGTTGGAAACAGGGGCATCAGAAGTATTTTGAATGTGGAGGGGACACACTGGCATAAAGCTAATATTTTATGTTAAATGTGGGGGGGGGATCCATACGAATAATTATGAAATGTGAGGGGGACACGTCCCCCTCAGATTTAATGTCAGCGACGTCCATGCTTAGAAATCACAATTGACAAGGCACTAAAAATTAGGAAACAAGCCCATGGCATCAGGCTTCCACCTAAATTATTTTCACGCATATTCTGAAAGAGTCCAATGGTAAGTTTTCCACACTGGATTAGATGGCTCAGCAAGCTTCTTCCATTCTTCTAGGGCATGTTCATCATAAAAAAGCAAGTCATGTTTTTTAATATTTAATATGTGCTGGAAAATGTATGCCAGGAGTAACAAAAGCCAGCCAGTGTGACTGGTATTTTACTGTTTTTTTAAAGCATCCATCCATTTTCCAAACCGCTTATCCTACTGGGTCGCGGGGGGTCCGGAGCCTATCTGGGAAGCAATGGGCACAAGGCAGGGAACAACCTAGAATGGGGGGCCAGCCCATCGCAGGGCACACTCACACACCATTCACTCACACATGCACATCCATCCATCCATTTTCCAATCCGCTTATCCTTACTGGGTCGCGGGGGGTCCGGAGCCTATCCCGGAGGCAATGGGCACGAGGCAGGGAACAACCCCAGATGGGGGGCCAGCCCATCACAGGGCACACTCACACACCATACACTCATGCACACCTACGGGCAATTTAGCAACTCCAATTAGCCTCAGCATGTTTTTGGACTGTGGGGGGAAACCGGA
>JAODJX010000129.1:25390859-25404386 GCA_026776945.1 Isichthys henryi | reverse complement strand
GGAAACCAGAGTACCCAGAGGAAACCCCACGACGACATGGGGAGAACATGCAAACTCCGCACACATGTGACCCAGGCAGGGATTCGAACCCGCGTCCCAGAGGTGTGAGGCGACAGTGCTAACCACTGCACCACCATGCCGCCCCTGCTACACCCACTTGTTAACAGCAAATCACATGACTGGCGTTTGTACAGCATGCAGGTGGTCAAAAGGTGCACTGACTTTGTGGCTATAAGCATCTCGCCAGCTAAGACAAAAGGTGTAAGTGATAAATATGGTCAGACAGACACCCTCTGGGGATTCTCACATAGCACAATGTCTCAGGTTTGTATAAAATGGTAAGATAAACGGAATGCATTCAGGTAGTGAAGGTTCTGTTCCAGAAAATTCCTCATTTAATTAAGGAGGTCAAGCATGAATCGCCAACAGCAAGGCCACGAGTGCAAAAGTAATGGCTCATCATGACGGTGACATGCAGAAAGGCATCTCCTTTGCAGTTTTGCTCCAATTTGAGGGTATCCCAATCAGCACGCTACTGAGGCGTACCCCCCCAAATCTTATCTTGATCAACCAGTTATAGTTACAATGTAATTTTCCGAAAGATCATAATTTTTGCAAAACATGCCCTGGAAATCATCTCGTAACCTCTACAGGGGTGGTGACCCCCACTTTGACAACCCCTGGTCTAGAGTTTTAAGAGGTCCTCTAAAAGAGGAATTATTCTGGCCTTTACTTGTCGGCCTATATTATCTACTGTTTAAGTAGTACTTACTGCACATTACTGTGCAAGTTGTGTGCTGGTGATATATTAAATTCATCCAAAAACGTTTCTGCAGTACACAACAGCACTTCTGCTTTTGAGATTTCCACCTCTGACCGTATTAGTCATTAATCACTGACAGCTTGTTTCGTTTAGGAGTAACGTCAACAGTTTTGGTAATGGTTTTGAAAATTTTGGACCAGTACAGTTCATTTTTATATCAACAGCATGTTACAGATGCCAGTACCTAGTGCCTCTGGTGAAAGATCATGCGTGATTGTCAAAAAAAAATAAATCTATTCATCTTCCATTACCCGTTATCCAGTAGAGCAGTGTTTCCCAAACTGGTCTTTGGAAACCCCCCCCAGACAGTCCACGCAAAGAGGATCTTTCATTATTATTTAAACCTTGAGTCATAATAACTGAGTGAATATTTTATCAAAGGAGAGTGTGCATTGTGTGGCTTTTGCACAGGATTTTATTTTTGCAAGTTGCTAATTAAGTGTAGTTGGTTAGTCACCTGACACATTTCAGCTTTCCACTCTGATGCCCAGCTTTGGTACAGTAATCTCTAAGTCACATGCCGTCCAAGGTGTTTCTGTCCTGCGCTTCGTCACATGCTCTGTGGCGGTCCGCCTGTATTTATAGCTGTTTTTACATGACACACGCTGAAACCAAGCAGGCAGAGGGGGAGAAACATTGTGCTTGAATGAATATGGAAGCAGTACAGCATTTACCTGCCCTCATGCTTGTAGCGGCCAAATCTTCCTGTTTCTTTCTTGGCGTCTGCATTCTTTGGTTTACAAACATGGAGGGCAGATATTTACCTTTTCCTGCAGGTCACAAAGTTGCCCCTATATGATTTTAAAGATTCGGCACAAAGAACCAGGCCTACTACATTCAAGGTCTCCAAGATGGAATGGTTTGTCAACAATTAATAGCTGAACTTTGAGGAATATGTAATTGAACAAAAGCATAAACCGTGCCAGTTTTGATTTTTGTGTATACTGGGTGTCCTTCACTTAAGAGTTCAGTGAATAACGTAAATTCAGTGCATGTTCTGAAGAATATGAAGAGTATGAATTATAAAGAGGAAAAAGGGCACTGTCACTTGTCACTGACATATAAATCTGACTCCCCCAGCTCCCAGGGCCCAAACGCTTTTCTTCTGCTTTCAGTAAACATATTGGTGGCTCCCATTGTCCATTAGCATTTCAAAGTTTTAAACTGTACCAGCAAAATAAATTGTACACTAAGAATGGGTTTAGGGAGAAGATGTGCATTTCTAAGTATTTCTGCTGGTCTTTGTCTCCTTTTGATGGATGAAGGAGGTGGAGGGCTACCTATCATTCTGTGCTTCAGAAATTCTCATGAAGGTTTCCAGGTATTTACTTGGGTCTTGGTGGAAGCCATGAAAGATTTGATGACTTCTTGGTGTTCTATGAAGCATTCCCTGAAATTTTATTTATAGCCTCATGCTGTGGAATTCTCGAATCTGAAGAGTGTTGATTTATATCTTAAAACCGCCCAAGTAGCGTCATCTAGACCAATCACAGTAGTATAATCACTCATTGATTTAATCTTTAATTCCAACTGACGTTAGAACTAACTCAAAAGAAACTATAAAAGCAAAAGAAATCGCTACAGATCATAGACAGCATCTGTGCTTCAGGCTGAGGACAAGGACCTGTGGTCAGTGATTTAAATACCAAACTGATTTATCGATGTCAGGCATTTGAAGTCCAGTCATACCTTTTACGGTCCTGTTTAAAGAGAGACTAATAAGTTCATCTTTATTAACCAATAAACACTAAAGTTGGGTTTTACCCATAACACAGAATACCAGCAAGTACATAAAGCTATAGTAGTAAACAATGGCTGAGAACACACACATGTTTAAATTGTATACTGCACAGTTAATATTGCATTTATCGATACTTAGTGACGTGTCTGAGATTCTGGTACATGGGAGTGTCAGTTGTGGTTTCACTGTAGGATACAACTGGCCCTGTAATATATTCCAATGCAACCATGCAGAAGTGCCTGACCTAATGACTCCTACAGGATGGCCGCCCATACCAACACACAGTGTGGATTGAAAGTACCCTGTCAGTTACCTGAAGTTCTAGTCCTGTCTTTAATACTCTGGTTACTATGAAATACGTGGAAGTTACTCTGCTCTACAGCTCCCTCTATTGGTTCATTGTATAGTTGCACTAAGACACTCCAGCTTCCTCTACCACTTGTCTGTTGTGGGGGTTTGAACTTGCGGCTTTTGCTAAGTGAAGGCAAGAACACATCTGTGGACATCTGCAGACCTCCTCCCCTCACCCCAGTCCTCTCACAGTCCAGCAGAACAGCTGTGAACACCACGCATATAGCATGATGAGACCTTCCTGAACCTCTCCGAGTGGATCCAACCTTCCACCCTCTCACAGCCCTTGATCTTCTAACTGAACAGCATAGCCTGCTGTGTCATACCATGTTTGTCCAAGGCAGAGCTTATGTAAGCCCACTCCGCTTTTCTGTTTAACTTCTGTGCTAACCGTGCGTCATGACTGTCATCCGTACCCCTAGATATCTCCTGCGTTCAAATTGTTTAATTTGGGTAACTGTGTTAAAGGTGAACTAAAACGTCTTTTTTTGTTTTGTTAGCAGTTCTTCATCAGTGTTGCCCTCTGTGGCTCAGGTTAGTCCATTGGTCCTCCCCTCCGGCCCCCCCACCATCCAAAGTGTGAATGATGAAGGGTGGAGGGGGGGGATTTTTCAGCTTGTATCCACTGGGTCACTTGAATTTTTGCTCATTTTACTTGCTCGTCTTACTATTGTGTGGTGGAACAAATGATTTTCTTTGATTTGTTGGCAAGATAAAAGTAGTCTACAGATAAGCTTTTCTATTAAGGGCTTTTAAAATATTAATGATATGGTTTTAGGGAGAAAATCTCAAAGTGCTTGCTCTTTATATACCTGTGCAGGTGTTAATATATATTGCCTCTCTGCTAAATGAGCTGTCAGGTTTGCTGAAAACTTATGGGAGCTGTTAGCCTAAATGTACACTTGGTCCTATGTCTAGACAGCAAGAACGTTTCTTCTGCAGGGAGGATAAACATCAGCAGGCTGGGGAATTCCGAGATCATCCAGTCTATGGCTCAAGGCTTTAGCTGATAACATTGTAGCCTAGTCTGGCCTTTAAAAATGCCCGTAAAGTTTGCCATCCAATGTCTTTGTTGATGATCCTGCTCAGCTAGCTGGTGGTTTACCATACAAAGTAAACCAGGAGCAGTGGCCTTGTTAAAGAATGAGCCTGTGCCCAATTTCACAAATCGCTCGTCTTCCCTGTTCCTGTTGGGCATGTTTTTCAGTTTTGTTTGGGGGCGTGTGACTGCCAGCCTCATGGCTCAGCCTTCTGTGCTGTTTCTATCACTTTCTAGCTCACAGTCGGATCTATATGGAAGCCCGGAGGAGGAAAAAAAAAAAAATTATCTCAGAATTCTGACTTTATCTCTGACTGGATGGTATGAAAAGTTAAAAGCCAGAAAAAAAAGTCAGAATTCTGAGATTAAAAACTCGGAATTCTAACTTCATTTATCTCAGAATTCTGAGAGAAATGTTTTTTTTTTTTTTTTTCTCTTCCGGCTGGTGGAAATGGGCTTCCATGCTCGCTCTGAAAAGAAAATACTATTGACAAGCTGATCTCGGGGCACGTTGGTGCCCACATACAAACGGCTATCTTGGCTTTTTATTTGATTTAATCTTCTGAAACGCATAAGTGGTTCTTTGTCCCATGTTTTGTATTGGCTGACCACACTCTATGCAGTTTTGTCATCAGCAATTTATGTAGTCGTCTTTGCCCAGAGAATAAACGTTGTGTCTCGCTTGAGTTTTCCCTCTTTTCTCGCTGCTCTTACTCCTGACCGAAAACATATTAGACTTTGCGTATAAGAATCTGCTGTCTACTCTTGAATTGGCGCCATGGTTAAAAGCTGCCTTTCAAGCAAGTATAGGGTGAAACTTTGATCTGACCCATGCCAACAGATCATTAACCTATAACATCATGTTGCTTTTCTGTCACATTTATTACACTTTTGTAGGTTAACAATTACATTGTGTTTAACTGTGTCTGTGTGTGTTTTCAAGCTTAATATTTAATGAGGTAATTTTTAGGTAAACATTCACCTTGGTACATGCCATTGTCAGGGTTAAGCAAACTCCTCGATTAACTGTTTCCTAGCATTTATGCTATTACTATGGCTTTAAGGCAATTCCCCTCTAATGTTTTAGTGTAAGTGGGGTAGGGGACAAAAACAGCAGAATATTTCCAGAAAGCTTATCTTGTCCCATGAGTGGGAATACGACCTTCATGTAGTCTCAGTAATGCTCAAACAGGGATCGAAACCCTCACATTTTTTAAGCATAAAAATCTTGCTGGATGGATATTTTTCGGACTTGATCTTAATTCTCGGTACTTTAATCATAACTGCGGTTAACTCATGGTAATGTCTTATTGACAATCAATGAAAAGCTGCTATACATGACTTCTCTTAAGTGCAAAGTAATTCCCTTTGTTCATCCAAAGGGTCAGCCACAGATTTCCATGCCTGAAAAGTTATGATGGGGATGCAGAAGATTACCAGCAGCAGAGAGAGTTTCTCTTTCAATGTGTGTGTGATCCCTACTGGAAAGTGCCCTCTGCCGAGAATCCATGCTTGTATACAAAGCAGTGAGTGAAAGGTGTTGTGCTTGCAGTTTTTAGGGATAGGCTTCTGATACAACTGGAAGCATAAAAGCCATAGGTGACCAAAACAGAATTGCTGAATGACAAAACCCAAAGTCTTCCCATCCAGGTGTTCTCCTCAGCTTCATGTCTGCACCAGAGCCCTCCTGCATGTCACATTGGAAAGTTCCTCATGGTACCTTTATTCCCAGGACATGTTGAAGGTCATCCATTGAGGGTTCAGTGGCCTCATGCCTCCGGGTTTATGGGTTGTTTGCCCCCCTCTCTGTGTGTTACCCCTGAGTTTGGGCAGATTTTCTGCAGGCTCTTCCTTTTCCTCCTGTAGTCCAAGAATATGCAGTTTGGTTAATTGGTGTCTCTAAGATGAATGTGTGTGTGTGCCCTGTGATGGGCTGGCATGGGCGGCCCAGGCTGGCCACTCTGCTTCCAGAGCTCAATGTGACCCCATATTGAATAAGTTGTCAAATGGCAAACGGTAATTATATCCTTGACCAGTTTGAATAAAATAATTCCAAAGATTAGGTAAATGTGTGGTCATATGTGTATACGTTGAATTTCACCTAGGGCCAAATCGCTGTAGTAGTAAGAACATGTCTACCCATTGTCTAACCCTAGGCCAGTGGTTCTCAAACTCAATCCTCGGAACCCACTGCCCTGCTTGTTTTCCAGCTATCCCTGCCCCACACACTGCTGATTACCTGGATCAGGTGTGTTCAGTCAATCAGAAACTGAAAGGCAGCTGGAACTTGTGTGTGGGGCAGGGATAGCTGGAAAACAAGCAGGGCAGTGTGTTCCGAGGATTGAGTTTGAGAACCACTGGCCTAGGCTGATGTACGATGTTGCTGTAGCACATGGAAAAATAGCAAACTGTTTGAAACTCACACTGTATATAATCTGCTACCAGTCAGTGGGTTTACATCTTCCTCCGGTCTGTGGTTATTTTCTTATTAATATTTTGTTGTGTAACTGGCACTATTTTTTGTCAAACCAGCTTAAAATTTACTGCTTTAATACAAAGTGGATTTTCTGCTCAAGCAGCTTAGGTCAAGAACCTCGGTCAAAGTAGCAGAGCACCGAGAGACATAATTAATAACCTTTAGGTCATCGAGTTGGCTGCATCCGTGGGCCCCTTGTTTCTAGCTAAAGGGTACTAAGGTACAATAGCTGGAATTTGAGATCATCATTATGCTTAATCAGCGTGCCGTTTGGTGTTCCTCCTACAGGCAACCCATCAAAGGCGACGAGAGCAGCCATGCCGGCCGCTGTAGGAGGGCCTGTGGGATACACGCCTCCTGAGGGGGGGTGGGGCTGGGCCGTGGTGGTGGGAGCCTTCATCTCCATTGGCTTCTCCTATGCCTTGCCCAAGTCCATCACTGTCTTCTTCAAGGAGATTGAGGTCATCTTCAATGCCACAAGCAGCCAGGTGTCATGGATTTCGTCTATCATGTTGGCCGTCATGTACGGTGGAGGTGAGTGGGCAGCGCCGGGGGGGTCGGGTTGGGTGGGAGTCGGATCATCATGACTTGCTTTGGGGAGGGTCTAAGCTACTTAACACAGCCTCATAGAGTGATGGGTGGTATCTGATTGCGTGAGACTGGTTGGCCTAAAAAAAAAAAAAAAGTTTCACTCCGGCCCAAAAGGTTCACCATCTTTGTCAGGTGGCTTAATTTTGGATTAATTAGATTTAGATTAGTTTTCCTTTTTCTCTATCTGCAGTTTGCCAGCATTGAGCCTTGTCTTCAGGGGTAAACAGTATGTCTGCCTTGGCTCAAAGGTGTTAACCCTCACACTGCCGCAGCTCAGTTGGTTTTTGTTGTACTGTGGCACTTAATTGCTTTAGTAAAGCTCTTATTTTGATAGGTCATTTCTTCTCATTTTCCATATGTGGGTAAACCATTAGCAAAAAAGTCAAAGCCCCCCCCGCATCCCAGGTCCCAGTCCACTAGTAGCGGCTGTGTTTGAATTCAGGTGCTGTGTCCTTCGAAAGATATGGCCTTTGTAGGCTTTTCGATGGTTCTCTCAAAATCCACACGATGAATCTTCAGATATTTAGGGATAGTGAAGGACCATCGAATGCATCCTTTGCGGGGCGGGAATGACACATTTATAGACTGCATTTAAAGAAGCCTTCGAAATGCAACAGCCATGTTTCGCCGCTGTGATGCATTCGGTCTTCGAATGCAGCTTCAGAAGGATGCAGCCCCTAATTTCGGACGCAGCTAGTGATTATCAGCCTGAGCTGTCCTTTGTCGGTCCATCCATCTCCCAAACTAAGGGCGGTTTAGATTTGGTTTCACATTGAGGGACTAAAACAGCCATGAACCCCCTGCCCCCTAAAGGCACCCGGTACTTCTACATCCATACCCAAATCTATGCCCTTATTCCGAACACTTTTCCTGGAATTTGTTCAGGGCGGGGGCCTATTGCCTTTGCCAGGCAGGACCGGGGGGCACCAGGCAAGGTTATACCCTGGATGGAATGTCAGTCCTTCGCAGGGCATGTTTACACACACTACAGGCAATTTTGAACTTCACTATTTTTTTTGTTTTCTACTGAAGCGTAAAACCTGCATGAAAGGAGAACATGCAAACTCCACACACATGGAGAAGAGGCAGGACTGAAATTTTCAGCCCTGGAGCCGCTGTGCTGCCTTCTGGTCTGTCTGGGTCAAATGAAAACAACAGGTCCTCTGCAGAGATCCCTAAAGCCTAGTAGGATAAAACGGCAGACAGCTGATGAATGTACCGGACGACAGGGAATAACATAGCATGCAGTGCGGCAGGCAAACAGACCAGAATACTCTTGTCTAAACAAACCCATGTCTGATTTTCAGAAAGAGGGTGAAGGGGACTGTTTATGACCTATATTTTTTGGCAGAGGCAAGTTAATGAAAGTGTGTTGAAACGTTACCTTGACGTACCACTTCTCTGCCCTTTTGTACATGTGGCAGTAGTCAGTGTCTTACTTATTTTCAGCTGGTCTTAGAAACTGTTGACCCCAGTCTGTTACTTCATGCCCTGAGCTGTAAGCTTTTACTGGGATTGGCCCTTTGAGCCTTCTGCTTTACTTAATATCTCAAACAAAAAGGACTGTTGTGGCACAATATTATCTCCTTAGGTGGAGTGTCTCTTCCGTAAATAGACTTGAAAGCTTGAACAAAAATTGTAACGCAAGGGGCCTGTCAGCGATTTGCTTTGGCAGAAGCACATATTTAGAAAGTGAGGTCAACTTTTAGTAATTTGTTTAGTTTTCTAAAGGATTTAAGTGAAGCTGGTATTCTAAACAGTCAAACAGCATTGCTGGTTTATGATTGGAGGCACTTTGAGGGGATGACTTTGTAAATGGAAATGAAACTACCACAGTTCCCTTTCTCTACCAGAAACAGTTAGCTGTGATTGTGTGTTTTATGCTATGCCTGTATAAGAGCTAGTAATCTTGTGTGAATTTGAATATTGAAGGTTAATCTGCCACAATCTAGTTTAAGCGTTTTGTTTGTTCCGGTTCTTGCAAGTTTTAAACATGGGCGTTAATCCTTGTAAAGCTGTAGTGTTGTCTTGTTTTTGTACTTTGTGTATGTGTGAGAGACGCTGGGCTGTAGGAGGAGAAACCCGTACCATCAAAAAAAGTCTTGCAGTGGTGCTCGACAGTCATGAGCCTGTCCTCCCTCTCGCTTTGTGAAATGCCAGCACGCTGTATTTTTGCTCACTTCCTCGAGCCAGAACCTACTTTTATTAGTGTGGCAGAGTCTCATATCCAGGATGACCTGCTGACAGCTGCAGTTTTTATAACACTCTCTGCACTCCTGTACAGATGGGAGCCGAAGTTCTCAGCCCTGGGTTCCGCTGCGGGGCCTGTATTCATAGAGGAAATGACGTGAGGCTCTGGAGATGAAGGACATGGGTCGACGTGTGATGAATTACCTGCTGCAGCTTCTGGGGTACTCTGAGGCCACGACAGGGGTACTGGTACTTTAAGAATGGACCCTGCCCACATGGGCAACCAATGGAACAATCTGTGACCCCTGACGCTGCGCCATTCTGCGCATATGGAGGATTATGCCGCCGCGCCCGCCGTCATTCCACGACAGCTGAGTCAGCAGCTTGATTCCTGCTTTTTGCATGGTGCTTATTCATTTACTCCCCAGGGGATTAGATTGTTGGAACAACGATCTGTCGAACAGAGACAAGGGCGTAAATGCGGGAGGAAGTCAGTGTTCTGTGGTATGATGTGAAAGAGACACAGCTCGGCTCAGTCTGGATCACGTCAGTGTCTGCAGGTTGCAAAACATCAGCTGCTGCTGTGGTAGGATTGTAGGATTGCGATGTTGCAGACAGAGATCATGGCAGGTTGTTTGGGGTTAAGCCCCCCCCCCCCCAAAGGTAACAAATTCATGAAGAGAATCCACTCCATGGGTTGGTGTGTTTTTCAGCTATAGCAATACTGTTTAGCTTGCAATATTTCCCAGGTTGCACGATCCTGCCATTGCTTGTTTTTTTTCTTCCCCTTTTCCCACATTTCTTAACCTTTTTCATGCAGGACAGCACACCCCTCAGGTGACATTTTCTCTTGTTATCGTCACCAGATCCAGGAAGGGATAACGGTGGCTTATTTTGCAATTTGTTTATCAGTGCTAAGCATGCTCTCTGGACCTGAGGTTGGCAGACTCAAAGCCTGAGTTCAGGTTATGACGGTCCTACGGACAGCGTGACGTTTGTCGTGTATCTTGAATGATTCTGGCGAATTTGTCACTCAAAACAAATCTGGGAAGGATTAAAATCCTGGTACGTCCTGAACCACACGGCCCGATATCTCTTGGGAATTGTGCAATGTGGAGAAAATCTCAAGTTCATAGTCAATATAGGTTAGAAGTGACTGGTTGGGGTTTAAGGGGAACTATAAGTAAAAGCATCAAAAAGAAAAGGTTGAAATCTGCATAAAAGATCGTTTGTATTTCTCCATCTACATCATCACCCAGTTTGCGGTTTCTGCTCACTAATACCATTTCTGGATTTTTTTTTCCACTTGCCTTTTTATGAAAAGCATTGTCTTGCAAAACTGCTTACTTCCTCTTTTGTTGCTCTTTGTAACATAAACACAGGGCCTTTTTTTCAGTATGGCAGCTAGCAGCCTGGAGCGATATTTTATTGTGGATGATAGTGGGAAAACCAGTTTGATTTATGCAAGTTACCAGTAACGGATTGCACTATTAGTGGCAGGTCAGTAGTCACCTTTGAATGTCATTGGGTAGATTTTAAATTGGAGAATAAATTTGTTTGATAGATTGTGGAGCTATTCTGGATGAATGGATTATGACCTTCCTCTCTTGTGTTGATGACAGATTCTTCGGTTTGATTGCACAGGGGGCACCTGCACATCATGCCCTTGTTTTTGGTCATAGAGAATGCCCCCATCCCCATGCTGAATTCTCTGTAAACCACATTGTCGGATTGATGACCGGCAAATGAATCTGGCCTGTCTTTCAAAAGCAAACTCCCCAGTCTGGGTTTGCGTCCATTTGGTGACAGTGGGGTTTGGCAGGGTTGTGGTGTCACCCTGACGTTCTCATTCGAGCCGACAATGTGTCAAGCCAGCAGCAGACGCCAATGTACAGCAATGACTTGAAACTCCTGTGGTAACATCCTGTAAACGGTGATTTGTATGTGCATTATGGTGACGTGCTAATGTTTTGGTGTTTCCCTCTCAGAAGATTACTCTGCCTACTTGTAAACACTGGTCCTCTTTTTGTTAAAGCATGGCAGTCAACCAAATAGTAATAGAAATAGATTTCTCAAACAAATGGAGGATAAACAGAATTCCTTCAAATGGGAGGAGAAAAAAAACTATAGCAACATCTTAAAGTTTGTGAAGAAGCATAAGTAATGAGTATCATTGCCAAGGGCACTTTTTAACAGATAAAAGTGTCCATATTTGATTCTTTCCTTATAAATATTATGGCTGTACTCGAACAGAAAATAACAAACATAACACCTCTACAGGATCACTCTGTAGATAAGCATGCATAGATCCATCCATATCTTCTCAGCCAGCTCCCTTTGTCTGGCCACAGCTGGACGGGGGGAGGGGGGGGGGCGCTGGGTAGCTTACAAGATACTTAGCCTTGTCCTGCTTTCCAATCCAGCTTTCATCACCCTACATTCCATCTCTGTTCCCTTCAATTACACCCATTGTCTCATAGTTATCTGCATAAAAATGAGCGCCACTCGAAAAGGCAATGGATTTGAATGCAGACGCGCGAGGAAAACCCAGACAAAAGCACAATGCAAACAGCGTGGTCTCACCTACAAGTAAATGTGCTGGACAGCAGTGGCTTGTGTACTTGTGCGTTCGTTGTGTCTTGATGCACCTGTGTGCCTAGAGCTAAGCCAGGGTATTCATTACATTGCTGTCGCAGTAGCAGTAATTTTGTACCAAATGTAGGACTGTGTTTCCAAAATGTCTCAGCTGTGCAAGAGCGGTATGTCAGCCATGTTGCAAGACTCAGAGATTCAACCTCAGCTTTTCCTGCAAGCTGCCATATTCATCAAAGCCATAATGCTTAATACTTACTTTTGGCAATATTAAAATTTTAGAGGATCAAGAACTTCCCTTATTATGGTTCTAGTGTCAGCAAGCCTATGTAGGTAATCATAACTGTGAATGCTTGTGTTACTTTTTTGATGCTTGTGCTACTGGTGTAACTGGGCTTACTTGGAAATACTTGCTGTGTAATACCTAAAGCCCAAGAGTGGCTTTTAAACGGAGAGGTGCTGTTACAAGTCTGTGTGCCTTGTTGGCTTGGTTTGAATGTGTTCCAAAAGGTGACTCATGGGTAACGATCAATCAGAAGCCGTTCTATATGGGTGAGCCTTGTCCTGCAGGTATCCATGACAACCACAACTGGCAAAGACCAAGCATTAAACTGTCCTGAAGTGGCGTGCTAATAGTGGAATCACTAGCATATTTAGAAGGAAATTAACTTAAACAAACCGCCTCCAGCATTTATCACCCAGTTGCTTGGAGTCTGTGTTCCTACGCTGGTTCACCGCATTCATATTACATTTATTTTATTTTGCAGACACTTTTGTTCAAAGCAACGTTCAAGTGAGGCAGATGGGGCATTACCAGCACATGGCTAGACAAAGCACCACTGTTAGTGATGGTAGACCTGTAGCTTGATAGCCCCCTTGTGGCCAGAAGGAAAATGCATGCTCTGGGGGGGAAAAAAAAATCTCTTGCTGTTAAATCGTTTAACCTTTCAAAGATCATGTGTCAGCTTTTGCATTTTTCACGTTTATTTTGCAAGGTTAAAGCCGGCATGACTACTTCAAAGCTTTGAGACTGAATGACTCTTAACTTTTGAATTCTGTTTTGAAGTATATGCTCTGCGGTCAAGCATTTTAATAGGGTGAATGGTTATCCCAAAGTTATTTAAATCTGATTTTAAGATATTATACTTTTTAAATATGTAAAAGGATTTTGAGTGTATATAGTGTAAACCTGTGTGGTAAGAAGGAAATCTTGCTGATATGCCCAGTCAAGTTTTAACTTTTTTTTTTTGGGGGGGGGGGGGTCACCACATCATCTTTCTGATGTTGAGTTTGACACCCTTTCTTGCCATGAAAGGCATCATACTTCCTGGAATGTCATGCATCTGTCTTTTTTTTTTTTTGTTTGTTTTCTCTCCAGGTCCAATCAGCAGTATTTTGGTGAACAAGTATGGGAGCCGGCCCATCATGATGGTAGGGGGCTGCCTGTCGGGCGTCGGGCTGATCGCAGCCTCCTTCTGCAACACGGTGGCTGGCTTGTACTTCTGCATCGGCGTTGTGGGAGGTGCGTCAGCTACAGGCGTGGGAGTGTCTGCATAACAGGGATGGACGTTTCAGGCAGAGTCGCTACTCGAATTTCGCCGGTCCATCCATCCATCCATTTTCCAAACCGCTTATCCTTACTGGGTTGCGGAGGGTCCGGAGCCTATCCCGGAAGCAATGGGCACGAGGCAGGGAACAACCCAGGATGGGGGGCCAGCCCATCG
>JAODJX010000129.1:25379420-25390759 GCA_026776945.1 Isichthys henryi | reverse complement strand
GAGTACCCGGAGGAAACCCCACGACGACATGGGGAGAACATGCAAACTCCGCACACATGTGACCCAGGCAGGGACTCAAACCCGGGTCCCAGAGGTGTGAGGCAACAGTGCTAACTACTGCACCACCATGCTGCCCATTTCGCCAGTCATTAATTCAAATAATTTTCGATTAACCCCACCCCCCATCACACACACACAGATTTATTTATTTCCATATAGAACGAGATATTACTCATTGCTGCAAAAGGGTAATGTCAAACATTAATAAGTAGCTTGAATAAATTTAATTGAAACTGAAATTAAATTTAACTGAACAGATAGCCCAAGTGCAGCGGCATACAGTAACGATTAACACCTTGTGCCTTAGGTAGTTATGGCAATGTTCTTTATTTTTAACAACACAATCCTAATATAATCATGGTTTATTAACCAACATTATTTTCTTTCAGCAGAAAAACACAATATCACAATATCCTCTCTTTGGGATCCAAAATATTTCCATACAGAGAAAGGAAAATGTCCTCTAGTTATCCGTTCTTGTTCACGTCACTCGCGTTTGTTAGTGTGCCTCGCTTGTGAGCAGTTTAAGTGAGCAAGCACAAAAATGATTGATTTGTTCAGAGTGCATTGTAGACCTTAGGTAAAAACAGCAATGGTAAACTTCA
This sequence comes from Isichthys henryi, assembly GCA_026776945.1. Classification (NCBI taxonomy): domain Eukaryota; kingdom Metazoa; phylum Chordata; class Actinopteri; order Osteoglossiformes; family Mormyridae; genus Isichthys; species Isichthys henryi. The sequence goes on along the minus strand of JAODJX010000129.1, from coordinate 25,390,094 downwards.
GAATGAATAAATTGCAATCTTATTAGAGAACGGCTAAATCACGACAGTTTCACAAACGCAATTGCTGCAAAATAGTATTTTAAAAAGCTCTTATTTGACTGAGTTATTAATAATAATTTCCAATTTTCCATGTTCTTGAATATTTGACAAAACTGACTCATCCCTAGAGCATATCTAGGAACTGTGGCTTCACTTAGTATGTGCTGAGTTCCTGTTATGTGGATGCACTTCTTCAAGAAAGGAGAAAGACCCAACTGCAGATCCTCGGTGTGTCGTGCGATAATTGAGGGAAGGTTTTTATTTTGGGTCAAAACATTAGTTAAATTACTCATTAATATTTTTATTTGTTCCTCATACCTGTATGGTCATTGTCATTAAACGACATGTATGGTTACTGTGTTGTGGTTACAGGTTTGGGACTGGCCTTCAACCTCAACCCAGCACTGACCATGATCGGCAAATACTTCTACAAACGGCGCCCCATTGCCAATGGCATCGCCATGGCAGGCAGCCCCGTCTTCCTGTCCACATTGGCCCCCCTAAATAGTTGGTTCTTTGACCACTTTGGCTGGAGGGGCAGCTTCCTTATCTTGGGTGGGCTTCTGCTCAACTGCTGTGTGGCAGGGTCCCTCATGCGACCGATTGGGCCAAAGCCCACTCCCAAGGAAGCTGGAGAGGATACGGAGAAGGCGGGCACTAGTGTTGATGGCAGAAGAAAGGAGAAGAGGACTGTACTGCAGAGGATTAACAGCTTCATTGACCTCAGCCTCTTTACCCACCGTGGCTTCCTCCTCTACCTGTTAGGCAACGTGGTCATGTTCTTTGGTCTCTTTGCTCCACTAGTATTCCTCAGTAACTTTGCCAAGAGCAAGGACATCCCTAAGGACAAGGCGGCTTTCCTCCTCTCCATCCTGGCCTTTGTAGATATGGTTGCCAGGCCTTCCATGGGCTTGGTGGCCAACACCTCATGGGTCCGGCCCCGTGTGCAGTACTTCTTTGCTGCATCGATCCTCTATAATGGGCTGTGTCACATCTTGGCGCCGTTCTCCTCAGACTACACGGGCTTCGTGATCTACTCGGTTTTCTTCGGCTTTGCTTTCGGCTGGCTGAGCTGTGTGCTGTTCGAGACGCTGATGGATCTGGTGGGGGCTCAGCGCTTCTCCAGCGCTGTGGGCCTGGTCACCATTGTGGAGTGTGGGCCTGTGCTGTTAGGGCCTCCCCTGTTGGGTAAGTCTGGGAATGCATGCATTGTCTTCCTGTGTAAATCTGCAGTGTACCAGTTCCTCCTCGCTTGTAATTCTGAATCTTGCTTGTGGTGTCAAAACAGGAGAAAATTTCTATAAAAGTATCTATTGATAACTCGGAGAATTGAGTGTACGGGATCTTCAGGTGTTCGGAGGGCATGCATAGGCACACTGAATGCCTCTCTCCCCATTTGTGACCACTGTCTCTAACAAGGCATGGCCAGCCTCAAAAGGCACATTGGACCTCTCTGGGTTTCAGTATTAGGGACGTTGTAATGGAATTTAATAAAATGCTTTGATTGGAACCTTAATTTTTCTTAACTGATAGACATTGTGTTGATCAGTCACGTTTAACATGCAGTATGTTTTTAGCTAATGCTATTATTTTATTTATTTATTTTTAAGTACATCAGAGATTGATGAAAGGTTCTTCGTGTATACATGGAGCTTAAATCTTAAAATATTCATTCACGAATCAAAAAATTATTCACTAGGTTTCATTTAATTGTGGTGCGATGTGATTCTCATGGGTTTGGCTTAGAGCTGAGATCTCTGACGAGTTCAGCTGAAAACCCCGCAGTCCTACACTACGGACCCCCGCTGCTCTGCCCTTCAGTTGGGTGGCTTATTTTCCTTTATTTACCTCAATAAACCAATCAACGTCCCAGCATGGGTTACAGATGGTTCCGGATGATAAGCATCATAAATGTTCCCGTCCTGGCATGAGTGTGAGCGTAATAAGCGATGCAGTTTGAGAAATGACAGCAGATTGGGTCAGCCAGCTGCTCTGCCTTCATGTACAGCTATTAGACTACTGCCCTCGTGGTGTCCCCCCCCGGTTATCCTTGGGGCACCTGGATAGCAAAGTGATCCAAAGAGTTTCCTAATTCCACACACACTTCATCTACAGGGTCTCTCTGGCTTTAGATCAAAACCCAGATGGTTGTCTTGTCTCCAGCCAAACCACTGGCAGATTTCTGATACCTTTACAATCATTTTAGCCTGGGTATCTCACAGGATTGATAGTAATTTTTATTATGAATTACAGCTCACCTCTGTGACTGTTAATGCCCTGTATAAAGCATAAGACTTTTTCTTATCTCCCACAGGTATGTTTAAGGACATTTACAACGACTACAAATACACCTACTATGGCTGTGGGATTATCCTGATTGTGTCCAGTGTCATGCTTTTTGTGGGGATGGGCATCAACTACCGGCTACTGGAAAAAGAAAAGCAAGAGGAAGAGAGGAAGGCCAGGATGGAGGGTAGAGACGATGACTTCAGCGCAGGGAACATGGCTAAGCATAGCCTGGCTGGCAATGACCTGTCTGTGCCGCTAAAAGCAGCTGAGGACTCGAAAACAAACGAAGTTGCCGTCTAGTGTTTATTTGCTGCACGCAGGCTGGAGGCCAGGCTTCTAACCCGGGCTTTCCATTTTGAGAACTTGTATGTTTGGTACTGTATTGTTTCAAGATGGGGGGGGGGAAAGACATGGGTTGTTAGACCTGGCAAATAAGTATGTCAGCAGCCAGCACCTAGCACCATTTCCCCCCTCCCCAAATGTTTCATGACCATTGACTTTCTAACAAGTAATATTTTGTGGTAAGGGCACTTTTTGAGCTACCCTGATAGGTTTTCCTGAACACAGGTCACATGACCACATATATATGGTGACAATAAATAGTGTCTTAAGCACATGTGAGTCATATTGATTTGGGATCCATAATGCAGACTTGTTTGTTTTTTTTTCCCTCTTGTCAGGAGTAGAGAAATGAATAAATTCTTACGTAGGTCACAATAGGTACTTTTATACATGCACACACAAAATGAGCTTTTTGCACTACGTGAATGAAACTAAGAATATGATGCTAACACTTAATTCACACAATCTGTTTTCCCTCACTAAGGCAGTCGATCACATTTGATATTTCAGGCATCTGTTGGCAAAAGTCAACTTTTATGATCACAACCCAATAGCCATCATAACCACAGATTATTTTCCGTCACGGTAAATAAGGTTGGAGACTGCTGTTCTGAGGTTGCATGCATGTATTCATTCTAGAAGTCTGGTCAAGTGTTTTAGATTTAATATAATGTTTAGGGTCAGTGTAGTACCATGGGTTCACACCGGTAGGGTTATGGGTTTGATTATCGGCTTATGTATATGTGGAGTTTTTATGATCATGTGGGTTTTGTGCTGTGGTCCAAAGACACTCAATTGGAGGAATTGGTGTCTAATTGCTCATAGTATGTGTGTGTGCCCTGTAATGATCTGGCATCCTGTTGAGTGTCCCTCAGTTAGGGTCCAGCCTCACAGTGACTCTGTACTGGAAAAGCCGTTATGTAATATGGATAGATGATTTGCTGTGTATTTTAGTCTGGAATGTGATGTTAACTGATTAAGTGCTCTGAAGGATTTCATTGTAAGATAATTATATGAAGGTGGGCTTCTGACAGGAAACAACTCAAATAGCAGAATTTTGAATAAATGATCAATTTTTTTATTTTAAATTCAGTCCAGCTGTTAAATGTTAGTTACACATATTTGCTGCTAAATCATTGTGATTTGTCATTATCATGCAGATCATAAAAATTCCTAAACCTACTGTAAAATCTAGCTGTTCTAATATTAAACTGGAATGTAGGTCAGTGTGTCCTTACTGAAGTTGCATTCTAAAAAGTCGATGCTTGCAAATTCTAGATACGCCATAAGATCTGATTTTTGAGACCCTAAAGATCATACTAGGAACAAACAAGGAAGTATGCAAGTTAAGGAAAGCCACCAGTTTGACACTACAAAATTCATGATACCACAAACATGTCTTCTGTCATACTAGTACCGTTGTCTTTTGATGGCTGTTGCTACTTTGCCATACATCTCAGGATGTGTTCCATGTAGATTTCTCCCTTCTATGTGTCATTTCTTTATAACATATTTTGAAATAATCGTGGACTCTACACTACCCTCGAATGTCATTCGCATATCCATTACCAACTCCCACTCTACAGTAGGTGTGTGAATTTTTCTGCAAAGCATTTTTATCGTGTATGACTCAGAATTTTTGTACTGGAATAATAAACTTGTATTGGCTTTTTGGCTATAAATGGTTGCTTGGTCAATCACATTGCACTTAATAGAAGAGTTTCAAATGGACTGTATCAGAACAGTCAGACAAAATCGCGTATTTTACCTGGCCATTGTGTACAAACAATGGCAGTTATTTTTTGCAGGGAAAGGGTGTACAGCTAAGGATCTAGTGACAAGTGCCTTATTCCATCACCTGGGCAGTCCTTTGTATTTGATGCACTTAGAACAAGCGGCCCTCCCAGAGTCCCTTTCCTACCCTCTCATGTATCTATAATGTTGGTTGCTACTTACTTTTGAAAAGAATCCGAAAAACAAGGATTCTGTTATGCTTCTTTTTCCATGATTTGTAATCTAATATCCATTAAAGAGAGCATTTCCTTGAAATTTTTTATTTTATTTCAGTATCAGATTCTGCTCTTCATGGTCGCCAGGAAGCCTCAAAGGAAGTTTGTGTACTTCTGCAGGGTGATATTGTGGGTCACGGTGAAGGAGTACCAGCAGCAGTTGTCAGTGCTGACAGATGACAACCTGCAGAGGCCTTATCAATCTTTGCTGTGCCAGTTACATTCTGTGGCTCTCCTAGTCCGTCAACGACAAAGACAGATGAAAGGATTCATCTTGCATTGGGGATAAAGGCCTTCACTTGATTGAACCACTTGATAGCTGAATTCATGGTGATTTTTAGCAATACGAATGGCATAGCAGTTTGTTTCATTTGAAAAGGTATGAATGTAAAATTTATGTTAAAAATAGTTTGTATGAAAGTGGAAGTTTTAGTGTATGTTTAGGAGTTTAGCTTTGGGGAAAAAGTAAGGTTATTCACAGATGTTGGACCACATCGGATACGAGCTCTTTTTAGTAGTTTTTCTCTGGTATGAAGGGCATATTCCTGTGTTATAATACCTCCTGCAAAATGCCTAATACATGTAATAAAGAATCTTGTATCCAATTTCAGATAAACATATTTAAAGATGTGTATTTAATATGACATGCAGTGTTTCATACAATTTCACTAAAATTGTTCCAAGTAAAGCAGCTATAATAAAATGTTATGAAAATTAAGACTGTTGTGTATATTTTATTTTTCCGATTTCACTAAACTCATTAGCATTTCTTTCATTGTGATAGTGAGGTATATAACACAAAAAATAAGCTATAAGGTGTATTTAACTGTCACGTTGGTATACATGAAACTGGCAATCACATTAAGGCAGGGCTGCGCAACCCTACTGATGGAGACCTACCACCCTGCAGAGTTCACGTGTGTTAAATTAGTGCTGCACCTAAGCTCTACAGGTAGATCTCCAGGAGCAGGGTTGGGCAGTCGTGCATTAAGGAGTCATTCTCCCATGCGCCAGAGTGAAAATCATATTTTCCGATCGACTTCAGAAACGCGTAATTTAAGAACATTTTTTATTTAGGCGCCTGATGTGAGAATAGCACTGAGAATACAAAAACTCTCTGTTCAACTGCCGCATTTCAGAATATTTCTACTAATTATCTTGCGGGTGTCGCTGTTCGGTTTTAGTGTAAATTGCGAACTTTATAATACTTGAACTGGTGGAGATAACCGTCCCCTCGAAGCCAAATACCCCAAATAGATGTCGCACGTGCTTTATGCTAAGGCATTTCTGCACATGCGATATTTGGGAAGCCCTGAATTATTGTCTGTGAAAACTATCAAACAAAATTGCAATTGCATCGTTTTTGCAAACAATGTGCGAAGTATAGCTTGGTGTTATTTAATGATATTTTTTATTGTTTATAAAATAATTCACAAATACTGATATCACTGCGTTAATACCTAAAACCATCGTTTCAGGTTTACCTCGCGAGCCCCTCATCACGCGCCAAACCTAACGACTGAACCGTTAATCCCGGTTTCCTCAGGTAGGTAACAAGCGTTACCGGGTTACGCGTAACTTTATTCAGGGTATTTATCTAGTTTGTACAAAATGTAAAATATAGAGGCAGGCATAAACAGTCCCGAATATTTAATTTATCTTTCGTGTTAATAGTCCATATAAACATGGCTAAATTACCGTTTACCTTTCGTGATGTATTTTGAAATGACTTTAACTACTTTATTGTACATGACAACGATTATCTGATTATTGGGGGCGGATGAATTAATCAAAATTAAATAACTCCAATTTTATAAAGAGACGATGTGTTATCTGTTTGTTTTTCATTGTATTACATGTGAGAATGGAGAAGGAAAGACCGTTTAACTTCAAGCTCTTGGTGCCACCAAGGATCAGTACCGGACAGGTGTTTGCAGTCAGACCTCAAGAAATTACTCCAAATATTTCTGGCACTATGCAGCCAGTACAGGTAGCTTGTCCTGGGAATATGTGATCAAGGAAACCAATAATGAATTATACTAACACACTACAGGATATATTTTGATACTGTGCTTTGGTTTTTGCCTTGTGTGACATTATTAGTGTTTATTTTGACTAATATTGATTCCCTAATTAGGATTTCATCCTTAATGGCATCAATTATACTGTGAAGCCCTACAGTTAAATAATGTAGGCCTACTAATGATTTATTGTGATATTAAACTTAGGTCAGTTGGCTGGCTGGAGTGACATTTTCAATTCGAGACAAGTACATGCATACATTTACATGTGTGTAAGAGTTTTATTAGCTTGTAATTAGTCTGTAGGGTTACCAAATTACTCCAACACTTTTGATGTAGCTAATTTTAAGTTAGTAATGGAATAATACAGATTTGCTGTCAGACATCTTACGTAATAATCTGAAAGTGTGAGTGTCACACCAGATGCATGACAGCTGCCAACTCCAGCCAACTGTACTGAGTACTTACCATTCTGTGGCATGGTTTTGTTTCTTAGGCTCCCAGTAAGTGCCCTCAGAAAGATTTGAACAATCTATTTCAAAATACTAGCATGGTTGCTTCCTCAAAATCTTTCAAAACAGGTAAATTGCAATTCATAATTTTTATTTCTATGCAGATCAGCTTGATTATAACACTATATTTGTACCATGCATGCATGTAATGTGTAATGCAAAATAAACCTCTAAAATTAATTATAGTATGTTGAATACAAAAGTGGTGAATAAAAATAAATTGATGTCTGTATATATTTGTCGAATAGCTGAATTTTCTGTGGTTAAATAAAGCTCTACAGAAACACTTTTTAGATCAGTTTTAACCAAGTATATTACTTTGTTAAAAGATGCAACAAAGAAAATTGCTGTAATGCCAATGGAAAAAGAAGCAGTAAGTTTAAACATGAACAGCTGATTGTGAGTGTATTTTTGAATCATGTTGGAGATTGTGTGGTGATCAGATTGTTTCAAAGCCAATTATGAAAATGATTTTTATTTTTGCTTTAGAAAATTTCACTGTCAAGTGATTTGAGTTCTAAGCTTTTGGAAGAATTTGAAAAAATAAATAGCTGGAAACTTGAACTAGATTCAGAAATTGCACGAAAGGACAAATTATTGCACGAGAACAAAAGAACAATTGAAAATCAACGCAAAGCAATTCAGGAGCTACAGGTACATTTTGAATTTTTTGTACAATTTGAAAAGTTAAATAAATACAGTGGCTTTTGTGTAATATGAAATTGAAGATCATGCCGTTTTGTTTTGATCTTATAGTTTGAAAATGAGACCCTTAGCATAAAACTGGAGAATCAAATGTGTGAAAATGCAGAGCTGAAAAACAAGTACGTACAGGAAAGAAATCGCAATATAATGTTGTCATGTTCAGGTTGGAATAATTTAAATGGTCATTCATGACCTATAATTCCTGAAAGCATCTTATTTTACTTAATGTATCATTAAGCAAAAACGGCAACATCTGTGGTACTTACATGAATTACATTACAGAAGCAGTGCAACCCAAAATCTGTGTACTATTCTGAATGATGCTTTTGAGAGATCAGTAGAGAAGATGAGTTTATGTAAGTAATGTATCAATGGTAATTTTTTTATATTTATTAGAGAACCTCTTTATGTCTATTTTTTATGCCAATTATACAACTTTTAAAACATACAGTGTAAATGATTCTTGTAGTTGAATCTGAACGGCTGGAAACCCATGAACTCTTTATACAAAACAGCGAAACCATTCAGGTACTTGTTCTTTATTTATTTTAGTCAGATACCTGACTGATATACATTGAAATAAAATAGCAACAAAATGCTGGAATTATCCCCGCGACCCAGTAAGGATAAGCGGTTTGGAAAATGGATGGATGGATGAATGGATGCTGGAATTATCTGTCTTGTGGCAAATTTGATTTCAGAGGATGATCAGTGCATTTGAGGGCCTTCGTGGTCAAACTGAATCTGATAAGTTAAAATGTAAGTTGGAAAGGGATATCACCAAAACATTTATGTATTGTATCCTGTACATTACAGTGCCTCACAAAATAGAACATATAAAAAATAAGATATCTTGTGAAACAGAATTTAGTTACTACTAGTTTTTACATTTAAGTAATTTCTTTTACTAAATTGCTTATAAAATCCCGTGTGTAGTCAAGGAAGAGCTCAAACAATATGAGGATATTGAGCAGAGGTTTCAAGAGGAATTAAGAATGAAAGAAGAAGAGGTTGGTATTTTATGTATGTTACATATATATTTATATATATATAAAATCTTCATAAAACAAAAACAATATAATTCATTTGTATTTTACATTTAAGGTTGCAATGCTTTGGGTGAAAATGAATGACAAAAATAACAAACTCCAAGAGGTACTTAAAAACTTTCAGGATAAGCAAGAGGACTGCATTCAGTTACAAGAAGCAGCAAGTATGGATCGATCATTTTCTTTTCCATATGCTGTCTTGTGCATATTATAGATAATGCTGTACATATATAAATTCACAGGGCAACACTATGAAATGCTTCAAATTTCCAAACAAGACCATGAGCTGCTGCTTGAAAAGTTACAGAGAACAGAAGAATCTCAAAAAGACATTGAGGTTGGTACTGTGTGGTATTTAATAAATTATTAAGCATAGAATTATTCTTAGAATTAATTAAAGTACTGTGCAGAAGTGTTAGGCAGTCAAGGAAAATAATGTTTGAATGATCTTCATGTTGGTGTAAAACTGGTATTATGTCTGCCAAAATGTCAGCTTAACCATTTCAAAATCTTTACTAAAATCACCCTCGTATTTGCAGCAACTGTCTAATACGCCAGTTTATTTTATGACCATTAACATACCTCATATGGCTAATCAATACATCATTGACTTGTTTAAAATATTTTAATTAATTAAGCTGTTGGTGAAATTTAACAAATATGTGGAAGGGCTGGGGTGTCCCTCAGGAGAGTTTTAGAAATTGGAGCGGTCTTCTAGCCATCCAACAAGACATCAGTAACTTTTTGAAGAACAGAAAAGTTTTGGAGTTTTTGCTGTGGTATTCTTAATTTTCATATGTTGTAACATTAAATTGCATTTTTGTTTCGAGCAAATACTACCCGGATAATTAGCTTTAAACATTTCATTTCACTGTGTGAGACTATTGCACAGTACTGTATATCAACAAACTAAATTAATTTTTAAATATTGCAATGTTTCCTCTAGGTTTGCAGCTTTTGGGGGGATGGGGGAGGGGAAGACAGATGGATACCGACGGGATTCATGGTTGTTCATGTGTTTCTTTTAATGATAGCAGTCAATATAACAATTGAACTAAACATCAGAACATTTCTTTTTTATGACAATTATCCACAAAGTGTGCAGTTTTTGTCACTACAGTGTATCTTTTTGGGGTTCTGGAAGAACATTTCTAGAGCCTCTTGATATGGGAAGTAAGAAACATCTGGCCCATTTATTGAGATCCGCATGTAGGCTGCAAGATGGTCTCCTTGCAGCCTTTTGAGGATGTTTGTCTTGACCTACAACTACATAAGCTGTTAGGCTTTAAAAGTGATAGTTGATAGTTTAAAATAGTGATAGTTTAAAGCAGAAAATCTCATTGTGAAACTTATTTATTACGTGACATATTTTCCGACGCACACTCTCTGTCCACTGATGGGAGTGTGCTCACCTGTGTGTGCCCGCACATGCTTGTGTGTGCGCACACATGCCTGTGCGCGTGCATCGGGGCTGAGCTCCACTACAGAGAGCAGAGGAGAATTTTAAACACGCGACCGTGTAGAGACAAAAACGAGAAGCTATTGTGTAAATAAGATAACATAAGGCTATTTAGTTTGTTTAATAAAAAGACAATGTAAAGACCTGTTCTATAGAAAAGGTAACCTTCAATGACTTCTGTTGTGATCTGTTGTGATCTTATATAAAAAATAAAATTAAATGAAATTTACTTGACCTTCAAGGTGGTGG
>JAODJX010000129.1:25363265-25373332 GCA_026776945.1 Isichthys henryi | reverse complement strand
TCCTTCTTTTCTTTCTTTTGTTCTTTTCTTTCTTTTTCTTCCCCCTCCTAATCCGTCCCTCCTCTTCGACCAGCTCAGCCACTGCAATATTTTACATGTGCTAAAAATGAAATAAATAAAAAATGTTAAAAGAAATCGATCAACATGAGGTGCCTTTGCAGAGTTTATAGAGCCCCTCATGGTAAAGCAAACATGATTGGCACAGCAGTGCATTTAGATCATGATTCTGCTTGCTAAAGCTGCCGGACAGGGCAAAAGTAAAAAAAATATATATATATCTCACAACATTTTTATTTAAACCACAACATTCATAATATGAATAATTTTGTGAAATTTATATTTTTTAGGTACTGGAACTTTCAGAGACAAAAATTGAGAATTCAAATTTAAAACAGAAGCTTGAAAATGAAGTGAGAGACAAGGTAAGTTTTAAACATCGTGAATGTTTTATGGTTAATAAATACTGAATTCTTTTAATACTGAATAAATGCTGCTAAATTAAACCAGGATCTTGTGGCTTATAGGACAAACTTAAACAGGAAATTACAGATTTGAACTTAAAAATGAAGTCTGTGCAGGAGGACGTGAAAGAGAAGGTACACTGTATAGTCATTTTAAGACTCAATACTTGTTAAGTCTAATTGAATTTTCTGTTTATTCATTATTTTTCATTCTTTTTGAATTACTAGTAACATTGGAAAAAATTCTCTTGATTCGTTTTTGTGTGTATGATTTGATTTTATAACAGGTATAAATTATTATAAAGTATAGCAACATATTTAATATTTAGTTTTATATAACATTGCTGGCAGTATGAGACAGAAAAAAGTTTTGTTTTTTGAAAATTCAGCTTTTCTTTTTCCCCCGTCTTATTTATGTGTTTGTTTTGCTAGACACCTCAACATAACATCAAAGAAATATGTTGCAGTGCAAGCCAGGAAACACAGTCTTCACTCAGGTTCATGAGGAAATCAGCATTGTCCAAGAAGAAGGCAGAAAATGGCGCTGATATTAAAGATTCATTTCTGGGTCCTTCCAAAAACTTTATGAAAACACCACCAATTAAAGTAAGAGAAGATCTGATCTTTTTCTAATATCGGTTTATGCCCTTGAAGTGTGATATTTAACATATTCAGAATCCTTTGATTTGAATTTGTAAAGTTCTTACACACCTGGGCCATTGTTTTTGATGGCCATTTTGGTTAACCTTGTTCATTTATGTCATTGTTGATGTATACTTCTCTACTGGCAAGTTTTAAATCTGTGTTATGTTAAAGGAGTCAGGAAGAGAAAACTTAAAAACTCAGTCCTGCATTTCACTCAAAAAGACAAACACCACACCACGGATTAAGGTAATTATACAATTAGTTTTATTTGTTTCTTCACCCTATTTATGTATCCACTGTGTTATTTTAAAAGATTATCGTATCCATTCTAAACATTGTACCAAAAGTAAGCAGCAGAGTGAGTAAAGTAGTGTCTTAAGTGTGAAGTAACAGGTTTTTTCATTTTAGTCATACAGAATACGTACACCACCTTCTACTGGAAAATCTGTGCCCTGGATTAAAACTGTCCTGGAATTTGACTCCACATCTGATAGCTCTGAACAACAGGATTTACTGGTATTTTTAAGCATTTTTTCCCAAATATGAAAGCTAGGGTTGCTTGTCTCATAAATTCAAAGGTTTTGTTATTATTATTGGTTCAACATTGTACAGTATTACATTGTATTATGTAATGCACAAATGTTATATGGTGCCACTAAAACATTCTTTTCAAATTGTTGTTGCATGGAAGAGTTTTCTTGTTGAAGGTGAGCCCAATGTTAGGAAGGCAGGTGATTATGGAATATCTATGCATCCTCCAAAGGTACAGTATTTATTGTAGGAAGTTAATTGAAATAATGTACCAAATTTAAGCAACAGTAGCTCAGCACATGTCCAGTGGACCATGCATGTCTATTCTACAGAATGCAGGGAAATAGTGCTATGTGACAATTAATAACCTCAAGTCATTGTGTAAAGAAGCAAGCAAATTATTGTGTACTGTTTCATTCTGTTTTGTTTGAGCTAAATAAAGAAATTTGTATTGTTGTTTGTAAATTGATAGCCATGTAGCGAATAATGTGCCACACCTTTCATGTTCCTAGTTTGCTAGTAGTGCAAGTGTCAGTATGATTATTAGAGTACAGTAAAATGCGGTGTACAGATTGCAGGTTATATGCCTTCATTGTCACTGTATGTACAATGTACTGTATTAGCCCAGGGTGTAGTTTGCCCCATGGGATAAACTCCAGGCTCAATCTTGCATTGAATCAGTGGTTCTTAATTATATTTATGGTTTTCCACAGAGGTCACAGTAAGATGTTTATTTGTCTTTTATTGATAACAAAGTTATTGGGGGTAGAACCTTTTCAACTGGGGTGAGGAGACTGAGAAGATACAGGAAGCTTTCAGCAGTATTAGGGTCTAAAAATACTAAAAACATGTCATTTCAAATTTCGCTGTTGCCATATTTAATCATTTAAAATTAAATTTTATGCTAGTTAATAATTGTTAATTTGCCGCTTAATTGTGAGAAATTGGTCCTAAGTTCTGTAAATGATGAATAAACTGACACTGATGCGTACCTAGGCTACGATAAATTTCAGGAAAAAAATTTAGGGTAACACTTTACTTAATTAAATCAGTCATTATAATGCATTATAGATACCTTCATATTATAAACATGGTCATGAATGCTCTATGACGCTCTCATCAGTATTGCACTATAGGTACTTTAATAATTCATTATAAAGGTCGGTATAAAAATTAAGGATGCTTTGTACTGCATTATGAAGGTATTGTGCATTATAGATGAGAGCTTCATAGAGCATAATAAATAATAAACATGGCTATAATGTGTTATGCCTTATAAATATTTATTGCTGTGTTCATTTATATGACTGCTTTAAGTAAAGTGTTAAAAAATAGAGTTTATCAAAAGAATTTAGAGTTTAAAAAACCTTTGTGAAGTCTTGATTTATTGCAAATATCATGGTTGGAAATCCAAATATAGGCATTGCACACCACCTGTCTCTTCAAGTGTCTCACTTAGTTAAAAAGGCTTTGTGTATGTGTGATGAATTTATTAATCTGTGTTGATGGTTAGAAGTCTCAAGAGTTTGCATTGTAGTATCCTGATATTTTTCAGTCATAAGATGTTGAATGAAGTCATTTTACTGCTTTTTCACATTATGCCATACTGTCCTTTCTGAGCCAGAGTCCCACTGTGTCTAAATCCCCTGGGGTGGCTTTGAAACTGGCAGCAGTGAAAAGAATGAGAGATGCTGGATGGACAGCTGTAACCAGTGCAGATATGAAAAAGAAGAAAAAAGCATCTGAAAAAATTTTTGCTTAGCTCTTACTCTTTTACAGGACTTGATGGGTAGTATTAAGATCTGACTGAATTGCAGTTCTGTTTGTATAATGACAGACTAAGAGTTTAATCTAATAATTTTAGCAAAATTTTGTTGAGTTAATTAGACTAGTTCTTTGGTTCCAATTAATTATTTAGGTTTTAATGTGTGTGCAAGTTGGCCTGTTACTTGTATAATTTATTACACTTCATTTACATTGTATTTATAGTGTCATTAATGTTAGTACTTGATATTAGCCATAACTATACTTTATAAACCAGTTTTTAATGTCAAATTGATCTTTATTTAAAATGTTATATTTTATTCTGTCTACTTCCTTTTGTTGTTGTGTTCATTGAATATGTTAGCTTGCTGTTTTAATAGTGTTGAAATTAAATACTTTAATGAATAGCATGTCCTTGTTAACATTGTGTTTACTTTCTAACTGATTAAAGTATGTCATGGCTGAATTGGCAATTTGAAACTTGGCCTTGTTAGCAAATTAAAATTCATTTGTGGAAAAAAATGTATTACGTTCAGAACCTCACTTTGGTTGACTAAGAATCATTACCAACTGGCTGAAATGTTTCAAAGTTACAAGTCCCTTGGTCCGGGGACTTATTCTCTTCATCTTCATTCATGAACTCCAGTCGAAATTGGGTGGGTTGTGAGGGAAATGGATGGTCGGCATTGATTTCCTCATCATGCAGAGTGGTCATAGTAGGATTGTAAATGCGAGGGCCATCGTAGAGTCCACCAGAGATTACTAGAGTGTCATCTGCTGCCACAAACCTGTCCACTGTGAAAATAAATAGTGGTGTTTGATCATGGTAGCAGAAATATAAAGGTGCTCTTACCAGTCTCAAGTGCATAGCTGAAACTAAATATTTTTAAAGTTCTCACCTGTTTCCTCAGAATTATAGAGAGGACGATGAGAGTACTGAGTCTTCCGTTTGCATCTGTATATGGCGTACGTGAACATGACCAGAAAAGCCAATCCAGTGATAACACCGAAGAAAATAGTCATGTTCTGTTCTGAATAGGTCATTCCACCTGGTGCTTCTGTGTTGATGTAAGAGGGAACAAATATTAAAAGATGAATATAGCCTATAAATATAAGAATAATCTTTATATAGCACTTTTCATACATGGAATGCAGCTCGAAGTGCTTCACATATGAAGTTATTAAATTGGCAATAATCTTGCCATATACAATGAGATGTGTTGACTAAATTCAATATAGTTGTCTTATGTGCTAACTAAAAATATTGAGTTTTTAGAAATATTTACCTTGGGTGCTGAAATAGCCAGGGGCAGATGTCCATGCTGTGATGTTTTTATTCAGCCGTGATTCAGTTGTTTGTGATTCATAAGTGGTGTAATTTGATGTGATGCTGACGTTCACAGTTGTCCAGGCTCCTTGGGTAGTGACGGGGAATGTGACATTAAATGCTGTTGTGACTTTGGTTGAAGGTTGAAGGCCTTTTGTCATCTGAGAGGTTGTAGCTCCGTTTGTGGTTTGTGCGAGTGTTGTGGATTTGGAGAATCCGAGGTTGTCTTGGGTCAAATTTAGGGAAAAAATACCAGTGGTGGAATCATTCTGGGTGTGATTTGGCAAAGCTGTTGTAGCAAAAACAGTGATATTGGGAGCAGAGATTGTTGGGACAACATCCGTGCCATTGGCAGTACTGATTTGATCAGAAGACCCCATTGTGGCAAGTGGTTCAGACAGAACAGTCAAAACAAAATTGGCTAGAAAAAGAATCCAACAAAATCTTTGTGCGGGGGTCATTTTCATGTCTTGGGACCTATTTAAATAACAAAAAAAAATAATAATACATTTATAAATGTAATTTTAAGTGAATCTTCTTATTTACTGATATATATTACCAAATGATTAGTAACAGTTTAATAGTTAAGGAGCAGACCTTAAAATGTTACCAAAAAATGAATTTGCATGATTGAAAATTTGTATTTATTGTTACATAAATATCAACAAAAAATTACATATAAATAGATCTGAAAAGTAAATAATGATGGGATTACTATGTACCGTTATAGTCACTGCCTTTGGATTGAAAGATACCAGTAATGATGCGAAGTAAACTATTCAGTGACTGGCAGTATACTCTAATCACGCCCACTGTGGGAAAGCCATTATCATCAATATACTGGAGTTCCATTATATCATTATACAATGACCATAATCTGTAGTGTGTGTGTTCCTTTGCAAAGGACTGGCATCCTGCCCAGAGTGTCCCCTGACTGGGATAGATTTCAAGCACTCCAGCAACCCTGTACTGGACAACAGGTTAGAAGATAGATGAATGACAAATAATGTTGATCATATGAGTTAATAGTATTCTGACCAATAACCATTTCATTATCATAAATTTGGCATCCCTATTTTCCTTAATGCATATGTTTATACCCTTGACCCTCTACTGGAGAAGCCATTGGAAAACAGATGGATATGCATGATTTACTGAACAAAACTGGTGTAATATGAATACACAAGGGAGGCTACCTAAATGGTAAAAGTATAAGAATTTGTTTTGCAATACCATAACAAAATGTGCTCATAGGACATCTTAGACCATCTTACGTAACCATAGTGCCTCAGGTATTTAAAATTGCATATTCCTCTACTACACAGCAAAGTTGAAAGTAAAGCTGGTCGGGTCTTGTTCAGTAAATGCTTTTCCATGAATCATGTGTTTACATGCTCTGGCATACAGAAGGAAAATATTCAGCTAGTCTATAGCTTTCTTTCTTCACGGGCTCTTCCTGCGAGTCACCTAAAAGAGCCTATGGAGTACTGTAAGGAGAAACAGCGTTCTGATAACAATGCTGGAAGAAACAAGACTTTTGTGCCTCCTGCACTTCACCTGGGATCTGGGCATTCAGTCTTGTGGCTTCAGGGCTTTAGGTTTCATTTTCTTGGGCATTTCACACAAACAAGGAGAGCATGTCCGTACCTGTTGTACACTGTACTCTAGGCAAAGATCTTTACAAAGAGAAACCTTGCTTTGCAACTCCCTTTCACCCTTCTTATTCATTAACATTATAATAGAGATTTGTGACACCCATCAAATTCAAGAATTAAGATCAATGAGCTTCTCCGTGTTATTGTCCTCTGTCCATTACAGCTGCAGGCATCTATGTCTAGTCTCTGAAATCAGGAAGTACCTCTGAACAGGGTCATTTCCCTGCTGCTCTCACACAAGCATCCATATCTCAAACGGCACAAAATGCCTATTTGCACCAACTAGTCTAAATGAAGAATGAAAAAGGATGTTTTTCAAGAGAGTAGTGATATTCTTGGATGGAATGTTTGGCTTACCGGAGTTCTAGCAGACACCCTGGAAAATCCACACGTCAGAACTGTTTGTTCTTTGAAGTTCAGCTTTCCCTATCTACTCCCTGGGAGCCTGGGAGTGTTGGAGGAGGGCTCACATAATACCTGGGCAGGTAAGTGGGAGGGGCCATAGCTTTGTTGACTCCCAGAATTGTCAGCCAGTTGTCTAGGAGACGGGATTGTTATGCAGATCGACCCTGCCCATGTTTTGTTTGGTTTTGAGGAACTGCTATATTCCAGTGTTCGTTTGATAGTGTTAGAATATTATATGTTCTTTAATCTATAATGCAACAATGGTCTGTTGGAAACACCTTCAAAAATCAATTTAGAAGTGAGCAATGCAATAGAATTTATGCACAAAAGTCTGCCATTCAACCACGTAAATGCCATTAAAAAATAACCAACCAAACATGATCAAGGCAAAATAAATGTCTGGGAGGATCATGTTTATTTTGATATATCTATAAAAACATGGTACTGTTTTACCATAAAACTGTATTTTCAATATAGCTGTACATGGATAATTCTACAATAACTTAACCACAGATGGTTTTTGGCCCACAAAAAATTAGAATATGCGTGTTATTTAAAATAGACTACAAAAGTTTATAAAATAAAAAAAAGAATTATCCCTTATATGCAATATGTGTGAAACAGTTTTGAGTTTTTTTAGTAATAGTGTTCATTAATGTGTGAAATAGAAATACTACATTAATATAATCTACTGAAGTGTGAAATCCACAGAGACTTAAATTGCCTGACAAAGGCCCTGTTGTTTCTGGTGAAATGAAATGCGTTTTTGCACACTTTTGTAGTTTATGGTTCAGTGTTCTTTAACAAGACCAAACAGCTCTTAAGCTACATATACTCAGATGAGGTCATTGATGTGTAATGCCATTCATCAAATTTGATGTAACTGCCAGAATGGACTTAGACCTCGTTTGGTCCTCTGGTTGTGGGAATCAAATTTTAATCAAAGTGGGAATGCACATCTACAATCCGGCTGCAGTTCAGAACCATGTGAGTTTTTCATGGTTCTTATCCACAATATCCATCTGTGAACCGATGAAGGTTATGTTTTGCTTTCCCTCCTTTAGACTGGAGATTGACTTCACTGGCGTTTCGGGCTCCGGTGTCTGAAAAGGAAAGACACAAAACAGACTTGAGCCAAATGCCATATGACAATATGTCAGGTTCTGATATTCTTTATTTTGCAGACTGTACCGTGGAGGAGTCATCGCAGCTGTTAAAGCAGAATAAATCACTCTTCCTAACAAACAGATCAGGCCGGATTGTTCTCTGCTTGCAGCCACCTAGTGGAGGAGGTACGTGAATGTATGGTAACAATTATAGTGTTTGGCATGTACAGTAACATCGAGGTTAAAGTAAAGTTTTATTAAGAAGGCATTTAAAATGAAAATATGTAGGAGTACTAGCAGGAAAAGAAGATCATGGGAAATATGATATCCATTACCTGTGACACTGCTGACCAGCAGTCCTATGATGATGGTCGCCAATGTCCCCACAGGACAGAAGTAAAGGTAGGACAGTGAGTACCAGCTGTCTGCTAAGGCTGGTCTACTGCTGCAATAGTAAAATTGGTTATCTGCAAAATGAATATCATTCAGCTATTTTAGTAAGGCACAGTTTGGTGAGCTCATAATAGGATGACCCAGATACAAGCTGTGAATGGCCAAGGTATTTCAAATATTTATAACCAGGACAAGACATCAAAGCCCTTTAGCATCTGAGAGTGATTGTTGTCAAACTCTGACTTTGAATTGAACTAAAAAGTGAGGGGGAAAAAACACATTTACAGCAACCATAACATCTTATTTTTATAGCCTTAGATTCTTAGAATCAAATTTCTTGTGACTTAACATCTGTGATTAGAGATCTGTGTGCTCACATCGTTTTTGCCTCACCTCCTGACCAGTTATCAATAAGCTGTGTTCCCTGTAGAGATTGTTGGTATACCCTTGAGCAATGCACTTCACCTGCTGTGCCTACTGTAGCTGTCAATGTCCAGTTTGATCAATGACTCATACTGCAACATCCCAGGCCCTGATGAGGATTATGGGTGTAGAGGCTTACTTAGGAACCGTTGGAACAAATGTTTGTGTGCTGCTCCAGGGTGACATGGTGGTGAAGTTCTGAGTATTGTTGTAAATGCACCCCTCTGTGCTCAAAGGAAGTGGTCTGGTCTTCTCTGGCAGAGGAGGGTACACCTGGGCCCCAATACCCACCCACAGTGTCAGCAAAAGGCCTGTAATCATTCCCACAAGACCTCCCTAAAGAGGACAGAAATGCATTCTGATTAAGCAGAAATTGACGAAATAATATATGATACCACAAACCAGAATTACTTATGCTATATTCAGGGTGAACAGCATTAATAAGACGATAAAAAAAATATCATATTTCATAGCTTTTATTAAAAACTTCTTTTACAATAGTTAAATATATTACAGTTGTAAGAATGATAAAAAAACTGCACACATGGACAGCAGTAAGTGTAAATGGAGTACTTACAGATGAGTTTGCACAGCGGAAAAACATTCCAAGCAAATAAAGTCCCAGCAATGGTCCGCTGATCATTCCAAATACGGACAGGGCTGCCTGTGAGATTAAACAATGAAATGTTTGACATTTGATTGGTCATGACAGATGTTAACCAGCAGAGGGCATGATTGCATTCCATTTGTACAGGACGCTCAGAAAGTATTCACTTCTTTTTTCACACATTTTGTTATGTTGCAGCCATGCTGTAATTTGATTTTTTGAATGAAATTTTTAAATCAAATCTGCAAATAATACAAAATGCAAACAATTTTGTAAAATTTTTGTACGTCTTAAAATATTTCTGTAAATGTATCAAAAATAAGATATATCGGTAGTATTCAGACTTTACTCAGTGCCATACTCGGTTGAAGCACCCTTTGTAGCAATACAAGCCCGGCACAACTGGATTTGGATCTTTTACCCATTCTTATCTGCAGAATCTCAGATACTAATTTCAGGTCTCTCCAGAAATATTTGATTGGATTTAACTCCAATACAGAGCCACTTCAACCACCACCACAGTTTGTCACCTTGGATGATGCACTAGCAGCCATTCTGCACCAGTACACTCACCACCCAGTAGCTACGGTGGTGAAGGTGCAGGAGAGAATTCACCAGTTAGATATAGGGATAGGGGCGGCATGGTGGTGCAGTGGTTAGCACTGTTGCCTCGCACCTCTGGGAACCGGGTTCGAGTCTCCGCCTGGGTCACGTGTGTGGAGTTTGCATGTTCTCCCCATGTCGTCGTGG
>JAODJX010000129.1:25325888-25358265 GCA_026776945.1 Isichthys henryi | reverse complement strand
CCAAAACACACTCCTGTAAAGTGCATTGGGGCAACCTTGTTGTGAAAAGCGCTATATAAAAATAAATTGAATTGAATATAATAATTTAACAATTATGTCAAGTTTTCATGACAACATTATACCGAACACCTTGCATTTCTTTCTTGGTTAATGTCAAGTTGTCATGACAAAGACACCGTCAGACAATATCATCTTGGCTAATGTCAAGTTGTCATAATGATGACACCCAAACAATGTTATCCTGACATTCCAAAAACCGAATGACACATTATGACAACAGTCATAAACATCAATAATGTGTCATTAATTTGCATGACATGTGTCATGTCATTTTTATGTCATTCTTATGACGGTTACATGTCACTCTTATGTAGACCCGTTCAAATAAAGTGTTACCAAAATAGAGTACAGTATTGCCTAATGCTACATTTACAGTATACTATACAAATGTTACGCCTACTAATTCATAGAACACAGTATTGACTGCCGTTTTGCATTCACAGTAAGGTAAAATGAGTAAATGAACAGGACTGCAAACTTATTGACAGAAGTCATATATGTAACCAAGATACAATTCAATAAAATTCGTAAAGGAAACATGTACTGTACGTACAGGGTACAGGTATTCAATCAATAAAAAATTACGTAAAGACGTACAGAAAAAATAAGTTGTAAAAATACTACGTGGGCGCTAACCACGAAAGAGAGAGAGAGAGAAGTGTACCCAGAATATCCAAAACCTAATCACTGGCAGCATGTGCTGAAGTGTATTGTTTACTCAATACATGTTTACGCAGGGCTGGGATGGACATTTTTACTTCTTCACTAATGAGGGACACACTAGACCCCAAATCAAGTAAAATGTTGACCTTTGTTCCATCCATGAGACCTTTCACATATGCAGTAGAGTTACCCTGAGAATCAACTGTATCTGAGTGAGTCACTGCACTCGTATGCACATTTGTTTTAACATGACCCTGGCCACAAGGGATTGGCATTTTAGTCACAGCACCAGTCATTAAAAGTGTCCCGAGCTGTTCTTCCATGAACTTCTTTGAGCCCAACTTTCACACAAGCCCTCAGAAGGTGGCCGCTGCCTGCTCGGCCCCGCTCACAGCGTAATGCAATAACAAGGGGCCCCTCCATATCAGTAGCTCCCATTTTGTAATACTTGGTGCGTAGCACAGGGTCCAAACCTAACAGATATTTCTCACACTAGCACATTTACAGTACAGTATACTAATGTTACCTCTACTAATTCATAGAACATTGGCTGCCGTTTTCTTTAGCATTCACAGTAAGGTAAAATGAGTAAACGAACAGGACCATAAACTTATTTACAGAAGTCATATATGTAATCAAAGTACAATTCAATAAAATACGTAAAGGAAACATGAACTGTACATACAGAGTACAGGTATTCAATCAATTAAAAATTACGTAAAGACGTACAGAAATAATACGTCGTAAAAATACTATGTCTGCACTAACCACGAAAAAAGAAAAAACAAAAATACATACACACATGAAAAATACTTAAAAAAAAGAGTAGTATGGGTACTCACCAATGATGAATATTGATTTAAGATAATGATGATTATGAATTAGCTCTGCAATATGGTGTAAATATGAAAATGACTGCGTACACGAGGAGTTACAGCTCCTCAGAGTCTCCCTCTTCAGGTGGGGGTTTATGGGAACATTTGGGTTTGAATTTACATTAACATGTACTTACTATTACAAAATAGTAAATTAAGTATTTTATAGTATTTATATAACCATTAGTGTTCCAAAGGGAATAAACTTTGCAAATGGGATTCGCATTTTATAAAGTTACAGTACAGTATGTACATGAAAAGGAACATTTCCATAAGAAAGCCACGTTTTTGAAGAGATTTTTAACTGATTTATATTTTATATCTTGAACTTTCCCCAAAAACACAGTAGAATCTTCATTAACCAAAAATTTCTTACCAGTTCTACCCTTAAAATCATGAAAACGTATAAATTACTATGAAAATTAAACATAAACACTTCTGTAGTGTTCTTTGATAATTTCGCAGATGTCCAAAAAAAATCGCGGATGCAAATAAGTTTGGTTCCAATGAAATTTTCGCGAATCTGTGATTTGCTGATTGTACAGTCAAAAATCGAAAATAAGATCAAACCAGGATTTCATCGAAGGACGCCACTGCCACCAATGTAGTGGCCAAGTGAGCTGGGTAGGGGTTTGGAATTGATCATGTTCAAAAGACACTTGCCAGGTCATGCTTCTCCCTTTTTCTGACTCTTTGAGTAATATGAACATCAGTGTATATGGCCAAAAAGAAAAACTGATACAGACCCGACCAATCGTCAGAACATGACTTAGACATTAATGATCGATTTCCAATGTTACAATTTTATCTCACTTATTGAGCTTTTGAAAATTACTATTAAAAGCATTTTTATTTCAATTCCTATTCCCACACTATGTCGTGAATATAGTAGGTTTAGTATTCTTCTCAGTTTGCACAAATGGCTTGTGGTGCTAAGTGTTGAATTTTTTTATTGACACGGTGCTGACCAGGGAAGCAGAAGCCTGGAGATATAAAAATATGGAAAATACCAGGTTTATTGGGAGTAAAAGGAACAAACAAGTGGTAAGGCAGACTGACAATACATTGACCGGACTGGGGAAACAAACGGAAACGTGGACTAAGTACATTGGACTAATGGCAACGATCAGAAACAGCTGGTAAATACGGGGAATCCACATGGGGTTAATGAGGGGATGTGGTACACGGAAGTAGTGGATGATTGGGGGAGGAGAGGATCCAGGGACACAACAACACCTGGAGAGACAAAAGCAACAACATAAACGGGGCCCAAGGAACAGCACGGACACACAGAACTGGTACAAAGTAGATAACTCGAACAATAAGCTACAACCATGGGGAACGCGGACAAACACAAAGACACCAAAGACGGAAACACAGGACCGGGGAACACTAAAGGGGACAATGGAGGGACCACACCAGGGAACAAAGGCACGAAGGGATGAGGAGGAAACACAGGGTACACACCCACAGGAGGCACATAGAGACCTGCAGAGGACGAAGATGCAGAAGGACGTGGAGCACACACAGGGGGCACAAAGGAACCGGCGGGGAACAAAGACACAGAGGGACAGGAAGGAAACACAGGGGGCACAAAAGAACCAGAAGGTACTGAAGGATGAGGGGGAAACACGGGGAGCACAACGGGACCAGAAGGGAGCAAAGGCATGGAAGGACAGGGAGTACACACGAGGGTCATGAAGAAACCAGAGGGGAACAACAGTGAAGCGGGACGGGGAACGAGCACAGGGGGCACAAAAGGACTAGAAGGCATGGATGGATGATGAATAAACACAGGCGGCAAGGAAGAAGGAGGGAGGAGCAGTGGTCAGACCATCAGGGACCTCCTTGGGGACAGGGGTCATGAAAAACGGGGACCTGGGAGCAGGGTCAGGGATAAGGGAGATGGGTACCGGAGGGTACCAAGGGGGCTGTGGCCGAGGGGTCAGGGACCAAGGGGATTGAGGTCAGGGGAGCAGGGACCAGGGAAACTGAGGCCGGGGGAGCAGGGACCAAGGGAGGCAGAGTGTCGGGCAGCAGGACTGGGCCCTCATGGGCTGGCACGTTGACCGCTGGGACTGGGGCCTCGGGCACCAGTATCACGGGGACTGGCTTCTTGGGAGCGGGCATCACGGAGACTGGCGTAGGGTAAAAAGTGTTGGACTAGGGTCTCACGCGCAGATGATACAGCGGGCAGATGAACCTTGGGGGCAGACAAAACAGCAGCTGCGCAGGCATCGGGCGCAGACAGAACTGCAGCTGCACTGGCGTCGGGTGCATAGTTCAGGAGGGCAGCGGTCGCGGAGACGTAGGGTGTCCTCAACGAAGTGGCAGATCCCGGAAGGGCTTCAGACGCACCCCCCCGTTTGCGATCCTTCCGCTTTCTTTGCAGCGCAGACATAGTAGGGGGGATGGGGAGTTCAGGCTGCCCGGACGGTGGGAGTAGAGGCAGCCCTTTGTCCAGGTGTACTTGTCTGATCAGTGCCTTCGCCACTCCTTTCCTCAACTGCTGCAGGTTGGCTTGCACCTTTGCTGTGAGGGGCAAGTTGTCGGGCGGGGAGATCTGTTCCAGGATCTCCCTTGACCTTGTAGCGAGGGTGTGAGCTGTGTGGTCCTTTTTTTTTTACCTCAGGCTTGGTGAGCCAATAGATCGTCTCATTGATCAGCTCAAGGTATTCTTCCTCTGTGAGAGGAAGCGTTTTCTTGTCGCCTAGTCTGGTCATTCTGTCACAGCCGTATGCGCAAGCACAGAGTGGGGAAGCAGGACAAAGGTGATTGTCAGGGAAACGCAAGGTTTATTGAAAAAATGCATTGCGAACACAGACTGACAATACAATGACTGGATTGGGGAAACAAACAGAAATGCAGACTAAATACATTGGACTAATGACAATGATCATAAACAGCTGGTAAACACGGGGAATCCACACGGGGTTAATGAGGAGGCGTGACACATGGAAGGAGCGGACGATCGGGGAAGGACACTACACATCAACCTCTTCACTTACCTTCCCACTATTTTCTACATAAATAAATCTCCAAATATTTACAGCTCTGGAAAAAATGTATCCGTTTTCTGGTGTTACTTTGTATTTGAGCAACATGAATGTTTTTGTTTTATTCCATAAACTGACTGGTTTCTTAATTTTCTCCTGAGTTGTATGTAGGTTGCTTTCAGGCATATTCATTAGTCCCGTATAAGCATGTGTTAAATAATGTGAAGCCCACCCAAATGGTTACACATTGGAGGCTTGAACTATGGTGGACTATTATGAGTGTAACACAACAACAACAAATAACAAACAACAACAAATTAATTTTTGTATAGCGCAGTATCACGACATTACATCGTCTCAAAGCGCTTCACAGCATCCTCACCCAAAGACCCCAGTGAGCAAGCCAAAGGCGACAGTGGCAAGGAAAAACTCCCAAGAAGGAAGAAACCGTGGGAGGGACCAGACTCAAAGGGGGAGCCCATTCTCCAGGGGCCAGTAGGGAGAGTGAAATGTTTCGTAACTTCAGAATGACATTTTAACAGTTTTCAAAATGATGATTTGCTCTAGTTACGTCCATTTAATCTTCATTGCACATATTTCTGATTAAAATCTAATTTCATGTCCAGATTCTATAAAAATCTGTATCTATGGTTTAGTATAGGCACACCATCACTCAGTTTTTTTCCAGTTTGGTGTCTCATATTTGCAATGAAGCAGTTTTGTTTTAACTTACGCGCTCAGTATAAACTGATTACACATCTTTCTGTTTCACCGTTAAAAATAAATTAATAAATAAACAAAGCAAGAAGTGAATTTGCACAAGCATTAAAATGATTTAATACATTTTTGGTTCGTTTCATGCTTTATTCTGCATGGATTGTAAGCTAGGAGCAGGCAGCTAATGACAGTAAAAGCTCACCAGGTTTTATAGGGTTACATTTTGTCTGGGTGCAGCTTTTCTGGAGAACCAATAGAAAGCTTCTGTGTTTTCCCCTTTCCCGCCTCCTGATTAGAATTTTGTGCAACTAGTACCACTAGTGAGCATTTTGGCTTTCACTAGTACTACTAGTAAACACTTTTAGGTGTACAGCAAAGTACAGCATAGCTGGCTTGATATCACGGATATCAGAAGAAATGCTCAAACGACTTTCCATACTGTACCAACATGCACTGAAAGGCCACTCAGCAAGGAAAAAGCCATTACTCCAAAAGAAACATAAAAAGCCAGAATATGGTTTGCAAATGCACACAGGAACAAAGATCTCAATTTTTGGAGACGTGTCCTGTAGTCTGATGAAACTAAAATTGAACCTTTTAGCCATAATGACTATTGTTACATTTGGAGGAAAAAGGAGGAAGCTTGCAAGCCTGAGAACACCATCCCAACTGTGAAGTATGGCCACAGCAAATGGGCTTTCCAAATGTACAATGGAAATGTACTAATTTGGCATACTGACTGCCAAATTAGTTACAAAGTGGCTTAAGGACAACAAAGTCAATGTTTTGGAGTGGCCATCAGAAAGCCCTGATCTCAATCCCACAGAAAATTTGTGGGCAGAGTTGAGTGCAAGCAAGGCGACCTACAATCCTTACTCAGTTACACCAGTTCTGTCAGGAGGAATGGGCCAAAATTCCAGTAAACTATTGCGAGAAGCTTGTAGAAGGATACCCAAAAATTTGACCCAAGTCATACAGTTTAAAGGCAATGTATGTAAACTTCTGACTTCGAAGAAAGTAATAAAAATTCTCAAAAAATGTTCACTCTCATTACTACATTTAGCAAATAGAAATGATTTTGGTAATGCTAACTGACCTAAAACAGGAAAAGTTTTGTTTGATCATATGTCAGACAGTAAGAAAAAAAATTATGTCTTTTTATACAGTATATGTAAACTTCAACTGTATATAGACACTGTCATGCCCCACTCGTCCGATCCTCCTGTGTGCCACGCCCCCTGGTTACCCACGTGTGATTCCCTGATTGTACCCAGCTGTGTGCGATTAGTTTGCTCTGTCTTGGTGTATTTAAGTCCTGGTCTTACCTGTTTCCCTTGTCTGTCATTGTGGTTAGTTGTGGTTTGGTGGATGTTTTCGCTCCGTCTGATGTTCCCTGCTCCCAGTTCCGTATTAAACCCCTAGTTTGCCCTGATTCCAGCCTGTTTGCCTGATCCTTACCCGCCGACCCGCACGATCGCTGCTTTCCTCGCCCGCGATCGTGACAAGTTATTTATAAACTATGCCAGGTGTAACAAAAATCTGTTTTTACCAGAATATACAGTGCCTATTCATACTGAAAAAAAGATTCAACTGACTTGTTGGTTTTACTTAAATTATTTACGTTGACATATAATTGTAAATGTATTAGTTTTTATTAGGGCTGCATGATATATCGTTTCGGCATTGTCATCGCGATATATGCATGTGCAATAGTCACAAAGTGGGACGTGTGATGTCAAGTAATTACAAATTAAATTAAGCGGCGTGGACAACGCTTTTGGTGTTTTGGCTGCACTACCATATGTCACACTTCTTATTCTTAATCCACAAAAGTCTGTCTAATATAATTTAGGTCAATTTAAAGGTTTTTGGATACGGAGCAGGCACGAAGCTTTGCAGGCGCAACTAACAAACGTCGATCACAGAACGAACCACCAATCACCAACTTTCTTTGTTTTACATTGGTGATGTAAAAAATTTCATTTAAGTATGTGAAACGATGGTCCTTTGTTGATGATAATTTAGCACAAGGTTTATTTATTACAATGTATGTTTATTTTTAAGTTGTATATTCACGGAACAGGCGAGGGGAGTCGGGTAAACGGGAGAATTATTAAGGGATCACACACTCAGGTAACATACAGTGACGTCAAGATGTTGATGACCGGACTGGGGAAATATACTCTAATGCGGACTTAAATACACAACAGCAATGAACATTACTGGAAACCGCTGGTAACACGGGGATTCCACACGGGGTATATGAGGGGGCGTGGCACGCGGGAGGATCAGCACGATCGGGTCATGACAGTAAGTTATGTTCACTGTGGCTATAAAAAAGTTTAATTGAACAATAAAATGTTCAGTTTGATCTATTTTGTCACTTATGTTAACTCCCATATGCGATAAGTTTCCTTAGTTTAATGCTCATGCTCTGTTTAGTACCGATTAAGTTATTACCGTTATATTTTGGCAAAATCAACTCAATCTTTCTAGAATGATTAATTATACCAATAGAACCATTGAACTGATTAGATTTTTTTAAACCGTAATATCGCAATATATATCACAGAAAGAATAAATATTGCAACGTAGTTTTTATGCATAATTCTTTGATTGAACTCAGTTGAATCATGGAAAGCAGTTCTGCCCAGCTAGAATTAATATTCTGAAACTGAAACCTTCTTTTTAAGTTAATGCATTGACTTTCAGTTCTGAGAGCAGAATGTAGTTGACTTCATCTCAATCATTTTCTCATCTCTAATTAAACCAAATGAATAACTGTCATTCAATTTAAATTAGGTATAAAAATCCAACAGCAGCCATGGTTTATTTCACCCAGCGTCATGAAGATGACTGCGTAATACTGACCTTACAGGATGTTCTCTATTTGTATGAAAAATGTAACAGCTGTGGTTCTTCATAAAATTCCCCCTGAGGATAGTGTGTTTGTTGATGTAAGTCTACTTTGATTACCAGCTGTGGATAAATATTAGGAGACCTGTGATGCCACCTGGACCTGCCCACTTCACTGTAGACCAGTGTCGCTGGGTATGTATTTGCATACATGGTACCGCCTTTGATGTAATACTTAAAAAAAAATTTTATCCGTCACGATGGTGTTGAATAGAGGAAGAGTATGAAAACCCCAGATTAGAAAACTTAGATGTTGACTGCATAGAAATGATTGTTTGTGGGATTTTGTTCTGGTTAGTGGTTGAAGTGGGAGGTTTTGGCTTTCCTGGGTGTACCCTGTGTGTGTGTGTGGTCTCTTGGAAATTCCAGGGGAGAGCACTGGGGGCCAACTGGTAATCCATCGGTACAAGTAATATACTATCTCCTCCCAGTTTAAAGATAGACATACCATAGAAATACACCGATACCTGCTCAAACTAACCCGGATACACTGTACACACTGAAGAAATTCCTTTGAAATTATACACTAACAACTATAATACGAAAGGAGTTAACTGGCATACAGTACTTACAATACAAACAGCAATCCAAAATTATCCTCAACAATAACTATCAAAAAAATGTGGTACATTTTGTCCATGACAATATCCATACCATTGACGACTGTGGGCTTCTAAAAATCATGCCAAGTAAAAATCTTAATATTAAACGAGCAAAATTATTTGATTGGTTCTTCTGTCCCAAGTCACAGTGTAAAAGCAATGGTGCCTCAATCCACTATAACTGCTCCAGGGAAAACGTACTCCTATAGCCATTAGGGGAGCTCTCACCTTCTCTTAGCATTGAAAAATAATCTTGCACATTATACATTAGGTTTCATTAGACATGAGAAAATTTTGTGAGATTAATACAACTATGTTCTGTTCTGTTGAATGCATCAACTTAAAAAGAATGTTTCATTTTCAAAAAAAACTCATTCCAGTTGTGTGGAACCACTGTACAAGATTCGGTTAGTTTCATTCAAAGTAACTTTTTTTCAGTTTAGCTTTTTCAATGATTATCCTGCAGTTGTAACAGTAAGACGTATTAGACAAAGTAAAATTATGCAAGACAACAAGGAAACAGTAAAGTATAAAAGTTTAAGTTGATAAAGTATTTTCACTGGTGTTCGTTGAAGAGAACACAAAATTATAACCGAATCCTTATGCCCTTCTGAACATGAGTATATGAATATATAAGTAATTTACAAACAATTTTACTACACAGTGTTCAGAGGTATGAAAACAGAAATGCCAACATTTCTGCATCGTGACTTTACCCATCATGGTTGTGATTTATCATGGGATTGACCTAAGAAATTAAATGGAATATTTTTTTGAGTCTTGCGAAAGCCACAGACAGCACACAAAGGCTAACAGAAACACAAAAACTCATAAATGCATAAAATATATGTTCAGCGCTGGTTTGGAGGACGCCAAGGGTGTTTATGGCAGCCTCTGAAGTGATATCTCCCAGTGATCTTTGTATCTCCTGTTTTCACTTCACTTAGCACACCAAAGTGACCAAGGGGACCACAAAAATTGTCTGTGTTTTTCAGATCACGGGTGGCCTGCGCCCACCCCCCACCCCCAAGCCCTACGATGTGGATTATAAGTACTGTTACACAAGCTCAATCCAGCCAATTGCAGACCAAATGGCTTACTTCTTTTGCAGGAAATGTTATGGAGGCTATAATTCAGTCCAAAGTTGCAAAAGAGCTTGTTAAACAATAACTTTTGTAGAGACCAAGAGTATGAATTTAGAAAAATCAGGTAACTAACTTGTTGGATTTTCTACAACTTACTATAAATGTTTAAGTTCACATAAATGATTGATCCTAAATCTGTTTCGATCTAAATGGGCAGATATGAAATTATCATTCTAATGGAAGAACCTTCTATAAGAACCAGTGTATTCGGTGGTGTGCCTTAGATATCAATATAAATCACCTACTTACATTCAATGATTTATATCCACTTCAAAATTACTTTCAGAAACTGATTAAAATGTTTAAAACATACAGAGCAGTACATGCAAGATGAAATCCAACACAAATCATTTTGCCAGGAAGTAATACGGTTTACAGGGAGGAGATAGTTGTCATTTGAGAAATACAGACACTCCTCTACTTACGAACTTTCAGACACACGAACGAAGAGGACTGTAAATCCAAATTGTATTCATTGGGTTCTCCAATATTCTGTTCGCAACATAATTTTCTTTCTGTGTGTCAATTTCATCTAATACAACTTCTGGCCGCTACTACCGCCACGCAGCAGCGTAGCGTGCGAACTCCCAGCATCCCTTGCAATGATGTTGAATAATGACTTACGAACATTTCAAGTTGCGAACGGCCGATCGGAACCTATCTCGTTAGTAAGTAGAGGAGTGTCTGTATTTATTTTATCATCTCTCTGATACCTCCATATCCACATGATGCCCCTGTGAAAAGTGGTCAGACTGTCCTGCATCTCACCTAAGAGTGCCACTGTATGCAGCTGCCACAAACAGCCCAGGAACTCCAGGGAACTCTGACAAAATGTCCATCACCAAGTATGGCAACATCTGGTTGACACAAACATAGAAGCATGACTTTTTTGTATGAACCTGGACTACAGTAGACAAGAAACTTCGAATGAACCTGAAAACTTCTGTACAACAATCTTCTACATTAGTCTAAGTGCGCAATTCAATTGACCAAGAATTTACGTAGGCTCTTATTGGTAAGTACCTGGTCAAGAGCCCCAACATCTTTGTTGGTGATTGGGTCACAGTCTTTGTAAATGGAATACATAGTGAGGCCAGAGAAGACTGCCAAGCTCACAGTGACCCACAGGCTCACCATGTTTATATACAGAGAGCTGGTGGAGAAAAAGTAAGAAGTTGCAATAAATCAGCAGGTCATGTCTCACTACCTTGGCCTTCCATGGCTTCCAGGACCAACCGCAAAGGAGTTTGACGATGTCATTATGCTTACTGCAAGTGACATACTCACAGCTTGGCATGGGTGATGGTGCGACATGAGATGTAGCGTTGCACCTGCGACTGGTTGATGGCATAGATTGACGTCCACATCAAACTCCCGCCCACGACAATGGTCCAGAACGTGTGCCGTCTCAATGGGTCAGGACTGAAGCTGCATTGAAGCAACATCTCAGTTCGCAGATTAATTTGGCTTTGAAATCCTGTGTTTTGTTTTGTTTTTAGCAGATCCATGCCAGAAGTAGCATTTTCTGTGAATTTTCGCAAGTATCGATTTTCTTTATGGGTATGATCTACTCAATCATACTGCATGTGTACCAGACAACTTTGCCGGGTTTTATGGGTGTGTGTGTCCTTTTTGTGCTGACACTTACTCAAACGCATTGAGTCTTTCCCCTTGATGGGCATCGTCCCAGATCCTAGTCAGACCGTCCTGGAGGATGGCTCCCCGAACAATGACAGCCACAAATCCGGCCAGCATGACGACCATCTGGAACACGTCTGTCCAGATGACTGCTTTAAGGCCACCCTGGTGGTGGGGGGCCTTATGTTATCTCATATGCAACCTGCTTTAGCCAGCTACACATCAAAATGGCTGGACGTGAATCACAATAGAGTGTCACAGAACGATTGATCACACCAGGGTCAGTTACACTCCAACCTTCGCATGTGCAGGTAATGCAGTATTTAAACTTATGTTATGTGTTCAGCACCACGAAAGACTTGAACCCAGTTAAACAAGAATTTCCCAAATGGTTCCACTGACCAGTGTGCAGTAAATGATACACACGACGCCCGTGGCCACCAGCACACCCCAGAGGTCAAGCCCAGTGACTGGAATAAAAACATATATACCAGGAACATCATTTCCTGCATCACACATGCTCAAATAAACGAATAGCCCAAGTTGCTGATTGCTGTTGCATGTATCCAGCTGTCTGCACAGGTGAAATCAGTTAAATCATAAAGCATCGTCTTCAGATAACATTCACTCCTGCAGATAACATTTTAATCTCATAATTAGATAACATTAGACAATGATTTAAAAGCTATCAATTTTTCCTAGTCTGGAAGAGATTGGCCTGATAATGATTGAAATAAATAAATATGATAAAGTTCTCTGTTAATCAAGACTCACTCTGGTTTAATGCGAGGGCAGGGGCATAGATAACCATCCCTGTGTACAAAGCCTGTTGGGTGAGATGGTAGCCATTAGATGATTGGATATAAATGCCAACTGATGAAACATGCAACAGGGCTATGAGCACTTCTTGTGTAATTTCATGCTTTCCGAATACACTCAATCACTTGAAAAATTGAAACAGGACATCTTTTAGGATGGAATGCTTTTCTACCAAGCATTCCATGTAAGAGAGTTTTATAAAGTTAATGATAAATTAAAATGGCTGTGGGGGGGAAAGGAACACGTTATCTATAAATTCTGAGGGGAAATAATCTTTTACAGGCAGCAATTTAGAAGACAAAGAGATGTTTATTATGATTTTTTAAAATAGTTATTGCCCAAGCTTCATATCAGATCACAAAATGTGAATGCTCACGTTTTAATGTACTTACGGTCTGTATGATGTACATGCTGGTCCCAATGACCCGTACCACTTTATTGAAGCGCATCTCTAAGTACTGCCAAAGAAAGATGTTTATTCATAAAAAAAATTAAATGTAAAAAATTAGAAAACGTACATTTCTCAACATTATGCCAATAATTATATTTCTTTTTCAACATAATTTTAAGTTTATGAAATTGACAAAAAAAAAAAAAACTAAGTATATCAAAGATTTCGAAATTAATTTCAAATTAATGCATTTTTGACCTCGTATATTAGTTTTCCTACAAAACATTGAATGCTACACCCTCATCCATTGGTCCCCTTTTAGCTGCCGTTCTTGGATACAGACCCACACCCTGAAGGGAAATGCCACTTGCTGGGTGTGATTTTATAAAGTGTTGGGGCAGAAACTTCATTTTGGATGCATACCAAGCTTATTATCAGCAGAATATATAGAGGAGAACATCTGTACCTTGCAGAGCATCTTGCATAAGGCTGACTAACCAATAACCAGTTGCCGTCATACTTAACCAACCATTGGCTGATTATAACTCTAAAAAGGATGTAGAAATTTTAATCTTAATAACTGAGTAACTCAAGGTAGTAGAATAAGTAATCCTACAATAGCTAAATTATTTTTAAAGTGAGAACTACAATAAATAAATAAATACAATAATGTATAAATCCCATATAAAAGATTGTAGAGAATTCTTTTTTTTTTCATTTATAACACATTTTTCTGTAGTGTATAAACAGTGACCAGCTCATTGCTGAAAAAATATTAATTTAAAAGAATGTATTGGTGGTATATTTGTTTGTTTTAAAAAGACAAACTTTAAAACCACGTTTGATTTTTGAAGTCCAGCTTTCTGAAATAGCATATGATGATTAATTTAATTTATATAATTTGTCTTCGATTACATTACCTTTTTGTATTTTGAAAAGCTTGAGGAATCTTAAATTCATTAAAGTAAAATAAATGTAATAACTGTGTTGAGCATTTCCAGACCAGAAGTTACAAATCCAGACCAAGATTTTGTTTCTACCAACCGTTCACTGCATTTCTGTGATTCTTAACCAGTTGGTAGAAACAAAATCTTGGTCTGGATTTGTAGCTCCTGCCCAACACGGCTTAATAAAAATTAATGAAACATTTTCCATCTAAGGTGCATGTGCTGTCAGCTCAAGGAACACTACATTTATAGATTTACGGAGTTCCTTAAAAAATTTTTTGGAAGAGTCAATAGTTTCTGCATTCATATAAAAAAAAAACCATTACAATATATGACAGAAAACTTTAACACCATATAATGAATATTGTGGTGTCCTTTTTGCTTATCTGATTTAGCCATACAATAATGAAGAGAATTTGTGAAACTGTGCCACCCCTCCTAACTACTCACCTCATACGCGCTGGTGATCCCTAAACGATAGAATAAGGGGACGAAGATCTCGGCGCTGACGGTGGACATGATGGCGTAGGAGAAGCCGAAAAGCCAAAAGGGTGTCCCATACAAGTAGGCTTCTGCCGGGGTACCAATCACAGTGATGCCCGACATGAAGCTGGCTGTCAATGACATGGCCACTGGCACAGCGCTCATCTGCCGCCCTCCAAGCAGGAACTCCTGGCTGCTGTTGTCCCTACGGCTTCGGATGGCCTGGAAGAGACCGATTCCCGCTGCCCCCAGGACAATTCCGGCAAACACCACATAGTCCCACACAGAGAAGGGGGCCACAGGGCCCCCAGTGCCTACCATGGTCCTCAGAGTTCAAGGAATTGCGGCTGTAAACTGCACCTGCAAACTGTCGCTCTGCAGTCGCTTACATATGTCCTAAAAGGTCAAGGAGTCACAGTCCAAACTGCAATGTTTAGTATTCCGCATTATGATTTGCTTCTTACTTTCTCATGTTGACACTGGATCCTTTCCAGCCTGTGATGCCGTAGTGTCTCGATAAACGTTTAACCTTTATAGATAACCAGACAATACATTTTATGTTGCTATGTGGAATTCAGATTCACACTCGACTATGCTGTACAGTTTCCATCCATTCCAGTTTGTGTTAGTTTTACCCACCTTTGCACATTACTGCTTGGTGTAAATCAGAAACCTATGCAATACCTCGAACTTTACCAAAACACCGTGTTCTTAAGCTGTTACATCTGTTGCTAAGTGTAAGAGCAGCAGTGAATGATTGCATCACAAAAGATTAGCCATCCTGAAACATCGACATGATTGAAGGTAGCTACTTCAATGTTTTTACGTGGTTTTCAAGCAAAGTAACCATTTTCTCCACCTACTGCTCCTGCCCTACTTACATGACATGCTTCTTGCAATGATTTCCACCTTTCCCAGGCTGACCTAAGTTCATTTCACAGGTTGGGGAGGCCAACTAATTATGTCCACTCACAGAAGCTTCCCTAAGCCCCAGAAACTCAGGGGTCAGAGATTCAATCACTCTACTGCTGATGGTTGGCTGAGATATTTTTCTTAGCCACAAACATGAGAATCTAATGTTTGTAGAGGGACAGTTAATGATTTCAGTGGGTCACACAGTTTACATCCATTGCTGGATTGGTTTCCCATAGATTCTTTGAAAATGGATGAGTGCAGCATCTCAGAACACCAAATATCCATCTGATTAACTCAAAGGGATCACTGGTAAAGGTAAATACGTGCTTTCCTGGGAGATAAAGCCAGAAAATATCTATGACATCATGAAACCACACTTCCTTCCTTTCATGAAAAATTAACTGGAAATTTTATTGAGGAGCAGGTATTCACTGTTGACTTTTCTGGCAAGTGAACATTTAGACAAAGACTGTCTAAGACTAATATGTAACATAGGTAACTATTACATTGATTTTTTGAAATATTCTATGATCTTTCAAATAGATTGTTGTGCCTCGGTATCTATGGGGGGTGGGTTCCAGAACCCCCATTGGATACCAAAATCTCCAGATTCTCAAGTTCCTTATACAAAATAGTGTAGCATTTGCATATAACCTACGCAGATCCTCCTGTATACTCAGTCACCTCTAAATCATTTATAATACCTAATGTAAATAGTGGTTATGCTGTATTGTTGGAATAATGGTGAGGAAAACAAATCTGTATTTTTTCAATATAGACGCAAGCATTGTAGTACAAACAAAAACTATATCTACAAATAGAAAAGCTTCAGCCTCGTATGCCTACACATCGCTTCATTCATGTGGATTCAATGCAGTGCTCGATGCATGACGTTTTGCCTTTCGTAACTTTAAATTTTTTTTTAAGATAATTCTTGAGGAGCAGCATGGTGGTGCAATGGCTAGTCACACCTTTAGGACCTGGGTTTGAGTCTCCACCATGGTTCCTGTGTGTGGAGTTTATATGTTCTCCCAGTGTTGTTATGGGGTTCTCCCCCCCACCCCCCACAGTCCAAAACTGTGCTGAGGTTAACTGGAGTTACCAAATTGCATATAGGTGTGTGTGAATGGTGTATGAGTGTGTCCTCTGATGGGATAAGCTCTGGACCCCTGTTACCTTGAGTAGGACAAGTGGTTACCAAAAATTGATGGATATTTTCAAGCCGCAGTTGGTTGAACCCACAGATATGGAAGACTCACTGTATCTCACAAGATTGACCATTCCAGGTTTTCTAACATGTACTGTATCAGAATATTGATGTTTTTGGAGATTGTATATTGTGGGAGATCAATTACTGAAAACAGAATACAAGACTTCCACCTCATGTGTAGGCCATCCATCCATCCATTTTCCAAACCACTTATCCTACTGGGTAAGTCAAAATAAAGGATTCGGTAACATTGTAGTGACTTGAAGTGTACCTGTAGTGGAGCATGATATGGTTAAAGCTTTCATCAGCAGCATCATCGCCATCAGAAATTGCTATGAATTTTAATCTATTTTTCAGATTAAAGCACTTTGTAATACAGTTTCTATTGGAGTCTCACATGTACTTTGCACCGTCCCAAACCTATAAAATACCTTTGACGTAGTCAAACTGTACCTTTGTACAATATCCGTGAAACTGAAGATAACTTTTAAAACTGATAGTATTTTTTGTAGCGTGAGTTGTTTCATTCTGGATACTGTTTGGATTGTGATGCTTTCATTTTTCTGTTCATGCCGTTACGCTCACAGTTTGTAGGAGTTCATTGTGAGCCACGATGATATTCCCGCACTTGACAAGAATCAGTAATGTAACCTCTTTGCAAAACTCAATGTCAAGCAATCTTAATCTTGACAATCATTGCATATATGGCAAACTGGTCCTGCGTTGCTCCTCACTTCCCCATCATCTGCGCATGGACAGATGATCAGCATCCATAAAGATGCCTCTTCTCTTTCACTGGGTTGGAAGAGAGGAAGCTTATGGATTAAGAGGGATTTGACATCATGTATAAAGCACTGGAGGACTTTTGCCCTACAGTCTTACACTTGTTCATTGCCGCCAGGTAAGTGATTTTCTACCAGCAATGGAAGGAGGGTATTTAAATCAACACATTTTCGCGTTGATTTTACACTGCTACACTTTTTGCCATTTTTGTAACTATGTAATGATTGCTGAATTATAAAGGGTAGAATGAAAAGGTTAACCAGCAATTATCAAAGAATGACGTGCAGTTAATTGTAGGCTAAACAGCCATGAAATTGGGTTATCATTTAAGAGTGATGTAAACTGTACTGTTACAGGATAGCTTGTAATTGTGATCAGTGACCTTTGTGCGTTGCGTACTGAGAGCATCTGTGTATCACGGATGAGGGAACAGAATGATCACTTTCTGTTGCTTTGCAGAGTGTGGTTCCCATTTCAGCCAGTAGGTGTCAGCAGATTGTGTGACGATGAGCAGCATCGCTGTGATCCTGTGCGGGCTCCTTTGCGTGCTATGCGGGCAAGCCCTTGCCCTGTGCGTCCTGACGGACTACACCCTCTATGTAGAAAAGGCTGGCTGTGATTACTGCGTGGCCGTAAATACCACCATCTGTATGGGGCTCTGCTACTCATGGGTAAGAGCGCCACCAAACTTTCCAGTGACTCAAAAGAAAGCAGATCTATAGCTGCAACATGAACTCCGTAAATGAAATAAAACGTTTGAGCAATGTTTCTGATTATGTTAAAATCCAGCATTTATTCCTGTACACAGCTTTTACTAATGTTAATTATTTCATCTATCATGAAATAGAATTTTCATTATTAGGATTCTGGGTAATAATAAAGTGCTTATCCTTGTAATTTGTATATAGGGTTAGGTATAGAAGATCAGGTTTCTATTTTTCTCAGCTGAGTTCGATAAACTGACAATATTTCAGTAACACACAGTAAAGCGTAATAAACATTATATACCTTTCTATACATTACATGGCAGGGTTAGTGTTTGGATTTTAGTCTACTACACGTCTCCCCATAAATGCCATATGCGTCCTCCTGAACCCAGATCATTTCCAGCATTTTCTTTTGCTGCTGCTTGTAGAGAGAGAAAAAAAATGAAAGGACACAGAGTAGGAAAAGAAATATCGCAGAAGTTAAGAAATTGCTCCTCATGCGAAAAAAAACAAAAAAACATTCTATTTGGAGACCTAGAATAACTTAAGTCATAAATATCCAGATCCTAAATGTATGGAACTATGACACATGGCACATTCTTTTCATAAAAGCATCACCAAACAAAAGAAAAGGTGGACAAAGCACAATTGAATGCAGGGGGTGTGGTGGTGAACAATGAACTGAAGAAGAAAGGCATAGCAGTGACTGTTGCCTTGTTCCTGGGCAGGACACCAACATAGTCGGGCCAGTGGGGAAACGGCTCCTGATCCAGAGGGGCTGCAATTACCGCTCGGTGGAGTACCGTACTGCTGTGCTGCCTGGCTGCCGCCCGCACGTCACCCCGCACTTCACCTACCCGGTGGCGTTGGGCTGCCACTGCAGCACCTGCAACACCGACAGCTACGAATGTGCCCACAAGAGTGGTCCTGATGATAGAGCCCAGTGCACCAAACCGCTGAGCTATATTTACCCATACCCAGGGCAAAGCAACCACATCCTGTCCCATTAAGAGGTGACACCCCACCTGGGTGTCCTTTCTCTGCTTCGTTTTTTACCTGTTGTTCCATTTTAATGTAGTCAGAAGGATGATAATGTCTTCTAACGGTATCTGCCTGGGTCTTAGCATCTTGAAGCTGATTGCCTTGGACTTGCGGGTGGCTACATTCCGAAACACAAGCGCAGTGGTAATCCGTGTGACTGGCTGATTTGTGTTGTAAAACTGGATGGATTAAATGTTTTTCCCAGCTCACACTCTTTCCAGTCTCATTAGCCTACACTTGAATAACACCAGGCTCATTGTGTTGCGTAGTGCCGTTCTCTGCACGTGACTGGATGCGCTATGTAAGC
This sequence comes from Isichthys henryi, assembly GCA_026776945.1. NCBI lineage: Eukaryota > Metazoa > Chordata > Actinopteri > Osteoglossiformes > Mormyridae > Isichthys > Isichthys henryi. Next base: position 25,339,050 of record JAODJX010000129.1, on the reverse strand, counting down.
AGCTGTGGTCATGAGACTCACTGCCCACGTGATGACAGCATTCCACCCTATGGCTGGGCATACAATTCACTTCATCTTAGCTCAGTCAGTTCCAGTAACACCTTCCTCCATTTCCCCCATGAGTCAAATGAACAAGTCAGTTAGTCTTAAATAATGAACTGCAGGAATGATTTAGTTCCTGGTGCACAGTCCAAGACTACCGCAAAATAGCAAACTATATATTTTCCTGATTATCTTCTCTTACACGATCAGAAAATATTTCCATGTTTATATATTTTTCAAAAGCAATTTCATCGAACACACTTTTATTAAAATTAGCTGCCACAGTTTCTTTTTTTTCAGTCTTAAGCAGAAACATTCATGAATAATATTATTGCTCAAGCATTTGATTCCGCATGCTTCTGGTACCAATAGCTTTGCCCCTCCCCCAAACCCGATTTTATATCTCAATGGAAAATAACTGATGGGGGATATGTGTGCTAAGAGACAGAATACGGGTCAAGGAAGAAACAGCTGCTGGCTATTTATGGAACTCCAGCTCAGTGGGAAGATATGAACACATGACCAAAATGACCGACCACTTATTTTTGTTTCTGTCAGTTACTGGAGGTGTTGTCTGTGCTGATTCATTACACTGACGGCAGATTTCCTTTGGTATAGCTCCCCTTCAGGGTGATGGAGGGAAGGCATTGTGGATTCAATCAGTCATCTTGACAGGACAGTAAAATAAAGTTGCACCCAGATGAATAACTGCTTTCAGATCTCTGCTCCACATCTCTGCCTTACCGGAAAGGGACTGGCCATTCCAAGCATTCCTCTGTGAATCCAGAAAGCCGTCCCTATAACTGGGCAGAGTGTGCCACGGTGTGTTACCAGAGAAACACATGCACAAGAAAAAAATCTATATATATACTTTTCGGTTTTTATTATTGTTATCACAATATATTCATACAGCTAAAATGATTATTATTTTTAAAATGTATTTTTACTATACCAACATCGACCCCCTAGAACCGCCGTAGCCCTTTCATGTTAAATACAACCATCAAAGTTAAGTTATTTGTATTAGTGCTTTGGAAATTACATTTGGAATCACTGTGACTTGAAATACATGCTATCTCTCACAGACATTGTCAATATTTTAACATCAGAGTTAGTATTGCGTTAGACATACCATGCACACAAATTTAAGAAGAAAAAAAAAACCTTGTGTACTTGTATTTCAGGTTTTGTTGACATCCAAAAAACCAACAGAAACACACACACACACACAGACTCTTTTTTCAGGTTTGTTAATAGTCTTAATTATGACTTTAACGTCGTTAAAAGGATTGATCTGTAACTGGATCTACACGTACAACTTCAATGTTTATGGGCAGTATGAACATTATTTAACTGCAAATATACTGGTACAACTGAGCATGTATACTGTAGATTTATGTTATTTGTATAAACTTTTTTTAAATCATGTCTGCTGATTGTACTGGAAGGAACAGCAAGGGAAAGATACTGATCCTGAACTCTTTATACAAAATATTGACCTCTGACGTCTAAAGCGATAAGTGCTTTAAGACACTTGGAATTCAGTTTCTTAATTAAATATACAAATAGCCGTGTAGACATTGCAAGACATTGTTTCCATTGCCGTGTATTGTATTAAAACATGTCCCCCTAAATGAAATCACAATTTTTTCTAAACTGAACACTATTAGGAACTAAACTAAACAACTATCTTTTTAACGACAGCTAAAGCTGACCTGGGATCAATAAAGCTTATCATATCTTATCATATAGGCTTTATGAAGCGTATATAGAGTGCGTGACGGTGGATACGGGACATGGGAATCACATTGTAATAAAGAATTTGTTGATGTTTGCGTTGTATGGATTTTATTTTAGATTTAATTTTTTCTCCTGGGATTTTATATCCAAATATTGAACAGCAAACGATGTCGGGTTTGAATTTTACCCACTTCCGGGCTGTATCCACTTCCTAGTTAACGAATGCTTGGCAGCGCGGCTCCCTTTTCTCAGCACGCAAAAGGAAGAAATAGGTGATGGTAGGTGGAGGAAAAAGCACACTTCAATGAAACATTCAAAGATAAAGATCGCTGTTGGGAAAGGTACAAGGAACAACCTGTTTTGTCTTTTATTTCCTCCATTTAAAAAAGCCTAATTTGCATTTTATGCAAGTAGTAATTTTAACTATTTTATTACAGGACGGAAAGAGTCATTCTTAACACACAAGTCAAAAATATAATAACCCCCACAACCAACCATGCAGTCGGACATCGAGGTAAATATTAGATACATATAAATAGTTTCATATTTTTTATCGAACACCTTAGCTTGATCGTGAATTAAGATCCTGCATTTCAGCAAGAGTCATACTGGCATCTTGTTTCGAGTTATTTTTCATTAGGTTCTCGCAGCATAAACATTCTCCTGCGAGTCTCGTTTGCTCTTCTGACAGGTCAAAATTGCTAAAATAACTAGTTCATGTAACAGTTTTAGATGGTTTTAATATGGTGTCAACGTGCAAGTGGCTGTTACTTTATAAAAAAGCCTCCAACGTGTATTCAAACGGTGCATTGTCTAATAACAAAGTTGTTACTGTTGCAGGCTATACTCGCGGTGACTCAGTTGCATTCTAAATTCATTATTGTTTGGGGATTTATTTTATCGAGTAACAGAGAACATAGTCTTAATATTAGTATATTCAAGAAGCTTTAAGTCACGTAAAACATTCCTGTCGCTAAATATTCTCACCCCCAGATTTTTTGCTCACAAGTGTGAAAATTGTTAAAGCACGAACATGCCCAACAAATAGCTTCTTTATATACAAAATATGAAGGCATGCGGGCCCTTGCCCTGCCCTCGGGTAAGGAATGTTGGCGTTTATAACCTTGACCCTCAAAATTACATTCAGAGCAAATGATTGACACTTGCTGAAGGTTAGTAATCAGCTTATGGCACTTATATGTTATTGTAGATGCTAGCGGGCAAACCTGAAAAAAAAGTCGTTAGTTAATCTGTTATATATTGACGTAATTTGCATATTTCACCACCACCAGAAATATTGCGTAAGTTTTTTTGCCCACTGTATGTATTTCTAACTATACTCAGACCCCAAATGCTCAGAAACTTAAAAGATAGCTGAATTTCACATGATTTCCGTTTACATACACTTCCCTGTCACAAGTGTATAGTCATCCTTACACGGAACTATCTGCAGTACTGATCACTATCTCATTGAATCGAAAACGCATACCTTCAGTGACATATTTTGAGATGTTTCAGAGTTTTAATAACTACTGAAACCTGACGAAACAAGTAATTATCAAACAACCAAGCTTGATAAAGTACGATTTTATTTAGTCTTATAAGAAGGTAGTGCTTAAAAAGAATTACAGTAGGCGTGCTTTAGAAGATACAAGTACTACACACGTAGCTTATCTTAGGCTTGAAGCAGTCTTTTTACTTTTACGGTCTTGAACTCTTGTACTATTTAACAATTACATGAAAAAGACTACGGGAAATGGCGATTGAAAGATACTGGCAATCAGAAATGTTTCCACATATAAACATAGACAGAAGGTAAATTCAGGACGTTTGGCTAGAGATAAAATCCGCTTTATATTACACCAGTAACGGTAAATATAATGAAAAAATCCATAAATAAACTACTAAGACACTGCAGTACTATGTGTGCCATTATCTCAGTCCTACTAACCCACCTTCCGACCAGAAACTGATCTAATACCTTCCTGGTTTATGGTGCTATGTTCTATCCTAGAGTTTCTGATGCTAATTATAGTAAACTATGTATTAGCACAGTCACAGTACCCCAAAGACAGTCACAAAATTTAGTTTGGAGCTCTGTAGTCGTTTTTATATTCATACACATGTGTATATATCTACACAAAAAGTAAAACCCTTCGCAAAACACAACAAAATGTCACGTGACTGAGGTAGCAGTCGAAACCGTTTATCCAGGACACTCCCCACTTCCATTTTTGGATTTTGTTAAATCTAGTTTTAACTTAAAGCACTGTTTTAAAAAACACACTAGTAAAATTAAAATACCTATAAAATTACATCATAATCTACGGGCTAAGAAATCTAATATTAAATAAAATAAGACTTATACAAAAAAATTATTTAAAAAAAGCTAAGTGGGACGGAAAACACCTGCTTGAGTCAATGAATATAAATAAATAATTAGCATGACAGTTTGTAGTGTTTCTGTCACGTGACTGCACTGGTGGACATTTGACACCACCCTAGCCGACCATTCATCGGCGACACGATGGCTTGTCCGAGGCGCCGCGATTGGACTACACTGACTAGTTTGGCTCCACCTCTTACTTTATATTTGAATGGAATTTTCCAGTAGTTCAATCGGTTCGATACCCTGACAGAAGATAGGGTGTGTTTGTAGTGTGGTTCTGCTTCGTACAATTATATTTTATAGATAAGTGTTAGGTAAGTGTGCTTTTTTGGTAATTACATTAACAAACAGAGATGTAAATGAACATACCGCAACTTAAATTTAGATATCTTTTTAGTAGCTGTTTAGTTTTCACTAGCTTACCGATGCAAGGATATATATATATATATATTTTTTTTTTTTTTCCTATGACTCATAAAATATGTAATTGGTTACAGAGGCAAAATGTTTTGCAAACGGATAGTGAAATATAGCACGCTCGCCTATTCCGTTAGCTTAGGAAGTATGATTTCATACATTTCAGACCATCTGTTCCGTTTCGCTACATGGGTACTATCAGTTTAGACCACATCAGCCAAAGTAATTTACAGGTAGTTTTATACCCATATTCAACTAACGTCGATCAAAACTATTTTGTAATTGGTAAGCTATTTTAACTAGGTCAGTGGTCATTGCCGATGCGGTGAATATTTTGTTAGTGTAGTAACTTGTAATAATGTGTTATTTTTGGACGTAATTCGCTGGATAATGGTATTATTTTCTTTAGCGTTATTTGTATTAGTCCAAAGAAATGTGTTATTTGTACACGTGTATGATCTGTAATATAATGAATTAAAATGTCTTGTCTTCCGCATAGATCGGCGGGTTTGATTATAAGTCATAGCTCCGTAGCCGGCTGCGGAAGCCGGAAGTCCTCACTTAACGGTCGCTGCTTAGCTTTGAAATGCCGCGTTACCATTTTTCTGTAAATTGCTAGTTTCCCATTTCTCGCTAGTCCATGTATTACTTGCTAACTTATGACGTAAAAGCGTGATGTGTGTACACGTGTGGATTCGGTTTATATTACGTAGTGGGGACCAATTGTCCCTCCACAATGTGATAACCTGTAATTTTGACGTTGTGGGGAACCATTTTGAGGTCTCCACAACGATCTCCGAATCTAGAGAAATAAAAATACCAAAACTTTCGTATTTTGTTTGGTAAGTTATGCTAAAGGTTAGGGCTGAGTCGGGGTTAAGGTCGTCATGTTGGGGTTAGAGTTGTTCCCATGTAAGTGAAAAGATATAGTTACTAACCTGTGTGTGACGTATACACACACAGGTCATAATAAAATATATGTAATTTTAATTTATATTTATATGTGTGTGTATATATATATATATATATATATATATGAGAGAGAGAGAGTTTATGTATTTGTGGGTGTGTAATGTTAATTTTCTCCAGGTTTTGCCTTCTTAGAGTGATAAATATGTGGTTTTCTTTGCAGGACTTTTGCTTCACAGCCGGTGCACATTTTCCTTGTTTGAACTCAGAATGTCTCAGCAACAGATCAGGTATACATGCCACTCTTTGTTTGATTTCTTCTCAACTCTTCGATACGTGAATACCAGTGGCCTTTTATTATACGTTTCATATTTATGTAATACGATGAACTATTCAAAAATGTTTTAAAAGCTGTCAATAGTCATCGTTATCTATTTTGTGCATTCAGATCTCACTGCAATATACTTTCAATAGAATTAGGCTCCAGGTGTATTTGGACCATGGGAGTGAAATGTGTCATGTCTAAGCTCAAAAACTGTGTTGGCCATAAACCTTGTATAATTTTTTTCTGGGAATCTATTCAGCAGGTCATGACTGAGCGTGTTTGCTGCTGACTTGTATAGATCTGTGTTTCTGGGCTCTTTCTATATTTATCTTCCCTGATTTACAAAACTGACTGTGGGAATTACTTTAAAATAAGTTTTGTTTTAGAGCAGCTAGACAGATTGATTTTGCTAATTTAGGGGGGAGGGTATTTATTTATTCATGATCGTGGTGGTGCATTTAAAACAATTCTTTGTAAGTTCACTGGAATGTGGAAGTTGTTTTATTTTTCCTGTTCCTGTTTGGTATTTCCCTCTAATGCCAAGCAAAATAGTTTTTTATGAATGTTTCTTAGTTTAGCAATTAAGCCCATTAAAAAATGAATCGCTGTGAACTATTTCCTCTTGAATGAACCATACAATGATGCAAAATATTATGCTTGAAAAGCCAAGATGATCTACTATAAATAAACTATTCCTTAGCGAGTTTTGCCTTTAATATTGTGGCCAGTAAGACAGGAATGGGGGGAATGAGGCGTGGTTGCAGGTTAAATTTCACAAGCTACAACTTGTTTGATCTTAAGGTTTGATCTCATATCCTCATACTGCATATAGTTTGTTTAATCCCGCTGTCTGTTTGGCTAAATGAATAAACTTATGCAATAAACTAATTTGTGTTTGCAGCCTCCCTGCCAAGCTTATCAATGGTGGCATTGCTGGTATTGTGGGGGTTACATGTGTGTTCCCCATTGACTTGGCCAAGACCAGGCTACAGAACCAAAGGAGCGGCCAGCAGATATATAAGAACATGTAAGTCTGAGCAGCTTTAATAATAATCACAAAATCATCAGCTTGTAATCTTTGTATGCGCATTGTTTTACTTGTTGGTGAATTGCTTAACGGGAAATAGTTGATCTTTGTTTCTGCAGTTGAGTAATTGCTCTGGAATGCAAAGGGCGGGCCGTCCTCCCTCCTTCCTAGCATTGTGTTTTTTAGTGGTCATTTGCTACAAGGCCTGTCTGTCTGACTTCTCTGGTCTTGCATATCTATGGTGGCTTGGTGGTGAGGGCCACCTCTCCAAACTGCACTGCACCCAGCTAAAGATGCTTCATTCTTTTAGGATGGACTGCCTTGTCAAAACGGTCCGATCCGAAGGATACTTCGGAATGTACAGAGGTAGGATCATTTTTGAAATTGAACCTTCACTGTCCTTGTCTTGTATATTGTCACCATTTACAGCTTCAACCAAATATATTAAAGAAAAGGTACATTATTTATTAAAATAGGGTTTTTTACATCCGAATTGTATCTAATTAATCTCATAGTGCTTGGTTACAAATAAGTATTGCAGTTTGTCTACCTTCTTGGTTTAAAATCAGACTAATGTTCTTGCTACTTAATGTATAGGATGGGAGTTCAATATAGTTGCTTTAATCAAGAGCTTAGGGCTGGGCGATATTGAAATTAATATTTAAATTTAAAAGTATTGTAATAAATTATAGTCATCCTACACCTTCCCACACACACAATCACGCATGCATGAGATGAAATTGTAGCAAAACAAGATCACAACCAGAATGTAAATACAGTTTAACTCAAGATCCCCAATTAGAAAACTGAGTGCACGAAAAAAGTAAATAATGCTAAGGACTAAGGATTTTGTTAATTTGATTTATTATTTTGTGGGCACATTAAGCTAAATTGTGCTTCCGTTTTAGTACATCATACACACCTAATTAAAAAAAACTGTCTGTGGTCTCTCCAGGGCTACGTACTTTCACCTCCCATATGAGAAGTTAAAGAAATGCACTGTGTGCAGTGGTGTGTCAACAATAACCACTGATCACCAAATTCTAAAACATAATAGCAGTATATTTTTTTAACTCTGTTAACATAGGCTGGAAGGCTAAACTGAAACCGAATTCATAAATCTTTATCTTGCTTTCTTTTGTGTGGCTTAAGCCTACTTCCCCAACAAAATCCATAATTGTTGGTTAGTCACTGTCAGATATCAAGACCGTCAGATATCAATACAGTCTAATATTGATTACTGATAATAATGTCATATCGCCCAGCCCTACTTACAGCTGTCATCACATCCATGAAATTGTTCAATTAGTGATTTGGATTTTTTTGTTGTTGAAATTGGTTTAAAATATTTTTAAACAGCATCTAAAAACTTTGACCTTCAATATGGGATTGGTGCAAAGTCCATGTGCCCATTGTTTGATGCATTATAATTTCTACCTAGACTGTAAATTGCAGTACAGATACCTAAGTAGACCTGAAGTGTTAGCTATTGGGCTAAAAGCTGCAGGCCGTTGTTTTGGCCTTCGGCTTTTGTGAGGAATGCTGTTTGTTTGCATCTGTGTTTTTCATGTTACAGACATGGGCCCCGGGGATTTTGAAGGCTAGCCGATAAGGCGCAGCCACGCTGGAGGCAAACGTTACATGGTTCTTACCACATCGTTCTATTAAAACTAGGCACCATGTCATGTACGGTTGAGCTCTCTGATCTCTGTAGCCAAAGACTGACTGATTTCTTGCCTGTCTTTCCGCTGTCCACTAACACGTCTGCTCTGTGAGAATGTATGACTGAGTTCTTCGGTTCAGTGTTCTCTAGTTTAAATGTGTCACGTTCGTGTTCTCATACTTCTTAGCTCACTTTCTTGACTGCCATTTTCCATCTCATTCTCTCTCTCTTCTTGTTGCTGAACACCTCTTTCCATTCCCTGTCATTACTGATTACATTGCCTTTTACTCACCTATCTTTCATCCCTTTCCGTACAAGTACCCTTCTATTTGGTGCAACTGTATCAAATCCCCCTCCATGATCATGCCATTATAGTCTTTGATGTGAGTTTTTCGTGTCCTTATGCTACTTTTGCCTCCTTGTACAGTCAGTGGTACAAATGGATTTGGTATGGAACTTAGTAAACCTGGTTTTGATTGTGGCGGGGAATAAGTGTTTTGTCCATGTTCTTGTAACTTGTGCTTAGCAAAAGTTTTTAATTCAGATTCTAATCATTATTATTTGTTTTTTAGGTGCTGCTGTCAACCTGACCTTGGTGACCCCTGAGAAGGCAATCAAACTTGCAGCCAATGACTTTTTCCGTCACCACCTTAGCAAACATGGGTAAGAAGCGAGCAGGTTTGACACATTTGAGACTGGATAAATTATCAGTCTTTGTGTTTCATGATAGTTTTTCTCTCCAGGAAGGGCTTGACAGTATTCAAAGAAATGCTGGCAGGGTGTGGTGCTGGCATGTGCCAAGTCATCATCACCACACCTATGGAAATGCTCAAGATTCAGCTCCAGGATGCTGGGAGGCTAGGTGAGGATATAGAATGCTCTATTGGCTATTGATCATCATACTGTACTTTTGATGTAATCCATCCATCCATCCATCCAGTTTCCAAACCAATTATCCTATTGGGTCGCGGGGGATCCGGAACTTTTGATGTAATATCATTGTAAAAATAAATTGTTCCTTCACAGCTGCTCAGCAGAGGGCGCCAGCTGGGATTCAGTCAAAGCTGTCTGGCACTAGTGCAATGTTCAGTCGCCCTTATACTGCTGGCCGGACCTTGCCTGTACAAACAGTGTCTGCCACAAGGATTGCTCAGGAGTTACTGCACACACAGGGCCTGCGGGGCCTGTACAGGGGCCTGGGTGCTACACTTATGAGGTGAGGAGCTGCTGTGGCTGGAATGAATTGTCTGGTATTCTGTTGGTGCTTCCTGAGACTGATTCTGCTCTGGCCTCCGTTTCAACAGGGATGTTCCGTTTTCTATGGTCTATTTCCCCTTGTTTGCCCACTTCAACCGACTTGGCCAGCCCTCCCCTTCAGAGAATTCTCCTTTCTACTGGTCATTTGTCTCCGGGTGTTTAGCCGGTTGTACAGCTGCTGTGGCTGTTAATCCCTGTGATGGTAAGTCTGGGGTTTTGGATTCTTAAGTCAGGTGCCTGTGCAATGGGGTGATTCCTCTGGGTGTCTGAATAAACGTTTATTCTTTGCAGTGGTCAAGACAAGGCTACAATCCCTGAACAAAGGTGCTAATGAGGAAAGCTACCTCGGGGTGACAGACTGTATAAGGTGGGATTTGTTTACTTCAAATGCCTCATGCTAAGACTAACAATCTACTTGAATGTTTGTAAAGCTGTTAGACGTCATTTGGGCTACTTCCTGTTCTAGTGCTGTAACTCATTTTTTTGGTGTTTGCTGTTTCTGTAGTAAGATCCTGCGAAAGGAAGGTCCTTCTGCCTTCCTGAAGGGTGCTGGTTGCAGGGCTTTGGTCATCGCCCCACTCTTTGGCATTGCCCAGGTGATGTACTTTGTGGGTGTGGGTGAGTTCATCCTGGACTGCACACCCTTCAGCCTGTACTCTGCATAGTCAATATTTCGCAGTTCTTACCTGGACCCAAACCATTATCCAGCTGAAGAAGGCTGAAGACGACTGTGGCAGATATTCTCTGTGAATATCATTACTTGACAAAAGTGAAACATCTAGACTTGTGGTTGTTGCAGGCCGTTCAGGGTGTATTGGGTTGCTAGACTCATGGGCACATTAAACCAGCTTATTTGATAGGCGGTTTACATCAATGCACTTGACAGTATGGGCTATGAGCAAGAGAAGAAGAATCTTGTCTTCCCTGATTTCAGCAATGCCTAAGTATTTTTTTCCCTCAGTGAGGGAAGGAAGGCGTAACTATGGCATCACCGACCTCACTAAAATGACTATGGACTGTCATTTTCTTGTGGGTTATCACTTTCATAATCGTTATCACTTCTGATGCAGAACATACAACTCTGCCTTTCGGGGTGAAATCATAAAAGTATCCATTTTGTGTACCTAAATCTACCTGTGAAATTCTTAAATGTAAAGACCAAAAAATAAAGAATACTGTGAGCTGAACATCATAGTCAGTGTATGCAAAATGTCTTCATTAACAAGCCTGTAAGACAGGGACCAAGAAGACAGTATGGCAGTAGATTTATAACTGACATCGGGTAGAATCTGAATATTCATACCAAGAACCTTTTGTACTTGAGCAATAATGCTATCATACACTATACCATTTCAAGATTCAGAAATCTTGTAATCATTTGTGTACGTATTAGATCACGTAAGTGATCTTGTGTTGAGTGACTGGGTGGTGTGAATTGATATGTGTATATGCCATTTTTGTTAAGTGTATGTTAATTCTGACTATTCTGGTTTGCTAATTCCTGCACTGCAATATGAACTTCATATTTGTGCATTGGTATTGCATTATAACTACAATGTATTTTTGACAAATGTGCAACTAAGTATGATGTAACTGAATCAAATGTTTTTGTGGTTAAAACAAAATATTTAATAAAATGGGCTTTTGAGGAAACTTGTCATGCTTGTCCAAAGTCTCAGTATAAATGCTGTTTCAGACTCTGTATTCTGTGTAATATTTGAAGAAGTTTCAACCAGCCTTTTAAATACCTGTCTTCAAATAGAATGGCAAAGGCATCTTCTGTAAAACTTTTCTGAGAACTGCCACCTTCCCCATAAGCTGTTTGCATCAATGAGTTTTTTTTTTTGGTACTTATCAGTTACTTGTGTGGTTGTTTCTACAAATTTAGTTTGTCAGTTGCGTTAATTGTGTTCAGTATTGTGTTCCTGTTCAAAAGATGACTTTGTCACAGTTTCAACCATACATAACAGAAAACTTAAGAAAGCTATACACATGCAACCAGACTATCTATTGAAAGCATGTATTTCACCTTCCCTTTAAATATGAATTTTCTGTATTGCAGCGCTCGTCAACCTTTACCACATTTAAGAGTTTTCCATGGACCGACCATCAGGCGCGCATATTAAAGTCTGAAGTAATTGTTCATGTTCTCTACCATAACGGTAAAATACAATAAAATTACCACTTATTTGTGAAAAATTATCCTACGATGCATGTTTACACCCAAATGCTGCACATTTGAAACAAGTGATGTACTATTAGTTACTGAAGCGTTGACCGACTCTGCAAGACGCACGTGAAAGAGGCATAGATGGAAGTGATAGGAAGATAATCTGGTCTTTTTTCAAAATAAAACACCATGCCCAATCCCACGGTCAATACAAAAGAAATAAAATAAAAATTAAGTGTTTTATTCTTTCTGTGCAGCCCGGTGGTTGAGGACCACTGTTCTATTTGACTTGGATGCTTTCAGGAATATGGCATGCATTATGACATTACTACAAGGTAAACTATGTAGTATACTAGTATTCAAGGTGATTCAGTTTCTCCTTTACTTGTACATATTCTATGTGTACACATTTTTGTGATGTTTTGAAGTAGGGCTGCCAATAATGACTATTTTTCTATGGATTGATCTATCGACCGATAGAATTTACCGATTTGGTCAATTAATCTAAACGATTAATTTTACTCCAGAAAATCAAATTGGCTGTTTAAGATAATTTTGACAACAAACCCTAGTTTATTGCAATGCTTCAGATAATGGACACCAGCTATTCGGCACTAAACTGACATTATTTTCATCCCACAATTCAATACGCAGATTGCCAAAAACATTAATGAGTTGCCTAGTATGACCCTAACTACACTGGTCCCAAGAAGCGCAACGCGCTCGAACACACACTGGCACCGCCAATCAATGTAGAATAGGCCAAGATTTTAATCTAAACATTTTATCAAACACTTATTCAAGGGAGATTCTCAGGTTGTGGATTTAATAATGAGTGTAGCATCTACCAGGACAAAGGACATTAAAAAGCTGTCTGTACTAATGGCAATTTAATAAATTAATGGACAGCTTACGGTGGTTTTGTGTATTCTGGCCGTCCATCATCCAGAATAGAGACTGTATGTTTTTTCTTGAGGTGCTTGTGCCTAGCACTAGTGCCCCTGTAGTATGTCATCAAACCGTGCTGAAAATGCGTACACATTAAACGTTTCAATTCATTATAACAAATATCCATCCATCCATTTTCCAAACCGCTTATCGTTACTGGGTCGCGGGGGGTCCGGAGCCTATCCCGGAAGCAATGGGACGAGGCAGGGAACAACCCAGGATGGGGGGCCAGCCCATCGCTGGGCACACTCACACACCATACACTCACTCATGCA
>JAODJX010000129.1:25305603-25325773 GCA_026776945.1 Isichthys henryi | reverse complement strand
TTAGTTTAGTTCTCCCCAAGCGAGCTTGATGGGCCGAATGGCCTCCTCTCATTTGTATAGTTCTTATGTTCTTATGTCCAGTTTTTTAAAAATCAGCGTGGCTTATAATCGAAGGTGATGGAAGATTTATATGGCAATTTTCTCCGCTAAAAGCACCATTTGGCAGCATGTTTATTTGGCTGGTTGAAAGAAAATACCTTTTGTGTCAGGATATCATTGCCTTGCTAAATGGTTTGATGATTTTACACAGAATTCAGTTTGAGTTATGCAATGCAATGAACCAGAAAAACAGTTTTCAAGTTTAATGTGGGTGTTGCGCTGTTGGGAAAGTAATGGCGTGTGAAAAAGCGAAAGACTGGAAATGAGTGGTAGAGTGCACATCACACTCGATTGCAATATGCATTTGCATCCAAGGTCAGTTCACCCATTTAAACAATTTTTAAAAGGTTTGAAACAGTAGTTCTTAAGGTATGATAAATCTAGTGAATGTGTAATTCAAGAACTATGAAATTTCCCAGTTAGCATTCTCAGATGAGTTTAAGAAAAGCGCAACATGTATTTAAATACACTAATACTTAGAGGTAGCTCAGGGAAACAGAGGTCAAGTAATTCTACAAAAGTTTATTAGTTCTCATTTCTACAATTTTGAAAAGCCGTAGTGCTAAACTGTCAAATTACACCAATTACATTTCAAGTTAAAATCTGAAAGAATCATGTAATTTAAAGGGTTTCTTTCCTCACTGTACACAGGTACAGCTCTGAGACACTCTTTTACTGTTCTGACATTTGAGTCGGGAGGAATTATGTACAGCAAGTGATGCCCTTGATGAAATTCCTGCTAATGTTTGTTAAAAAGGTAGTAAAGACCCTAAAGACCCTATTCTGAGCTTAAAAACACTTCAAACATGAACAGTACTGTACTGCAAGCACCTGTAACTGTTTTTGTACTCAAATTTGGCTACAGTGTATGACATTTCTTTTCTGACTTGCCTTTTATCTTCCTATATAAAATATGTGAAGATGCATACTATCAGAGGTCTATTTCCATATTTCCTAATCATCCTAATTTTTTTAAAGGAGACAAGTAAAAACCAGGTGGTGGAAAGGGTACAACTGAGAAAGTAGGCAAAACGTTTGTGAGAATGCTGAATGTTTGCTGAATATGACACGCTGTGCCTCAGAATGTAGCTTAGCTTGAATTTCTTCAAGATAGACCCCAGATTTTACAAGGGACTTAGCAAAGAATTGGGAATCACGACAACAGTGCTAGTAAAATAAAATAGTGATCTATTATCTGCCTCACTTGTTCATCACTTTTGACAGAAGCATCTGCTAAATAAATGTAAATGTGATGTAAATGTAAAAAAAGTGTCAAATCCTCTCCTTCAATTTCTACCAAAAATTGTCTAATATCTTCCTACCCACAAGTCATAATTAAAAAAAAATCTCTATAAACGAAGGGGTATTTTTCTTATGTACAAAAACAAAGGCACTCTAACAATCGCCATATTTAGAACAGCCATCTTTCTTAACATGGAAAACACTCTCTACAGCTATAAGTCACCAGTTCATTGCACCCTTAATAGTGCATTCCTTTTAAAAAATGGACAAAGTTAAATTCACACAAAATGTACATGTCACCGTGCCATCACTTCTACTTCAGGACATGCACGTAAGGGAGCTGCATGGGCCACTCTCAGTTCTGTATGTCATATTTTATTCCAGCTGCCAACACTACCTGGCATCACCTGACCTGTGTGGACAGTTACTAAAGGACAGCCCCTTTGACTGGGTGCCACCCGGTTCCCCAAGCAATTCCTTTGGACAGCGCACCAGATATGAGTCTCCCTAACCCTTGCACAACATTGAAGGGATGTCGTATCTAATTTTAATATGTCTGCTTGACAATATTCTGAGGAGAAGAGAAAAGTCTTTGCAAGTTGGTGACCTTCTTTGGGAAAGTGATCAAGGAATGTGATTAAATTAAACTAGCGAAGGAGTGTATTTAAGCCAAGTTAATGGTATTAAGTGGATGACTGCTGATGTGAAGGGGTCAGTATCGCCCTTACAAGGCATCAAAGTAGTCATATCACTATCAATCAGGCATTGGTCTTTGTGGAACCATGACAAATGGTCTCTGGTGGCCATTAAGGCTGTGGACATCACAGTGCAGCAGCAAGTGGCTCCGGCAGGACTTGCTCAGTCAATAAGTTAACGGGTTACAGGTGAGAGGGGAGGGGAAGAGGTCCGAGGAAAACCGTCCTGGCCCACATGAGGGGATCCTGGTAATGGCACTCGTCGGTGACATCACTGGGCCAGACGGTGGTAATGTCGGCACGCTTATGTGGGAAGGGGGAATCCCCCCGTTCTTCAGCCTGTACCACCCTCAGGATGGCGCCATGGAGATTTGCTTGGCTGGGGCAGGGGGGCCTGGGACAGAGGGAAGGGGTTAGGGTACTGGGGGTTGAGTGGTTGGGGGTAGGACCTCTAAATGACTTCTCGGTTGTTCCGTATCGCACAGCAAAGCACCATACTGAAGATCATTCCGATAACCTGTGAGGGTTGGAAAGAGAGAACAGAACAGAGTCAAGCACTACATCCAGTTATGAAAATTGCATACAATATAGTACTGTTTGTGGGAGCTGTTTGCCAGTTTACAGTGCTATTGCACGCCATCTGTGAAATTATTCAATTGTATCTACTGTAGCATTTATCCAGTGGCCACTTAATTATGAATACCTGGGTGTAAGTATGAGTAGGACCTATTTTTGTCTCCAGATGATCTTCAAGGGAAGATGAGTTGTGCATTCAGAGAAGCCATTTTGGACACTTTTTTGTACAGAGCTGTGTGTCTTTTGTTTATTGCACCATTCCCTGTCCAGTCTAGACACTAGTGCATGAAAATATCAAGACTGAGCCTATTTCTGAGATGCTAAAACCACCACGTATGACACCACTGATCACACCACATTGAAAATCATATAGATTTGGTGGCTTAGTCATTTAAAGCTTAGTCAAACCGCAGCTGAACCATGTGTTGTGTATTCAGCTGTTTGAATTAGCAAGCAGGTGTCTCCAATAAACTGACCACTATATGTAAGCTGCACTCATATTGTTTCTGTATAATTCCCAGGCGTGTATTTCCATACCATGATTCCTGCAATGCCAATCCCCACATATCCAATGATGTAGAGCTTGCTGTTTAAAAAGTCTTTTATGGCCTCCTCACAGTCCTGAAACACAATTCGGATGTGAGTTACTCTCTGCACCTGCTTGTAGTTGTCACAGTTCATTCTTTCAGCGATCAGGCTGATCTCAGAACATTCCGCAGAGGATAACTACCTACCTTGGGCTTTGTACCTGATTCAGGACACAGGGAATTGTTTGATGTGCTGCTTCCACAGCAATCCAACTGTAAGGGGAGATGCAGAGCTGTAACTTCACCGTCAGGCCATTCCAGAAATGTGTGTAGCAGAACAGAGACATACAAACTCTCCCTAAGGTTGGAGTAGTGGCAACAGGAGACCTGGAACGTCTATACTCATGCTCTCCTCAGATTCATTGCTAACTGCTGGGACCTAAAGGAGGTATCATCGCTAAAATGGACTGAAACTGCACTTACAACACTGTGGTACATGTTCACCACTGTACCATTGTTGTTCTCATCTTCTGATTCACTGTAGAAGCCTTGCACTTCCTCAATGATCTGTAATGAAAAATATGAGTCACGTGTCTCATATTAACATAGGCAATTTAGAGGAGCAAATTTACAAATTTTAGAACATCTGGAGGAAGCCTGTTCACATGGTGCTGGAAATGAAGTGCATGACCTTGCAGGTTTGAAACTACAGTGCTAAACAGTGATCCACTGTGCAGCCCCAGTTAACACATTTACAGTTTAAAGATGAGCTGGGGATTTATTGTATACTTTAATTTATATAATCAAACTATTCACTGGAAATTTAAGTTTGACACTTCACACTGAGCTTGATTGAATTTTATAGGGTTAAACGAATCAAGATGCTAGTTAATCTCAAAAGCTGAAACAGTTTTGAAAACTCCCAACCAGCATTTAGGTAATTTCCTCTTTGGGTCTATGATTCAGTTGCCTAGAATAGAAAGAAATCTTCCCCTAATAAACCTGGCTTCAAATCCCGAACAATCTAGGAGAGCTGTGTAATTCCCTGGTTCTTGTGGAATCTGTCACACATACCTTATCTTTGTTTAAAAACCCAAAAATTCCAGCAGCAACCTCAGCACCAAAGATGACCAGGAGACAGGCGAAGAACTGTAAGCAGAGAGAGAAGGACAGAAGATCCACCATCAACTGTGGCCAGATAGAGAGCACTTCCCAAAGTGATTGGTGCTTTGCCTGGCGGTGTATGTAAACTATCCACAATGTTTATGGAGGAGAAGGGCACTATATACATTGGGTAGGGGGCTCAGAATGAGGCAGAGTGTTTGCTCACCGATCCCAGAAGACACTGCGATTCCCGGACTGTCCCGCAGCACCCAAAGAAACCCACAAGCATCATGAGTCCTCCGACACCAATCAAGATGTACACACCTGGTGGAAAGAGGGACCATCACAATGACATAGCTGTTTGAGAATCTAGGTGATCGGGATCAATTACATATATATATATATATATATTGGGTGTAGTTCTGGGTTCTAATGTACATGATAAATATTTTAAGGTACACGGTGCTACTAGCACAATATGCTTGTATAACTCAATGGAAACCACATTACTGTATTATATAGCAAGAATTGCCCAGCAGAGGGAAACCTTTCTCTTAGGCAAAATAACTTCAGCACTGCTGGGATAAAAAAAAATGACTGTCCTGTAGAGGGCGCTACACACTAACTCAATGTTGTCATTAAATCTTCAAAAGGCATATGGAGTTTGACCTCATTCAGCTCCTCAAGGGCAGTACTGGTAAAATAACCATTCTCTTATGACTTATAAAAGCCTGATGTGTACCCTGGGACAAAAGATCTGTCACATTATCTGTAATATTGGGTGTTACTCACAAAAACTATGCCAGTGTATGGCAGTTTCGGCATGAACATAAAGTCTATATATTACCTGGCTTTTGGAGTGATAACTTTAGCAAATACGTACCATAATCAACCTCTCAGCCTGCAGTGCTGCAATTGTGCCTCAATGGTAATTTACAGTTATCAGTCATAACCAGAAGGGGGCAGTGCAAGACAGCAATGTAGGTGGAATTACAGAAACTAAGAGGCTTGATACTGCATGATTTGGGACTAGATCAGAGATGTCAATGAGAGTGAGAGACAGAAGTATCATTTGTTCATACAACACTTTCAAAATACCAGAAAGCAGGAATATAATCCATATAAATCAAAAGCGCAAACTCATCACAAGTGCTAGATTTTAAAGCCATTGTATGGAATGAATTTTGCAAATTTTTCTTCGTAATTCATACCCCTGAGGTTCACAAAGAATAACTCTGAACTGGGGAAGGACATGAGTGATAAGAACAAGGCTGATGTCTCTTTCTGGGTTTTGAAAATAGTGAGCAGAATGAACATTAGTGTGTAACTAAAGTGGTCCTAGCTGCACACATCGCCTATGGTCTTTGCCGACTCTTAGCAGACTTTCATCAGCGCAGAGTGGACTTTCTGTGCAAATGCCAGCTTGTTAGCTAGCAGCCTGGCTCCGGGTGCTTTGCACTTGGGGACTGGCTCCATGGCAAGGAAAATCCTCAGGGACTTGTTATATGCAGATAGATAAACACACAGCCCTGCTATAGATACCACATATTCTCTCACCACCTGTCACACTCCAATAATAATGCCAAGAATCAATATCTAACAGTCAATTTGTTATAATGTTTCATTTGAAGCAGCACAACATGTCATCATAAAGGAATGTGAGCTCGGTTAACTGTTAATAGGCATGTCATTTTTTGAACATAGTAAAATAGAGTCCAGTTTAAAACTCCATCAATCCAGAAACTCATCCACAAGGAGCAGACTTAGAAATGCTTGTCATCCGCCCACCTTGTTTAGAACCCAAGCACAGAATGACCAGCTAACAAACTGAATCAATTTGCCTTTTTATATGCTTCTTGTCTTTAACTGCCTGCATTATACATATAATCTACTGTCCACAGTCAAGCTGCATACATGTCAAGGTTGCATAAATGTTACTGTTCAGCTAGTTTCCCAATCTGGTCCTTGGGGACCCACAGATAGTCCACATTTTTGCTCCCTGGGAGGTAGCGAAAATGTGGACTGTCTGGTAGGGAGTTCGGAGAGAGCAAAAACAAGGACCAGCTGTGGGTCCCTGAGGACCGGAGTCATAGTTTGTAAATGATGAAAAACTGGTGTATTGTGCTGGGGTTACTTTTGTAACTTCTGCCTTTTCAAGTTATGGCTGCTCAGATAAATATGCCCAATGAAGTTGAAAATGAGCTTATATTACGTGTTCAAAAAATGTACTGTTTAGAAAATTAAACAAATAAAAGGTTTCCATGCCATTGGCTTAGAAATCCGAATAGAAGAACTGAGCCTGAATTAAACAGGGCAGGAAAGCTCAGACCATTGATATTCATCAGCACTCCTGCGTTTGACTGCGACAACCAACAATGAAGGTGAATTGTTCCGGAAAACAGCACAAGCCACAGATTCTGGCTTCACTTAGACCCGGCTAAAGCTACAGGGATGTGACAGCACCACCCCCATAATTAGAGCAGGTTTCAGGGTATAGCTGGGGTTTTAAAAAGGGGGGGGTGGCTTTTATGAGTCTACATTAACCTGGGGGTTCATGTGCATTTACAGTGGGGAGAGGGAGAGGACCCAGCAGGTGCCAGTAATGAGCTTAAAATGGGAGGATGCCCCCAAGCCAGTGCCGCCTACCCACAATGCCTCTCTCCCTCACCAATGTTTTCGCTCTCCAGCATGAGAAAAGAAGGCCACCATGAGCACCTCCCCCCATCAATTCTCCAGGTCCCCAAACCAAGTCCCAGTATCTCATTAGTGAGTGGCTTTGCCCAGTCGAGGGAGGCGTGAGGCCTCCCTGTGCCACTTTCCAGCAGTGACTGGCAGTGCCCTAAAACAAAGAGAAAGAGCGATAGGGTGCGACAGACAAAGGCAAGGCTTGGCACAGCATCTGTCTGTTTGGGTCACTGTCTGGGGGGGGGGGGTGTGCCACAGTGCTTTACTCAACTCCCTCTGGGTTTCACCCTCCTCATTATCAAAGCCCCCCCATTGTCCCTGGCTCTAGGTGCGGCATGACGAAGGGTGGGGTTGGTTACCATAATTCTCAGAGAGGGACTGCAGATGCCTCATAATTAATCCACTGGGGTGTCCTTAAGAGCGAAAACCCCATGAGAATTTACTTGTTGTTTACTTCTGAAATGTATGGCACTGAAGCCAAAAGCTCTTCTTCAGCTGAAGACTGCTGTTCACTCAACTATTGATGTTCCTGCACATTTAGAATGAGACCTTAGCAAACCACACCCCTACTCTAAAGACAGGTGCATTGAACACCGTGCGTGGTCTGCATTAAGAGCTAGTGCTTTCATTCAGTGGTCATGGGGCCAGGTTCTGTAGGTGGAAAAACAAGAAACTCTGCCAGCTGGTTGCTTGCAACGTGATGAACTCGCATGTGCCCTAGACAGCCCACGAGAAAATATATTTAGGGAGTCACCAGATATTTTGAGCTTCAGGACATCTTCGACTATGGGCAAGCTGCACACACACCCACACACACACACACATGCACACAAGAGACAGATTTTTATGAATTGTGTTACAAAACTCAGCTTGGGTACAAACAATTTAAAGTTGAGAAGCATAAGAAACTGGGAAGTGTGAAAGTATGAACCAGGCCCAGATGGATGCCATGGAATTTATGAAGTCCTGAATTTATGGCTTGATGGGCGTGCACTATAACACACCTTCCAGAAATTTCTACTCAGCCCACAATATTTTGTTGCTGCTGAAGACGTTGGCCTCAGCCATGGGTATGTTGAAAGACTATAATGAGAGACAAATTGAAACAAAATGAAATGAGGGCACCGTCTGTTTTCATCCTTTATGCTTTCTAAAGATGTCTAGGATAATATTTATTGCGTTACCATAGCAACACCCGTGCGTGAGATTCTATAATCAATCACTGATCTGTCATGTCACATCTTTTTGGCTGCGTTCTTGTGAGTCAGATGCCACAGCAGAGAAAGAGTGCTGCAGTGAATCTGCAGAGCCATGAGTCACAGAGGTGGGACTTGTGTTTGGACCAACGCTGGTTACTGTGCTCCATACTTGTGTGGGAACAGTGCAGCGGTACTAAACTTGTAACCAGTTTGAGAAAAGGAAATGACATATCTTCAAGTAAAATTAAACTTAGCTTCTCTGGTAAACAGCACTATGTAGCGTGTGAGAAAATGTAACATGATCCAATGCATCATGTTCCTGTCTCATTTTATTTGCCGTTGAATGGCGCAATTCAACAACCATCTTATGATGCAAGGTGTTTCCCTAACTTCAATGCCAAATTGAAATACCTTAGAGGCAATGAAAGACCTTCCTCGCATAGCTGCATGTCATATTATTATGGTATGTAATCTCTGGCTATGGGACTGCCTGAGTCAGGAGTACAAGCGAAGGTTTGCATAAGTTCAGCGCAGCCTCCATGCACAAATGACTGCTTATTGCTTTGGTAGTCATGCCTACAATTCCCTCTCTGCCCTGAGTCATTAAGAGACCCGTAAATCAGTCACATGTGCAATGTGCCACTAAACCAAGCTCGTGTACAGCATTCAGGGAACTCCTGCTGCAGTCCTGCCCCCACACCCAGGACTGGACTGCCTCTACTGGGAAGGGGCCAAAAGAGTGGAGTCTGATGACATCATATGATGAGACACTTCACTTCTGATGTCATTCAAACAATGGGCTACGTTTTTCAAATTGATGAAAAATTACAATGAATATTACAATGGCTCTATCTGTTCTCCTCTAATAATAGGCTTAGATTTCAAAATGATGCTACACAAGAGATGTAGAATACGACATCATTTGCTTGCCACCAGTGTGAAGTCGTCATAGGGACTGGCTGGGATCACACAATTGTGTCTCCATATCTTAAAAGAGTAGCACTATTTTTCGGGGAATTTCCCTTCTAAATATTCATCATGATACTCCCCCACTTAAAGTGACATTGTCCTGTGGTTTACCATGTTTGCATTTATCCTCATGACATTTAGACCCACAGCTGCGCCCCCCCACTCCACCTTGTTGTGAAATGTTCAGTCCTTAAAATAGAATCAATCTCAAATTAGCTATCCTCAGGCGTTAGTGGGTCTTGAAAAAGCCATTTAATTTAGCGCAAGAGTCTGTGAAATACAAAAATAAGAATGGTAGCCATTAGCTTAAAAGCTTTTACGAGTAAATCTAAAGAATGTGACACTAGCAGATACCTAAAACGATTCAAAAGAACAACTAATTGCCTGATATTGTTCCTAGGAAATCTTTGGTATCATGTAGGTAGTGTCATTATTTGATCAGGTTAGACTTGACTTGTCTCGATACCAGTTACAGCCTAGCATGAAAACCTCAGGCACCTTTTATCATTATTTTAGCAGTTATTTTATCGTTCAGCATCATTCAATAGCGTGATAATATATACATGGTTGGGGAAATTATGAATTAAGTCATAAACTTATTCATAAGGATATACAAGCAGTCTCTGGATTAAGAACTTATGGACAACTCACACTGACGAACGAACTGCCGTGGAGTCTATTATATAAAAAATTTAGGTTAAATACAATGGTTTGTAATAAGAAATGCACACACTAGGTTGTGAGACTCGTAAAAACATGTGTGGTTTTAGCAATTTGTCAGCTCAAGGTACGGTACAGTATCATATTTAGTGCCTTTTATTATTACTGTATAATAATAATTATAATAATAACAATTGTTATTTTGTGCTGTATTATTATTTTCTGATGTACCTACAAATTCAACGTAAAGACTTAGGGAAGAGATCTTGTCCGTAAGCAGGGGACTGCCTGTATACATACTATATGGCTCAAGGTCTTTGGGGAGGAAGGGCTTGGAACTGCACTCACCCAAGAAGTAGGTTTCTGGTGCATTTTCGTCACTGAACAGTGCCCTGGTGTCTGGTTCAAAACGAAGCCACAGGCCTACTGCCAGGACCAAGGAGCCCCCCAGCTGTGAAGGAGAGCAGGGAAAAGGTCAAGCAAATCTGATCAATCAACATTCACTTACTCATCCTGCTTAACCCAATATCCTGGATCTCCATTAATGATACACACTCCTGGAAGAAGGCTTTTTCCTAGACATCCCCTCCCCTCCCACCCCACCCACTATTTCTTTTTGACCCCGCAGGATAGTTCTTTGTTTGAGTTGCAACAAAAGCAAACTGAATTTAGCAGTTACTCTTCTTTGACTCACACTGCGTGCACTGGAAGTGACGGTCATTTGACTGCACTGTGATCCACCAACTGGATCGCTCAGTGAACGATAACTGTTAGGTGTTGCCCAAGGTGGTTTGTGGGTGGCGGGGTTTGTGTTGAGGCCTTCGACAATTAGCAGCTCCTCGTCGAGATATGACAACATAACACTCACTTGATATTCAATAACTCCCTGTCAAGAACATCTTGGTCTCTAGAAACCACGATGACGTAAGCTAAACACAGGAAAACACTCATTACTGGTTATTTTTGCTGTCGATGTCAGCCCACAGGTAAACATTTTCTTTTCCTCTTACAGAATGTCTCTGAGGACTAACATTAGGGTCGTGTGATGCAGAAATCACAGGGTCTGGATTGCTTCACAAGATGCTAGAGGTGGTGTCTTTCCTAGATATGCAGTTATCATCCTCAGCTTGGAAACAAGCTTTTTGTTTTTGGTGCAGCAGAGAAAAGACATTATTTTGAGTTAAGGGAGAGATTAGCTACACAGAGCGCCGTAGCAATATAGCAATCCTGTGTTCCTCTAACAGCATGGTGTCTCTCATACGTCGCATCTTCTGTGTACACCCCTCCACTTAGACGTGTGATTGGTACCTATTAACAAGCAACTATGACTGTATTTGACTTGGTCCCACACCCAAAACCCAAAAAACAATTTAAGTTTAACATGTTGGGATCTGCTTTTATTTCAAGTATACTGAGTAGAGGTCCCAGCCAGAGGCAATTCTAGCACAGCACTCACCAGAGGAGACCACATGTCACATTATTCCTAGATTTAATCTTTCAATTTATTTGTTCAACAGATGCTGTTCCTTAAAGTGAATGGCTAGGTATAGAGAGAACTTCACCCAATTTGAAAAGGAGGTGAAAAGTAGACAGCTAAGATGTACAGTGACCTGGACACTCCCACGTCTCCTCACGTGTAGCCTGACCCACCCCCTGTGCTGGCGACCCCATGCTGCAGGCACAGCCCTGTGGCCTCTGGGGCATCATTCCCGCCACCCTCTGTACCAGTCTCCCCCCCGCGCCCATTATCCGACACGTCATCCATTCCCTGCCACACTCCAGTTACAACAGCCACCCTGTCCCCTCAGACGCGGGGACAAAGGCCTGCTGTCGGCCCAAGTGACACCACTCACAAGATGCACTCTCCCTCCCCACCATGCCCCCAGGGTCAGAGATGTAGACGAGATCCAAGCACAGACCTGTCCCCACGAGGGCATTGTTCGAACGTAACCCAGTTAAGCCCCCAATCTGAAGGATGCTCACATGCTAAAATTTATTTCTAAACTTACAATACTTTAGAACTAAACTTGTCCATTTTCAACTTGTTCCAGCACTTCTTGAAGAACAGTGACTAACACAAAAACCATGCTACAACGGTAATCAAGCTGACAGAAATGAGCTCAGCCATGATGAGTGCGATTACAGCGTGCAACACATAAAACACGTTTTGATGCATTTATGATAAAGATGTGATATAATCAGCAAGCAGCTCTTTTTTATTTGAATAGTGTTTACATGTATTGACAATACCTACATTTAATAATTTGATTGCTTACAGTGATTAAGAAGATGCACAGAAATATGTCAAGCTTTTAAACAGGAATGACACAGAGCTTTGACCTCAGTTCCAGTTATTATAGTTTACAACCAGCTACAAAGCAATATAAAAGACAATATATATAAAACTGTCTAGTGTGGCTTTATGGAAAGTGTGTTAAGGAGGCAGTTTTATGATAACAGAGGCTTCAGGTGTTTCTGTTTGGCCAACATAATGCGACACAGAGCAGTTTTGTCTCACTTAAGTGTTAAAGAGCAAAGTGGTTTATTGTTCATGTGAAAAATAGATTCACAGAATATACACCTGCCAACTGCCTAAACTCTACAGTCACTATGTGTCAGACATAAATCCACAATAGTGTGAATTCTAAACAGGCTTCTGCGGTGACTATTTGGACTCACACTAGGGGTGTAACAATGCACTGTGGCACGATATTTCATGATTCAAGTATAGGATGATGAACATTGTAAGAGTGTAACAATGCACCGTGGCATGAAATCATTTATTAATGTTAACACAGATGGGTGGAATAGGCATAATCTGTTTTGTTTTGAGATTTTATTTTTGAATTTTGAACTGCAATCTGCAAAAAAAGGAAAAAAACGTAAGAATAAAATACATGATTTGAAAATACTTAATTTTTTTTGTAAATTTACATGCCTAAAACAGAATACATAAGAATGGTGAGATCTTTGTTTATTTTCAGTCTTATTTTGAGTGTATCAACTAGCCCAGAATCAGCTATCCAACCAAATCGTGAGCGGATTGTATCACTACACCGTAACTTACATTGATGAGCCAAAACATTACAACCACCCCCATGTGAAGAAAATAATATCGAATATATCAGATAAACAGTGTCAAGGTGTGAGATATATTACATGGTAAGTTAACATTCAGTACTCGTGATCGACATGCTGAATGCAGAAGAAATGGGCAAGGATAAAGATCTGGGTGGCAAGGACCAAATCGTTCTGGCCAAATGACAAGATCAGAGCAACTCCAAAACAGCAAAGGTTTCGGGATTTCCATGGTCAGCTGTGGTGAGTAACCGCTGAGAGTAATCTGAGGACGGAAAAACCATAAACTGCAAACGGGGTGCTGGACGGCCATTACTCGTCAATGTGAGGCGCGAATGAAGGCTATCCTGCCTGGTATGAACTAAGAGAAGGGCTACTGAAGCACTGATGGCAGGTCATTTTAATGATGATTACAGGAGCCATCAGTATATATAGACATTGGGCCTAATGCACTTGAAGCCTCTACTAATAACCAGAAAAGAGCAGTGGGGAGGACTATCAAGATGTGTGCAGCATAACATAGATCTCCAGGAAAACCATCCATCCATCTATCTTCCAGAACCATTTACAGAATCACAGTGAGCCTGGAGTCTGTCCCAGGAATCAGAGGGCAGGAGGCAGGGGACACCCTGGGCGGGGTGCCTGTCCATCGCAGGACACACACTTACACAATTCCAGCACAGGAGTATGCAAACCCCCAAACCTAGAGGTGTGAGGCTGCCCTGCTAACCACTAAAGCCACAGTCTATAAAAACTCCCCAAGTGTAGAATTACCTGATTCTTTTTGCTTTCCTGGTATTTCACTGTCACCTCAGAAACAGTCTTCAGCCATTAACTGCCACTTTTCATACACTGGTAAGGTCACCCACTGTCCCTGTGCATTCCTACATTCCTGAAGGAAGTTCACAGGTTGGCCCCTTCTCAGCTAATGCCTGGGGGAGGGGGGGGGGGACAGTGAATGTTCTATAATGTTCCAGCAGGGGAGTCGCAGGACAATACGACAAACAAATCTGGCACATTTTGCGATGGTGCAAAGGCAGCGACAAGCTACTGCTTCCTTCCATGAAAACTTTGACTTTGTGACACCTGAAACCAAGCGAGTTTCCCGAGTTGATACCTCACACTCCTGATGTGCTTACTGCTAACTTACTGCAACAGAGGAAGAAATGAAGGATTCTAAGTGCATTTTAGAATCTAAGTGCCCGGGCCAAGAGGCCAAAGCTAACTATCTATGAGGAAGGTGTCCCATCTGAGGAGCATGACAGAAAGAGAGTGCGAGTGAGAGATGGGAGACAGAGCTGACGGCCTGTACTGAGACGTAAACTTGTGTCAGTGCCTGAAGAGATCGCAGAGAGAAGAAGAAAAAGACTGAGGCTAGGGTCAGTGTGTCTAAGCCCCCCCCCATTTCTACTTTGCAGTTCCCATTACATCTTAAATACCCGACAGCACTCAATGGGCACCACTGTCCAAGAACGACACTTCCCCACAAATGTACACATCGTAGGCGAATGCACATGTTGGTGACACTCATGTCACCCACAGATACACCATTTTATCCTCACGAAAAAATCGACATATGAAGAAAGCCCCGCATATCCCTGCATATTCCCAGTTTCCTGGTTTGATTTATAATCAATATAATGCTCAATCTTACAACAACTGTTGACATTACTGGGACTCGATCCAACATCCTTCTGACGCATCAGTACTGAACCACTGCATGCATATATAGAGAGTATGGGGTCTATTCTCAGCTCACAAAGGCTTCACGCCAGCTTAGCACCTTGTTGCCTCTACATGTCGTCCCTTACAGAACATTAAAAGATATTCCTTATTTCCAGTGTAAGCACAGTGGGGGCATATCACAGGAGTAGAAGAATGACAATGATCATTTTGTTCTAGGCTCTACTTTGATAAAGGCAATTCAGGGCATTTTTACTTTGAGATAAGAAGCCATTTATTGGTTGTGTACAGTATCTACACATTAATTTGCCTAGTAAAAGATTAAATTGGCATTTGGATTCAAACCAGACTGAAAAGGACAGGCCCTGGAACCCGTGGGGTTGTTTTTAACATTCCTGTTAACAGCAAGATGGAAACTAGGTCAGATGAAACTTTTCAAACAATGGCTGGCAAGGAGAGAGCATTATCCAGTGAGTGCTTTTCACAGAATGGAAGACAATCACGGCAGATGTATACATGGTCACATCCCGCACTTGAGAAGCACAGAGCTGATAAAGACTTGCAAAAAATGTCTGGGAGCTGGGAGGACTGTGCACAGTGCTTGTTGTGGGGAAAAACAAGTGCTAGTACTCCTCTTTTTATTCAGTGCTAGCAGATATTGATAGGTGTCAGTACTCATAAAAGAGCAACTGTCAGGATTGCTGCCCTTCTGACCCTGTCCTATATGTCATGTCCCCTTTTAGCCCACAGGTGGTGCTGGTCATCCTGCTTCCCCCTGTCTGTCTTGTAGGATCCCTGAACTGCTGTGTAGCTCGATGGGTTCAGTGTGTGGCGTAGAATTTCTCCAGTCTTGATGTCAAAGCTGACCAGAGGCCAGCCTCATCTATTATTTAACATTTACTGATTTCCTGTTTTCCTTAGTGTACAGGTGTCAAACTCCAGTCCTGCGGGACCAGTGTAGCTTAGTTCTTTCCTATTCTACCAAAAATGATTCAGCTCAAGAGCTGTGTGGTAATTAGCACAAGGAGTTGAATCAGGTGTGTTAAATGAGGGGAAACCCAAAAATGTGCAGGGCTCCGGCCCCCCAGGACTGGAGTTTGACACCCCTGCTTTAGTGTGTGTTATGGTTTATCTTCATGCCCCTGTTTAGGGTTACCCTTGTTTTTATGTTCTGCTTGTACTTTTGTTCTTAGTTTTTTCCTAGTGTTTGATAATTGTAACTTATTCCACCTGTTTCTTGTTGTCCCATGGCTGTACTGCCTGGTTGATTTTGTTATGGTCTACACCTGCCCCAAGTTATCCTTCGTTATCCGTCTTGATTTATGTGCCTGCCCTTCCTGCATGTGTGAGTCAGTCATTGCACTTGTAATCTGTAGTTTGTATATTTTTGGAGTTTGTAGCTGGTAGTTGTTCATGGGCCTGTACTACGAAGCGGGGTTACTGACTTATCGGGGTAACTTGTCGGATTTAAGGTGGTCTGGGCGAAATGTAAGTGAACGAATGTGAAGTCCACTGTGGTACCTTAAATCTGACAAGTTACCCCGATAAGCCAGTAACCCCGCTTCGCAGCACAGGCCACTGGTGTTTGTAGCTGTGCTCTTCCCTGTGTCCCTACTCTTCTGTGCTTTAGTGGTACCACTCTAGCTGTAGTTCCAGTGTTTGTGTTTTTATTTTGCAGTTGATTTAGTTAGTGTCAGTTTTACCTGTATTGACCCCTTTTTTTTCTAGTTTCACCCCTTTCGTTGGAGCTACTCTATGTATCATCCTTCCCGAAGCCAAACCCCACCATAACAAAAAGAAAGGTGCTGGTACTGCTATACCGGTGAGTACCGGTGAACTTCAAGCACTGACTGTGTAGAGTGAAGCATGAAAAAAAAAACTTCGTTTTGCCTGTCTGATTAATGACGGTCCTGCGTCTCTCTCACTATGAGCCCCACGTGGGGCCAGCTTCTCTCCTACTGTTTCCCTCGCATCCCTCACCTATCTGTCCTCACATCACTCTCTTCTGCACTTTTTCCCCTTGCTGATTCTCCTTTTTATGAGCCTGTTGCTGTGACCTTGCTGAGCTTCGCTGGGCTGTGCTAGTCAGGCGTCTGTGTTAATGAGATTGCATGTCATATAAAAAAAGGCGAAAATGAGATGGAAAATGTTTCAAATAGATTCAAGCATTTATAGACAGGCATTTAAAAATGTGGCCTTCTGAAAAGTAATGGTAAAACAGTTTAGCATCATGTCACGCAGTGGTTAAGGCATGGTATTTATGACTGAAAGTCCCAAGCGGAAAACTGCTGTTGTACTTCACGCAAAGCAATTAACCTAAATTGTTTCAGCTGTATACATCAACAAAGGCTTAAAAATCTCTTCTGGAACTTCTAAAAATGACATTGGATATATTTTAATGATGTAATTTTGTCACTGTGTCTCTCATATTTCTTCTCTCTCTCTCTGCCTGTCTTTTTTGGAAGTTATGGTCTGCCTTCCTAACATCCACACAACATCCACACCCCTATGAGCAGCGTATGAGTGGTGTGAGTGGAAAACTACACTGTATAAGAGTCTTGTCGCAAAATGAAAGGACAGTGCTGCAGAAAACGGCAGCATTATTTTCCAGCTGGTGGTGTGTGTGTGTGTGTGTGTGTGTGTGTGTGGGGGGGGGGGGGGTTCCCTTTTAAAAGTATAATGCCTGAATCAAATCTCAGTTGGCAGCCTGTATGCAAACTAATAAATATTCAGTGATTAAAAATTAATTAATGCTTCTGGTGTAATGAAGAAAAACCCTAGAAATAAAAGTCAAATACGCATTAGAAATTCGGCACTTTATGGGCATGAATGGTGGAGTAACCAATGGAACTGGATAACCGTGTGTAAAGTTTGGACAAAAGTTGGTTGGATGCCCCGTTTTGTTAACCTTTCTTAAATGGTCGTCAGCACGAGCAGTTTGAGAGAATGTACACAAGCACTTTATTTGGTAGGTTAATTTGCATTTAGGAGACCAATGGCTCTGTGTGCAAAAGTTCATTTAGGCTACTTTATTTCAGCCAAGTTACAAGGACAGGGGAAGGACGTGCCGTATTTGGCGAGAAATTACAGGTATATAAATATCGAGCACAAGAAAACACACCAGTCATATTCCGGTTTTTTCCCGCAAATTTAACAACATATTTTACTATCAAACCAGTCAGAGCGGAAAAGTGCTTCGAGTGTCATTTGAGTTAATATAGTAATCCAATTACAGTAATACGGAGTCTGTATTTATGAAACCCACATTTTTAGACAAGAATTCGATCGCACTGGCATTTTATGACAGACCATAACTTAACATGACAAAATACTAATATCCCGTTCAGGGTACCATGCTCACGATGATTTGTAAGCAACTGGACACGCATTCGTTATAATTTCTGTGAGACTGCGTCACGGATATGTTCGAAAACAATTATGTGGGCCTATTTATGAACCGTACTGAACTTGACTATTGTTTAAAAATGACAGGCTGTAAGTAAGAAGCTTCATTATTGTTCTTTAATGCTGGGCCCTATGCATCGTTCTACTTTTTAAAACCACAGGATCTTGAGAGTTTCTCTGAAATATAATTACTTATAATTTCAGCCTAAAACTCAGCTGTAGTCTGGTCGATCAGTAAAGAGCATCACTTCGATATGAGTTGGTGGTAACCAAATCAACCCGAACGCTTGTTGACACTGATCTGATTTTCAGAATGCTGACAGGCTTCACTAATAATAATAATAATAATAATAATAATAATAATAATAATAGCCTTAAAAACAATATACTCTGACAAACGAAGTAGACCTAAAAGTCATTTCAGCTTTCAGTATCATATGAAACGCATTTGATTAAACTGACAGCATATGAGAGTCATCCTTTCCCTTCAATGTCTAGAGGTACTTGCAGGTTGCGGGAAATTAGTGGCAGATCAAAGAAGAACAACCTGTTAATCTAATTGGCACATTCAGCATTAACACTTACTAATCTTAACACTCTTGTGTATTACTTACCCAGAATATAAAGTTGAATATGTATAGCAGGTATTTCACACACTTCATCGCGCCTTGAACTTTGCTCATATTGACTGCGTTTCACTTTGACAGTACGTCCTTCGGCTTTTGCTCTCCGAATTCACTCCGCTTGCGAGCACAGCAGACCAGCGCGCCCTGTCAGCATCTGCAAATGAAAGAGCGCGACGCCTTCTTTACGCTTCTTTCCAGACCGCCCCATAATATGTGGGGAGCCATGGGGGGGGTTTCGGACAGGCGGTGCACACGCCTGTCACATTCAACACGCTGTATTACAACACGCTTGACAGCTATTACAATATTACATATTAGTTATGTCGTTCGCTTATCGGGTGCATGTGCAGAATATATAACTGATCATCGCAGTAGGCTATATATTCTGTCTGCAACCGTCATAGAAGCAGTTTATGAAAATTAATGAAAACAAAATAGATGGGTTCCTTATGCAGGTGAAAATGAAGTGGGTTTCAGTTGAATGCGTAGTAACTGTGGTTTGTGCTATTAATAAATTAATTTACAGATTAATAAATGGACTACTATGGACTATCATGCCGACCTTTTTTAAAAGCGTTTTCAGTAGGGAATACAAACACGTTATAAAACATGCTATTAAATAAGTAAATGGAAAATGACCCTATGTAAATAAAAGACTGAAATATAAGTGCATAAATTTTTCCCAAAATGTCTAATAGGAAGGAAATTAATCTGACATTTCTGCATTACATTAAATAGTGTTCGGGGGTTTCATTTGATTTCCTAATAACTTTCCGATACAAGCAACAATTCATTGTGCAGCTATATATAATAAGTACAGGGGTAGTGAACCGGACAAGCGATCCAGTGCGATGTTGTGACCCTGTGAGAAAAACGCATCTGCAGACTGAGCAATTACTGAGCCGCAGTGCTGAGAATAAGCGGGACGCCAAGAATGATAGATTCGTGGGGACAGTTGCACGAGGGGGGCACATCTAAGAGGGCGCCCAATTAAAGTCGAAGGCTTTCAAGTTCCGTATTGCGGAAATTAGTCCAGAATCCTAATGAAGTTCCAATTAACCCATCACGACAAAAATGCATTCTATTCTTCATAGGTCTCTATCCTACCCGCCTCTTGTCTGGGAATTCCCAGGGAATTCCCTTGAAATGAATGGGTGCATCAATAAACATAAAGACAATTTTGGTTGAAGACCAAGAGGCGAGCTTCTTCGCTGGCGCCCTGCCCTCCGGATTGCAATGTCGGCGCCCCGTCATAAGATGGCGCCCGTAGGGGGCTCTTATATTACCTGATTAAAAAAAAGCTGTTATATGTCAATCAGTTTTCAATAGCACATACTGTCCGACATGCTTGTCTATTATTATGTCTATTGTCTGTTATTAATTTTTTAATTTGTCTTAAAATATACTGCCCAGATAGCCAGCCATAAACTCTTAACTATAGACAACTCGTATTTATTCCTTTTCCGTGCACAATCCATCACTTAGAGTCAGTGGACAACAGAGGGCGTCTATCCATAACTCTCAGGAAAAACTGGATACCTGTAAGATTACAAACCGGATTCCAAAAAAGTTGGGACACTATACAAATCGTGAATAAAAACTGAATGCAATGATGTGGAGGT
>JAODJX010000129.1:25278690-25300912 GCA_026776945.1 Isichthys henryi | reverse complement strand
TGACCCAGGCGGGGATTCGAACCCGGGTCTCAGAGGTGTGAGGCGACAGTGCTAACCACTGCACCACCATGCCGCCCAAATCATATTCGCCATCAAATCGCCATATTCAAATCATGTGTTCACTATATATATATATATATATATATAGATAATGTATATATTTATGGGGAGGCATGGTGGTGCAGTGTTGCCTCACACCTCTGGGACCCAGGTTCGATTCTCCGCCTGGGTCACATGTGTGTGTAGTTTGCGTGTTCTCCCCATGTTGGACTTGCTAAATTGCCCTTAGGTGTGCATGTGAGAGTGAATGGTGTGTGAGTGTGCCCTGCGATGGGCTGGCCCCCCATCCTGGGTTGTTCAGATTAACGCAAAAACGAATCCACCACTCAGCTCTGTAGACATCAAGCACAGAATCAGACATATACATTATCACCATACTAATTAACAAGGGCAAACCCAATGCAAAATCAAGGACATGTTTAAATGCAAACATGCGTGTGTATTTATACACATAGCACGTTCCACTGCAGTATACAATCATGATTATTAGATTAAATAAATGAAAACATGACACAGAATACAAATAACCTGAGTTTGCTCTTTTTGTCCATTGCTGTTGCACCGTGATGTCCAGACAATCGTGTGACTGCGATGATATAAGGGCCTGTTTTTGTCCTTCTACTGGGTTTCCTAAACTTGCAAGGACTCTTTACTGCTCCATATGCTACTGTTGATCCTAACCAGGGTAAGTGTGCTGGTATTACATTTCATTGTTGGCATGGTGTCTGATTCCGCTGTAGTCTGGCGAAATTTAATGGGTTTGTGTATTGTGGGAAAGTTTGTTTCTCAAGCCTTTGCAGAGAGAATCCCACAGTCTGAGAACAAACTGCAAAACATGCTGGTACCATGTTCTTGAAGCTAAAAAAAACACCATGTTGCTTTAATCTTTGGTTTATATTCCATACCCACAATAAGAGGAATATGGCAAGAAAGGTTTGTCATAGATCATTTTCTCTTTAATACTACCCTGGAAACAAATCTGACCCATATTTAGTTATTGAGTTGTATTTGTAATATCTTCTATGAGTGTGTGTGACTAATTTCATTACAGCTGTTCTATTGGTATAATTTTGTAACCCTCCTGTCCTCATTCCAGTTGTAAATGATACGTTCCTCAAGTCATTCACATCCCATCATAGAACTATTTATGTTGGTTTAAAATAGGCATGCAAATGAGATTTTCAGCCAAGAAATGGTTTTTGGTGTTAAAGAAAATCAGTAATCATAATGTCCTGTCTTTTGTCCATAATTGAATTGAAATAAACACGTACCGTTACATGTAAACATATAATCACCTATCTACTGTTCTACCTGTTCTGTCATATTCATTTTCTGGGCAGAAGACCATGAAGATCTCATAATGCTGCTGTTATGACATCGATTCCAGAACATGGGAAGGAAAATGGGGACACAATCTCACTAAAAAACAGGCAGTCTATCCGCACAGGGCCTGTTCTCCATTCCTTACTGCATGAAAGTGATTGAGGAATGTGTTTGATGTTTGTCATTTGTACCTTTGGAGGGGTCACCTCTCGTGGTGAGTCAGATGACAGAGAACCATTAGACCTGGGAAGTTGTGATCCACAAGCCATGATAGAGATTTACTGAAGTCGTGATCACGATGATGATGTGATCTGAGATTCATGGTCAGTGCTGCATGTAGCATGTTTTCTACAGGAGGGAAACACAAAAGCTAGGAATCGAGAATTTATTGGTTCAGCTGGAATCTTGGCATCTCAGATGGCTGAACTAGCACTTTATCTGGCTTGGGTAGCTCCTGTCACCCCGGGGTCTGGCTCAACAGTGGAGGTGTGGCCCAGTCACCAGCTTGTGCCTGCAACAAAGGAATAAAGGATTTTTCTTTTCTTTTCTCCCTTGGAGGAGAGAGAACAGATGCTGCCTGCAAGGG
Organism: Isichthys henryi; assembly: GCA_026776945.1. Taxonomy (NCBI): domain Eukaryota; kingdom Metazoa; phylum Chordata; class Actinopteri; order Osteoglossiformes; family Mormyridae; genus Isichthys; species Isichthys henryi. Next base: position 25,298,943 of record JAODJX010000129.1, on the reverse strand, counting down.
AGTCTGGTGCCAGTGGATGAAATTACCACCACGTGACTGCAGAGTAAGAAACCAGCCCTCTGCCCATGGTTCACAATGACCTTACAAGTAATATTTCACACATACAGATGCACACACAGAGTATGAAATATCACCCCCCCCCCCCCCCATTATCACCATCTTTTGGGCTTGGACGGTACATGGCAGCCATATATTAATATTGTTTTTGATCTCTGAATGCCTTTATATCTTTTCATTTTGATTATTTTTTTAAGTAGTATGGACATTGTTTGGTGTTGTCTCCAGTTTCATGGTGTTTTATATATATTGGAACGATGATTTTTAAATAATTGCTATTTTTATCGATTTTTTTTTTATTTCCCACAGTTTTATTTCACAATTAAAAAAACATATTGCGGTTTTTAAAATGAACGCTAGGTGGCAGGATTTGCTAAAATTAAACTCCTCAGGCGCTCAACTGTATCTGTCATGCAAGATATAGAATCTGTACTTGAATTTGCATATAAAAATATTCTTTTAATAAAGAAATTAAGTGCTGGGTCTGAGCAAACACCAGTGATGTATAACTCTGTGAGATGAGGCTTTGTGTGTAAAGAAAGAAAACGAAAAATATATTGTTGTGATTCAACTCTTCCAAATTAATTTAAGCCTCCAAAAGTAATAGACATGAAAAAGAAACCAATTCAGGGTGTTCAGTATGTGTAGTTTGTAGTATGCGAGGAGTTTTGTTTCATAAGTGAATTAGTAATTAGTAATCAACAGCAATTAGAAAATTCACCTCTATGTAAAGTGCCGGTTAAGGAAGATGAATGGTTGTGTATGTGTATGTATGTTTATGTGTACATGGAGAAGCAGGCTAAGCAGTCCCTGCTACAGTATAAAATGAGTAAAACATGCATCTAAGTGGGGGATACCCACTGTCCCAGAATTCCATGCATGAAATATATAAGATACATAATGATGTCGGCAATCCGTATAACCAGCCTTCAATCTCAGATCACAGCTGTAAATCCCAACATCAAGACAGGATCACATAGTATAGTTTCAATTGTGTATGATGAATTACTTGTTAAATGTTTTTTATGCAAGTTTTATTGCAATCTAAGGTGATCATTCACGCTTTCGAATTTCAGGATTATCTTGATTACAGGGGCGGGTTATGACTCTATTGGCATTTTTCTTCCTGTTCTGTAGGTTAAACGGGTGACATGAAAAAAAGTGTGAGTTGAGACACGTAGCACTCCGCCTGTGTCTGCTCCAGGGATCTGTAAAAAAAAAATTAAAAAAAATTACAGATTCTTCAGCACGTGTCACCTTTCAAACGTAAGAACCTCAGGATGGAATTTCTGCTGCAGCTGAGTGTGTGGGATGTTCTAAGACAGCATCACCTTTAAATTGATGATTACTTCTATTCACAAAACGATTGCTTGTTAATGCATGTATGGACGACACACCCCTTTCTTACTAGTATTACTGTGCTATTTGCAGCTCTTTCAGTTTTCCCACACTCAAGAGATAGTCGTACTATAATGTGAGTGTTTTCATTTCATTGTTGAGGATTGTGGTTGCATTTCTACCCAGAAGGCAGCTTGGAAGATCCCTTTAGCTTTCTGCTTTACATGTATGACTCTTTTGACATTTCTGTCCAATGGGACCTAGAGGGCAGTGAAGACCACTGGTGTTCATGAGTCTCTCACTTCCAGAAAATAATTTCCTTGCATTGATTTATATTTAACAAAAGAAATACAGACAGACAGACAAACAAGCTCACACACTCGCATCGTGCTGACTAGCTAAGCACACCTACCTAATGGAATTAACCATAGGTCATGTTCATTTCCAGGGCTGTTTTAAAGAACAAAATCTATTTTCTTTAATATGCAAATGCGCATTAATTGTGAAGTACTTCCATAACTTCTTTTAGCAGCATATTTTAACAGAATAGCCCGGCATCCGGTTTTGATGAGAAGAAATCTGTGGGGTTGATCTGCTCCTGCTGTGCCTCTGAGGCAAGTTTTGGGCATCACGGCTTGTCAGCAAATGTGTCTTTTGAGTGCTAGCGGAACTACCATGTCAAATATTCTGGGCGCCGCCAAGTCACCATCTGCTGCCCTGAAACTTAGCTTGGCTTTCGCTTAAAAGGTAAAAAAGGTACTGGGAATTTGGGCTTTACGATTACATGTCAGGTTATGTATGTGGGTTTTATTGTTTGGTCGTGGTCGTTTCCAGGTGCTGATAGTTAACCCCCCCACACACACTCACACACACATAGAGCATAATGCAGCATCATGTAATGTGGTACAATATGAAATATAATATCAGTGAACTTTATGATAAATCAGTAGAAAACTTACAGGATGCATTCCAAGGCTGGTGTATTAAGGGTAAAGGCTTTAGCTTTTAAGTAGTCTAAGGAACAACTCACAATAATTCCGATGAACCACACACACATTGCAAAGTTTATTAAATAGCGGTCCTGAAATTTGTAACCCTAGACTTTACCCCCAAATGTTGCATTGATGTTGTCCAAATGCAAAATGAGAACATGTGATGTAAGTCCATGAACTGGACTGGTTGCAGTTTATTATATTGCAGGGAATGTCCAGTGATTTTCATTGAAAATGCATGAATATTGAAAAGTACAAAAAAGACCTTAAATAGTTTTTCCCTATAGGGCATTTCCGTTTCAGCGTTTTCAGAATCACTTTGGAGCCGCAAACCTTATTGGTCAATTCGGGGTGAAAAGGTGCCTGTCTGCCTGAAAGCCATCCAATCACTCCACGTAAACATCTGACGATGGGGCACTGAGTAATGAATTGGCAGAGCCTGTGTCCCATGATCTCAACAACACATGGCTCTGTTTGCCAGATGTTTCTTTTGACCTCTTCACCCACGAGTTGGCTTTGACATTTGATGTTTCTCCTGTTCTACTGCTTGCCTCCTTGGTGCCTAAAGCGTGGTCCTGTTCCACGGTGGGCTCCATCGACGGTGGCCCAACAATGATATAAAAAAGGGTTAGCGCCACTCAGCAGCGTGGAGCAGCACCGTCTGGCTCTATGGATCCTGATGTAAGCGCACAACCAGAATCTGAAAACTGAGTAGCTGAAGATCATGCTTTTATAAAGAGCCTGATGGAGATTTCTGTAGCACTCTTCCCATTTTAGGTAATGTTCCTCTATAACTTTATTTTCTAAGTGCTGTTGATGGGATGTAGTAATTACAGTGTGACTTTAAATGTAACTGCTTGACTACGACCCTTCATTTACGGTAGCGTGAGTTTGCTTTTGGTTTCCAGTCTGGCACTTGACTCATGCAGCATTTGCGGCTCTGCATCAGTGAGCACAAAGTTTACATTGTTGGATAAAAACAAACAAAACTGCCACCTTGGCTATAGCCTCACAGACACCACCGGTACGAATACACTGTTTCAGTTATGAAATTGCCAGTGGTTTCCTAACTCCCCCGAAACCAGACTCTGGGCTCCTTGTTTGCACTTACCTGTGGTATGTTTGGTCCACAATCAACTTTAGTCCATCAGCTTAGGCCTCAAGGAATCATCCTGTGTGTGGGGTGGAGCTTACACTGGCTGAGTAAAGTGGGAGATAAATCTAAATTCTTAAGTAAACAAATCAGCTGAAACACTTCACCTCTAGGAATGCAATGAGAAAATTCATGAAATAGTGTACAGGCATGCACACTTAAGAAAAATATGAAAGGCGGAGAAGGAGTACCCTCCAACGCAAAGAGCTTTGGTATGTCCTGTCCCTTTCATGAAGCCAGACTGTCATTTACTTGATGGGATATGAGTGATTGTCCCTTTGTGTTGGAAAATAAGGCTACTTAAGGAATAACAGCATCCTGCATATATAGGAAGCGTTTAATAAATAACAAAATCAACAGCAACACAACAATGAACGCATGAATTCTTATATATACTTTTTGACGGTATAAACTATAAATATGATATGCAGTCCTTATAACTTAAAATAACCAGTAATTTACAGTGTGAGATCAGGGTTAGGATTGTGACAGATTGCCACTGGGCAGAGGATTATTGTTGGCATGGCCTTTTGCTGTCCGTCATACTGCCTGTTGGGAGAGGGGCCTGCAGTGGGCGCCAGTCATTGTCTCCAGGACTTGCGGCTGAGCACGCAGACGCAAGCCACATTAATGCGGATGAGCCGCCAGGCCACCAGGTTGTTGAAGGAGGTGAGCGCCCGGACAAATGTGTGTGTGTTGGTGCAGTGGGAGTTCCAGTGGCGGGCATCCACACCCAGGCACCCTGAGGAACCGGACTTAGCAGCCCGGCACATGGTCTCGAAGAAGTACTGCTTCTTGATGACATTGTTGATGTTGACGTTGGGCAGCACCGTGACGTCATTGCCTGAGATGTCCGTGGCCCTGGTCTTGTTGCCCACCCAGACGCTGACGCTTTCACACACGGAATAAACACCGCGGGACTGCGACGGCGCTGCATGCCTGCGCACCCTGGTTCCGGGCTCTGACTCCGGAGGGTGGGTGCTGAAGAGCACCCGGGCTGAGTGCCGCTGCCGGCTGTTGAAGAGTTCGGGGTCCACAGTAGGGGCTAAGTCCGAGGAAGCAGTGTCTGTCTGGCTGAGGCTCTCGGTATCGTCCCAGGGGGCGGTCCTATTCTGTGATAGGCTCTCGGGCCTGGACTCCTCCCATGCCCGATCCTCCCCCCTCATGTTCGCTGCAGCCTGGACGCCAATCAGGAAGAGCAGGATCAGCATCGACGACCTCATGGGCTCGCGTTCTGCCAACAGAGGAAAGGAGGTCAGTTAGCTGGCACCACCTGCAGTAGCCACCTACCTGGATGCGGGCTGCACCCACTCCTTGCCATAGGTGAGGGGAGCTAATAAAAGACCGTTCTCTCCACTTATCTGTAGATTACAGAAAATGATCAGATCGTAAACCTGACAGTAACACAATGTTCAACAAATATTTAATCATAAATCTTTCTCTCGGTAGCTTGAATCTGTTTTGATCTTGCTATTCTCAGCCTTCACACCAAGCATGACCGTCTGTATGTACTTCGCTCGAGTTAACATTTCTCATTCTGTGTCCTTCGAAAGCTCATCTGTCCCTGGGCAGAAGCATGTTCCTGCAAGAACCTCGCTTTGTTAGTAAGAACAAAGCATAGTTCTTCTCCTCAAACAGACCACGGCACTAAATGAATATTATCAAAACCTGCTTTCTTTGTACCATACTATATTTACCATGTCATATTACTTCTTTCTTTTTCAAATTAGGCGTACAGTTTTCAGAAAATCTGTACATTTTATGGGATTGTTGTGCAAGTCTGTCTTTCCAGTTGAAGGCCGATGCGTGACAGCAGAAAACAGGAGAGAGAGTTCATAACCCAGACATGTCCGTAACACACCAAGGATAACGCTAGACAGGTGTAGAGTATGGTTCATTTTTTTCAGCAGTAGTCTATGCTCAGAAGGTTAAAGAAGCACATCATGATGACATCTATAAAGCATGGGAGTTCCTCAATCGCCATGACAATTATTCTGGCATAGAAGCTATCTTGGGTCTTCCCTGGAGCACCACCTTTCTTGGCATTGCCAAGCTTAATTGCCGAAACCAAAATCATAGGTCTTGAGAGTCATAAAATGCATTGGAAAAAGTGCTTTTAAAGGAAAATTGCCAGAACAGAAAGAGACACCCAATCTAAGACTGGTGGATAAACTGCAGTCATAGAGAATTATTCAACAAGCCACTGATTATCCCTCTGTGGCCAATTAAGATTCTTTCCACAAAATTAAGTAACATTAGAACCAGACAGACAAGCATGGAGTGAACCCACAGGCATTTGAAAAAATGCATGGAAAATTACTGATTCGATTAAATAATCTGTGCCCTTTGTGGTACCTTTTAGACCGCGGTATTTCAGGACCTCTTGGAAACCATACAATAGGCATATTCCCACCACATCATTGTACTCTTGCCAGCTTTTGGCTGCCTGTGAGTGGCCTTTATAAAACGGGAACACCAGCCGTGGTCCTGGGAGCCATCAGTCTATGTCAATTCTCAAGCTCTCTCCTCTATGCTGAGAGAGAAGGTTAAATTAGCTCTTTCAGGGGAAGTCTGGAGCTGCAGCAAATGTATAAGTCACTGGTCACCAACCAGTTGACTGGTCAATCTTCTAGACTATTTGTAGGTGATCGTAACCCCCCCGATTCAACTCTTCATATTATTGACTTTGTAAAAGTAGCTCTCACTGTATAAGCAGTTGGAAAACACTGCTGTAAGTGCTCAACCGGAACCAGATTCTTTGTGCATACTGGCCCTCTGGTGCCATAGCTGGACTCTCCTGTAGTGCAAAAAAGCACTTGGTCTTCACCCCACCTCTATAAATGTGGGCGCTAAAGCTTCATTTGGCAGACTGTCAGGTAATGAAAGTAACAGGAACCCACCCCCGGTAAAGGGTCTTTTCCTTTCAGTGAGGATTTTATAAATAAGTTGTATTAATTTGTATACCTGGTGGGATTAATGCAAAATACCTCTTCTAAAGGTTGAACAGCAGGCCCCATTCTGGGATGGGAACAAAAACTCTCTGTTTACAAGATACTAGAGTAAACGATTCTCTATCCGAGGCCATAATTTATCTTCATTTTCTTCACAGATAACTAGGCAAGTTTACCCTAATAAATTGAGACAGACATAGAATATTAAGTAATAACAGTCAACACATTCCAAAAAACAGCAGTATCACATAGTCTGTATTGTGTCAGTGAAGTATTCATCCTTTTTCTGTTTCACTTGTACAGAATTGTAGTAAAATCATTTATGACTTACCAGTGCCAATGCTCCTAATTAATTCACTGAACAATTTACTGTGAGTATTAAACACTGACTTAGCAACAGCTCCAAGAAAACATCAAGATAATCCTGGCTTTGTAATGTTTAGACTGGCAAGCCAAAAAAAAGCAAAACAAAACACTATTGTTTTGTCTTGCGTTATCTGTACCTTTCGTTAGCTTGCAAAATTGTTTTTCTTTTTTTCTTTTCTTTTTTTTTAAAAAAAACATCTAAAGGTATTGTTTTACTGTTTAACCAGGTGATCACTGTAATCCACTTGTAACGTGTGATCTTAACTACTGTAAGTGTCCCAGCAAAAGTCATAAATGAACGTTCAGCTAGCTTCCTATGCTTACTAATGGGCATTGCCTGCTTTAGGACTCTTTAGCAGTACTGATCCAAAAATCCTGCAAATGCGTTGTAAGGTTCACTCATAAATGTGGTTTTGCTTGGTACGTCCTTCAAGAAAGTGAAAAATGTCACGTGAATACAGAAAATGGAAGATGTATAATAGCTTCAGTGTATTCTAACTTGTTTTTTTTAGCAAGTATGTTATACCTGCCTTCCACTAGCATTTGTTGGCTGTGTGACTAGTTTTCTAAATTGCGTGTCTTAACGTCTTATTCCTCTTTGAATGTATGTCGCATCTACTTCTAAATATAAATGTGTTCGAAAATGTTTTTGCCTGGCTAACAGTATAAAAACTCATCTTGTCCATGCTGTCTGGAATTAGCTCTCTGTGGCCCTGTTTACACTTGGTTTTGAATGCATCTTGGGTAATTGGATTGCAGGTTGACACAAACCACTTGCTGAGGTGGTCTGGGAAACCTCTGACCACCCATCTTTTGTAGCGTCCACTCTGATACGTCCTGATACGTCCCCATGAAGGTCGTCACAATAACTGTAGGCAAGGCCCTTTGACCTTCTAGTGGAAGTGGCGTAGGTAGTAACGGAATCTGAACACAAGTGGTCAGCTGGACACCTTAGAGATGCATGATGGACACAGCTGTAAATGGTGATGTATCTCAGCTGTCTACTTATGATCCGGTCAGCCAAGATGCATTTTAAAACCGACTGTAAACGGCCAGTGACACGGGTCAGGGCAAGCGTTTGGAAGATGGAAGAATGGATAGATGGATCGATAACAGCGCAGAGTTGTGAACAGTCTAAATGAACAGATCTCTGTGTTTGAGTATCTATTGAAATAAATCCCTTTCAGAAGAATTCCCATAAAAATGCAGCAGTAGAACGGAATATAAGAGCACGCCATGAATAAATACACCTGACTTTTACTTCTGTAAAAATAATTTTCCCTTTAAGTGCTTCCTTCCTTGGCTGCCAAAGCCAGCCAGAAGCACTTGTAATGTAGGAGATATTGCAGGTCTTCGTGCTTTTCTCCCAGAACAGTACAGTTATCAGTTTTATGTTGCTTTGTATCTGTACACTTCCACCAAAGCCCTTTTTATAAGATTTGGCTTAAAATTCCCGTTAAACATTTACAGTATCACTGATCAGATGCCGCTATGATTGACATTTGCTATCACAAGTTGAACTACTTTTAGTTTCTCCCTGAAGTTCCTTCCTCCGAACTGGGCCGTTACTAAGATGACATTCTGTGCAACATTTCTCAGTGTTGAGGATGGCCTCTCATTTGGACGTTTGTAGCGTTTGATGGTACAATTCTTTGGAATGTCACTGCCTTCTGGGAGTGGCGTTGTTACTAACTGACGGGCACTCCCACAAAGCCTATAGGCATCAAGCGTGCCAGGACTGGCGTAGACCCAGCCCACTCACTGCACTGACACTGCTCTACCCTCTACTTCACTGCGTTCTTTATTGAGACATGGAAGTATCGGTTTGGCCTGGTATGAATTGGTAGGTGTTGGCCATATCCCAGAAGGGAAAAAATGCCGTACAACTGTGCATTGATTCTAAAGTAAAGAAACATGAAAGGGTAACGGTGGTGGTTGTAGGTTATTTGCCTTGTTTCACTTTTAGAATGAATTCTAACAATATTCTGGTCAGATGAGCATTGAAGCCAGAACAGCCCACAGATTTTCAGACACCCTTGTAGTACAGGTTGATGCTATCAGTCACCCTTACCGACATTTACAGAATAGGTGGCAGTCTGATCAGCAGGTACTCAACAGATCAATGAAAACTCCACCTCCCCCCCTCATCTCCATCTTCATCTAATTCAAAAATTTTGCTGCTTAATTATCAAAGACTATAGGTATAACACTGCAAACTGCATAAAGTAAAAAAAAAACTCAACAGGGCCTAAAATAAGCACACTTAGAATTCGCCACTTTTTGGTAATAGTATCGTAGCTAGTGTTTAAAACACATTAATATATGCCCTTGTGGAAGTTATAAAAGCACAAATGGTTCCTTGGAAACTGCTTCCAGGCACTAAACACAGTCTGGGTGACATTTTTCCCCACATGACAACTTAATGTACATTTAAAGTCTTTGCTGCTGGGTCCCGATAGATGCTTGTGATGCTTTATAACCTCAGTCTGGAGGATGGGCTTTGTTTTTTAAGAATTTCTGGGAAGCTGTGACTCAGCCTTTGGGCATGTGAACATCACAGGCATCAGCTGGATGGAAATCCTTACCTCAGTCTCTGAGAATGTGTACGTCACGGACTTCAGCTGGATGGAAATCCTTAACTCAGTCTCTTAGCATGTGTTCATCACAGATTTAACTGGATGGAAATCCTTAACTCAGTCTCTGAGAATGTGTACGTCACGGACTTCAGCTGGATGGAAATCCTTAAGTCAGTCTCTTAGCATGTGTACGTCACAGATTTCAGGTGGAAGGAAATGTTTAACTCAGACTCTTAGTAGGTATATGTCACGAACTTCAGTTGGATGGAAATCCTTTATCTCAGTCTCTACGCATGCGTACGTCACAGACTTCAGCTGGATGGAAATGATGGAAATCCTTAACTCAGTCTCTGAGCATGTGTACATCACAGATTTCAGCTGGATGGAAATCCTTTTCTCAGTCTCTTAGCATATGTATATCTCAGACTTTAACTGGATTGAAATCCTTAACTCAGTCTCTTAGCATGTGTACATAACAGATTTTAACTGGATGGAAATCCTAATCTCAGTCTCTACGCATGTATACGTCACAGACTTCAGCTGGATGGAAATCCTTATCTCAGTCTCTTAGCATATGTATATCACAGACTTCAGCTGGATGGAAATCCTTAACTCAGTCTCTTAGCATGTGTACGTCACAGACTTCATCTGAATGGAAATCATTAACTCAGTCTCTTAACATGTGTACATCACGGACTTCAGGTGGATGGAAATCCTTAACTCAGTCTCTGAACACGTGAACATCACAGATTTCAACTGGATGGAAATCCTTATCTCGGTCTCTGAGCATGTGTACGTCACAGACTTCATCTGAATGGAAATCATTAACTCAGTCTCTTAACATGTGTATATCATGGACTTCAGCTGAATGGAAATCCTTATCTCGGTCTCTTAGCATGTGTACATCACGGACTTCAGGTGGATGGAAATCCTTATCTCAATCTCTGAGCATGTGTACATCACAGATTTCAACTGGATGGAAATCCATAACTCAGTCTCTTAGCATGTGTACGTCACAGATTTTAGCTGGATGGAAATCCTTAACTCAGTCTCTGAGTGTGTGTACTTCACGGACTTCAGCTGGATGGAAATCTTTAACTCAGTCTCTTAGCATGTGTACGTTACAGACTTCAGCTGGATGGAAATCCTTAACTCAGTCTCTGAACACGTGAACATCACAGATTTCAACTGGATGGAAATCCTTATCTCGGTCTCTGAGGATGTGTACGTCACGGACTTCAGCTGGATGGAAATCCTTAATTCAGTCTCTGAATAGGTGAATGTCACAGATTTCAGCTGGATGGAAATGATGGATATCCTTAACTAAGTCTCAGAGCATGTGAATGTCACAGATTTCAGCTGGATGGAAATGATGGATATCCTTAACTAAGTCTCAGAGCATGTGTATGTCACAGATTTCAGCTGGATGGAAATCCTTAACTCAGTTTCTGTATACGTGAACGTCATGGACTTCAGCTGGATGGAAATCCTTAACTCAGTCTCTTAGCATATGAATGTCACAGATTTCAGCTGGATGGAAATCCTTATCTCTGTCTCTTATCATGTGTACATCACAGATTTCAGCTTGATGGAAATCTTTATCTCAGTCTCTTAGCATGTGTACGTCACGGACTTCAGCTGAATGGAAATCCTTAACTCAGTCTCTTAGCATGTGTACGTCACAGATTTTAACTGGATGGAAATCCTTAACTCAGTCTCTGAGCATCTGTACGTCAAAGATTTCAGCTGGATGGAAATCCTTATCTCAGTCTCTGAGGATCTGTACGTCACGGACTTCAGTTGGATGGAAATCCTTAATTCAGTCTTTGAATAGGTGAATGTGACAGATTTCAGCTGGATGGAAATCCTTATCTCAGTCCCAGCATGTGTCTGTCACGGACTTCAGCTGGATGGAAATGATGGAAATCCTTATCGCAGTCTCTTAGCATGTATACGTCACAGATTTTAGCTGGATGGAAATCCTTAACTCAGTCTCTGAGCATGTGAACGTCATGGACTTCAGTTGGATGGAAATCCTTATGTCAGTCTCTTAGCATGTGTACGTCACGGACTTCAGCTGGATGGAAATCCTTATCTCAGTCTCTTAGCATTCATACGTCACGGGCTTCATCTGAATAGAAATCCTTATCTCAGTCTCTGAGCATGTTTTCGTCACAGACTTCATCTGAATGGAAATCATTATCTCAGTCTCTGAGCACGTGTACGTCACGGACTTCAGCTGGATGGAAATCCTTTAGCAGTCTGTGAGCAAGTGAATGTCATGAACTTGAGTTAATGCAAATCCTCGACTTTGTCTTTGAACTTGTGTGCATTATGCACCTGAATTGAATGGAACCATTTGATTTCCCAATCCGGTCCTTGGAATAAAGTGAATTGTCTGGCAGGGAGCTTCTAGGAACGAAAACATGGACTGACTCTGGGTCCCCGAGGACAGGATTTGAAGAAAGGAAGACTTTTTATTTCTCCCTTAAGCAAAAAGCAAGTCTTAGGAGCCGACCTGCCAAGCTTAAAAAACACTCACCAACAGAAGTTAGTTATTTTGCAAGCTGACATTGATGATTTCCTTAACATATAATCTGAAGAGGTTGGGCAGAGGCTGTCTTGAGAGACATGCTCTTTGTTTTCATATCTGCGCATCGTGTTCCATGGAATGGATGTTCTGGCGTGAGTTTTAGAGGCTGGCAGTGTTTATTTTAATGCCGTGCCAAGACTGGGCATCCTCATGTCCGTTGTAAACATTTGGCCTAAAGCCCATTTGGCTTGAGCCTTAAATCGAAGTGAAGCATGTATCCTGCTATAATGCTTAACCATAGAAACTGAAATTTAACAGATGGAATAAGTTTATTTGGACCTTGTATTAACAGAGAGGACAGAACCCACAGTGTTAAAGGCAGACATAGTAAACGGAGTGGGAACCGTGCATCGTTTTAGTATATGTGAACGGAACTTATATTTGTTTAGTTTTAGTCACTAGTAGCTTAAATTCTACTGGGGTTGATTGTAAAAAGGCTTTTTAGGGGACCCTGGCTTGGATGAAACTTGTCAGTGACGAGATTTTATGAGGTTAATTGCTTTCCATAGACAGATTTCATAAAATGGCTTCACACTGCAGTCCTGACAGGACACTGCAACCGATGGCATGAGACACACTCTACTCTCCCAGTTTTCTTCCTATATTTTAATTTTTTTTTTTTTAGTTGTCTCAGAAGACAGGCATGGCGTTTGTTGAGCAAAAAGTAAAACATATTCCAATGACGATGCTAGAAAACAAAAGATGAGCAGAGGCAACACTCTTTAAATGTAAGTCAGACACCCATTTTATAAGGAGCCCCTGAAGTATCAGTCTGCTTATTCTTGCAATGCCAAACCACCTGACCTGTAACTGGGCCCGCATGTCTATGGAGTAATAACTTAGCTGTAACTGGCCCCAAATGTAGTGTAACAGAGCTGGATGCATGCTGGGATATTTACTTTTAATATTTATGCACTGGAATAGGAAAACCACTTTTGAGGGGTGCAATGCATAGTCTACACAAACACTACAGAGTAAAAGCCTCTGAGGACTCCAGCAAACCTCAAACAACCATGTTCATGGACCAAGTAACCTTACAGGTATCAAGCAGGTGTAATATATCGCATTTAGCAAAGAATTTATATAAGGGCAAAATTATTGAGTAAAAATTATTACTAGAAAAGTACTTTTCAAAGTGTTTTGAGGTCACTTGCACAGCAGGCAAGTTTGATTATAAAAACAAAGATACTGAATACGGTGATAATTCTGTTACTGAGAAAATCTGTTTATATCGACATATATACAAACAAATTAACATAAGAAACAACTTCATGCAAGCATTTCTTTTAATACACCTAGTCTAGCTGCTTTACTCATTTGAAATCTGGTTTGTATACCTGTGAGATCATTTTCATTCTTTTATTTATCAACCATTTATTTTTCTTTTTGACACCCAAAATAAGATTGCATAAGTATTTAAATGAATGTATTAATGATTCCATTTCAGTCCTGTGTTTATGATGGAGACACATATCCAAAGTTCAGCACTTCAATGACGGCAAAATGAGTCAAACAGAAAGATGTATTTGTTTATTTACATGAGTGTTTTAAATGTCCTTCAACAAGTAGTATAAAATTAAGGGGTGAACTCATTGTACTTTAGCCGGCGTTGTCTTGCCAGACAGTAACTTTTTAATTTTATGTTTTTAAATCTTTGTAAAATTTGTTGGTATCAGATTTGAAACTGAGATTGCCCTTGGCCCCGTGGAAAAATATGCTTGGTTCAAAGTACAAAGTTCAGGTGGATTAGGTTTACATAATAATAGTAAGCGCAAACCCAGTTAAAGATAGCTTACTCATTTTTGCAAACTGATATTTATGAACGGTGCCCTTGACTTGGCACTTCCTGACATTTTTATTTTCTCTGATCTTTTTCTATCGTATATCCTCTTCATCTATAGCACCGAACCGATTGTACGCACATTTTCTTGTCTGTCAGTACGGGGATAAACCAGGCTTAGAAGTCTGCAGTTTTTATTGCATCCAGGCCTCTCATTGCATAATCCACGCTCCAGGGCAACGTGCATGATTCCAGGAAATTGACAGAGCCAGTCGGATCTCAGGCATTCCTGGAGAGTCGTGTGCACGCGGGTCATGGGATGGCGACAGACTGATGACTGACACGACTGTCTGTTTAGTCACGGGCTTCAGGAGCACAAAGCGACGTGACTGCACGATTGTGTCACGGAGAATTTCCGTCGCGTGTGGCTTTGGAGTTAAGGGTAGGGCGGTGCGATTATGTGAATCACGCGAATCATAGACTCTCACTCCGTGTGAGTCATTGGTCAGCGGTTTCGCCGATGACATATCCTACTGGATAAGGCAGCAACTTTCTCCTGAGCTTTTCTCAAATCTCTCTATAGGCACTGTTACTCTGGGTGCTACACTGCGATGATCATTCATATTTGCACTGATATCGTAGCTGAAAAAGATATTACTTACAGATGTAGCATTAGCAATGTTGACTTAAAACTATGCAGTTTTTTTTTCGTTTGTTTGTTTTTCAATTTTCCGGACAGATGAAAAAATGTATTTTAAAAAAGAAACTAGAGCTGAACTGAGAGAAAAAAAAAAAATAGGGAAGAAAGAAAAATGGAAACGGAAACGAACTTTATAGCTTGGAAAGTTATGAAATACGAGAATCTGTTTTAACAATTTGCTGATGGTTTGAGCTGCGGCCATCACAAGGCTGTGGGCCTCTGAGGAGCATTTAAAAGCACGTATCCTCTAAGGAAGTTCCCCAGGTGCTCTGATGCAAGTGAAAACATGTGTAGGTCATGCATATGTAAGCTGTCAGGCGTGTCAGTTGCAGCTCTCCAATCAAATAATTCTCAATTACAAGCAACTGTGCATTCCCTTAATAAAGTATTCCTTTTGGAAATGAGAAAACAATACATCTTAATCATGTTGTCTTGACAGTGTGTTTCCTTTCAGCCCTGTTCTTCTGTACCTGTATTGCTGCATTAATTGAGTGGAAATATCACCAACACCGATGTCTGACATTCTGCCACGTCAAGTTGTGATCGACGTGTCACTAGCAGCTCAGCTGAAATCACCTCAAGTGCCCTAGAATCAAGGGAATGAAGGAGCGCCCTGGGGGATGAGGCTTCTCTGCAGGGAAATAGCTGTTCCTGTAATACACAAGCCTCCAGAAATGCTCAAGCAGCCAAACAAGCTGTATGACACAACATTACCTTCTCCCTGATGGCGCTCGCTAGGCCGCGGGATTCCACTTGCTGTTTTTTTCCTTTCGATTCTTATGCACCCCCCTGCCCCTCCTCCTCCCCCCTGACAGGTATCTTCCATATTTGTCATTTTGTACCAGTCAGGGAGGAACAAGTCGGCAACCACAAAACCACAATGAGCACTGTGACATGGGTCCGAAAGAGCTTTTGAATAAATGTTTAGGTAAGGCGGGCCTGACGTCAACCCCGGCCTGCTGTAAACATCGCCCGTAAATGCAGAAAGCTGTCCACACTCCCCACCTCCAGTGCCATAGGCATGCATCCAGATTGTATTTATCTGGGGCCAGTTCACCTGTCACCTTTGGCTCCATAGTTGAGCAGAAGTGGCAGGTCTCTCGCTATTATATCCATGTTCGATTTAGAGGTGAAATTCATGGAAGGAGGACCAACAGTTGCAAGGACGGAAAGATCAAAGTAGCTTACCTTGAATTGTTGACATACGATGAATTAGTAATGCCTATATATCTTATTCATCTATCTATGGGATTATATTATGTGTGTGATGGTTCAGTTCAAGGTGTTTGCATCAGTGTCTGAATCTTACAATAATATAACCTAATTCATCAAACTCTTTGCCCTGTTTGATTGGACTAAAACACATTTTTGATGACCCGACTAGATTATTTGCTTGGATATTTTATAGCAATTACAATTTAATTAAGGGCTTATTTCAGGCTGTATTATGATTGTATCTCTATTGCACTACCTAATCAGTTTATAGTCTTACAAATTTTAAGGAATGTGTTATGATCGTTTACTAAACATCTGGATCATGTGTACTGGTGTACTCCCTGTGTACTGGTAACGTGCTAATTGGGAGTTTGTCATCTTTTCTGAATGTGCCTATATGTGATGAGTAGGGCAGTACTCATTGTTGTAGATGAGGTTACGCTGATTCATTCTATAGTCTCAACATCACTTTATTTTTCAAACACTGTCATAATATTGCCCAGCTGGCCACCATTGATAAGCAAGAGAGGGTTATTGTTAAAAGGGGCTAGCTACGCTGAAATGGCGATATGTCAGCGGTAGCTCACAACAAATATTTACCAAAGTAAAGTGCTTGTTCACCTCACCTTCCTATTTCTTATAGTAGGTTTTTGTTGGTCTGCATTTTAATAAAGTATCACAAAGTATCCATCTTTCTTGTGAATTTCTTTAATAAACCCTTTAAGGTGTCTCTAGCCAGTTTCAGGGCAATTCTGCTATATAGGTGACAATGTAATTGACCAGGGGGCATTTGACAGCTCCATTCATCTTATCTGGATTAATGTTACATTCACTTATTTCTTTTTCATTTGATTTCCTAATCTCCGGGTTTTATTCCTGTCTGTAATTACTTCTCAAGTGCATGTGTCAGCTTAAGGAAAGCTGTTAGCTTACCAAGAACAACACTGGGACATGAACTACATGAACGCTTTTAGCCTTAACCATGACATGGCAGAAATGTAATTTCAAAAGATCTAGCGCTATATCCGAGAAACACATCTAGGTCGTGAAATTCAAAGGGCTGCAGCTACTTATCTGCACTTCGTCTTTCCCACCGCGGCCGTTAAAGTTAAGGTCGCATCATAATCGGAAAAATAAACCACATGAGTGAATTCACAGCGACCAGAATGACTAAGCGTGTCTGAGTTTCTG
The DNA here is from genome assembly GCA_026776945.1 of Isichthys henryi. Lineage (NCBI taxonomy): Eukaryota > Metazoa > Chordata > Actinopteri > Osteoglossiformes > Mormyridae > Isichthys > Isichthys henryi. The sequence goes on along the minus strand of JAODJX010000129.1, from coordinate 25,282,031 downwards.
GAGCTCGGAACTTTCCATCTTGTATTCGCAGGCAAATTTGAGAGCAGCACCTGACCATGCCGTGGCTGTGCATACATTCTTTCAGCAGATGTTCAAATTTACATTACATTCTGCGGCCATGTACAGAACTGTGCCCCCCCCCCCGAATGCTGAAATTAGATCCAGAAGTTTGGGAGGTGCTCCTGAATCCTGTCTGCAGCACCTTCCCTGTCTCCATTCTCACGTTTCATACTCTCTTATCTCTCCCCTCTGCTCTCTGGTCAGTATTTTGGCACAATGGGCACGTCGTGCGTCTCGGAATTTTAACCAAATGCAGTGGAGTCATTAAAAGCACGTGTAAACAGACAAGAGTAATTTCAACCGTAATCATGCAGGGTCACCGCAATGTTTACACGTCTTCCAGTAATAATAAAGTTGCTTTCATATAATGTTATAATTCATCGGATTTCATTTTCTCTCTTTAGTAATTATTTGACTCCTGGATTGTCAACTCCCTGATGAGAATAAACACTGCAATTGCTACAATATGCAAGAGGTCTGGGCAGTAAAGCTAAGTGAATCCCTATTGCCAGATTTCACTTTCTGACAGACCAGAGCCACCCACATTTTAACATCAGAGGTGACATTCATTCAGTGAATTTGTGATGTTTCCTGATAACTCTTAGAAACAGCATAGATCAATTACATATAATGGTCATCCTGTGACAATAGGTAGGTTTCTAGACCTACCTAAATACCTACATTGCTTTTCAAAATGGTCTACAATACAAAAATGATTATGTTACATGGTCGCATATGGATCAAAGATATCAAATAAAAATGTGCAATAAACTATAAATAACATGTCCAACTCAATTGTTAGCTTTGAATATGTATAAATTTCGAGTTTGTTGGGGGTCTTTGGCATTGCAATGTGTTCCAGTGTAACATAAGACTGTTTCAATGTCTTAATACGATGGGGGAAATTTTGATTAATTAATTAATGTTTTATCTATAATTGATTGAGGACAAATAAAGAACAAGGAGGTGGATAATTGAAGGAAAAGAGAACAAGAGAACAAGTCCACTGTGATGCAAAGTAGATGTCCTGGATAGTGCTGGCGTTTCCACATGGTATTTTTTGGCATGCAGATGCAAATGGACCTTTAGATTCCTGGAATTATTAGCAACACACAATGGTCTCATGTATACCTACTTTGAAGCAAATAAGAGTGGCTGAATGACCTTGTGACAGTGACAATTTGGCTGAAATCTTTAGGCAAAAATATTTTGTGTATAGCTCTTATACTCATTCTATTGCAATTATTTTTCCAGTTATTCTTAACCATTAGAAAAGTTTAGAAGGCTATTATTTTGAGTTCATTCATTATTATTTAATATACAATTTTGCATGTTGCTTAGCAAACAAACAAACAAACAAAAACTCACCAAATAGAACGTATTTCATTATTGTCAACCTGGCTTTAAATACATTTAAATACAAGCTTTCTGTTTTGCGAGTAAAACAAACCTTGTTAATATAACAGCTCAGGTTAGCCATTGCCACCAAGCGGAGTTGGCCCTCCTTTTATACTGGCTGCTGAGAGGAAGCGATTAAAGCTCAAATTTACCCCTCGGAGGAGATTGCAGCTGACTCTCCAGTGCAAAGGAAATTCAGATTCAAGCTGGTGATGATGAAAAGAATGGGAATTCCAAGGTACAGTAGACCCACACATGCTTAATGTAGGACGTGTGTCCTCTGTTACTGAAAGGCACATGTTACTTACTGAGAAGGTGCGCTGGATGGGTTTACAAGGACGTTAGATGATATAGGTGATATAGTATACAGGAGAAACAATACCACACACCCCAAGGCCTAGATATCAACCATGCTTGTAGGCAACACACTTTTTCATCATTGTCTGATTGTCCACATGCTAATGCTGTTAAATAATTCAGTGCTTTACCTACCTAATACTGAAGTTACCTTACCGTGCCCGACAAGACAACTGTCTGCATTTTTACAATATTATCATAGATCTAGAGGCCTGCAAAATTTGATGATTGTGAAGCCAGTTACTGATAATTTCTATAAAAGAAATCCCTACATAAGGCATAAAATATTCCTTTTGTTTTTAGGTTTAACTTATGATATTTGTTTTCCTGAGTGTATGGTATGCTGCCCTTTGGCTATGCTAGCAATTTTATACCTTATACCCTAAATAATCTTTGCCATTTCATAACACTGGGGGCTCCTTGACAACTTCAGGATAATGACCTGAAACAGGTCAATAGGGGGTGTCCTTTTAACCTAAATGTCATTATATACAAACATTATTTTAACAAGATGAACATACGAACTGACAGAAGACATCGAAGAATCCAAGACCCTTATGTATGGTTTTTAGCGTTATGACTTAAAGCGGGACTGCTATGCTGCCCTTGATCCTAAGTAAATCCAGATGTATGAATAGGTAAAAGTGGAAGTTGCTTATATAAGTTGGTAAAAATGTTTTGCTCAGGGAAAAGAAAAAAAAAAGTTGGTTCAAATCCCAGAAGGGGCCCTTCTGTTACATTCTACAAAAATATGCTTCATCTAATATACTCAGGTATATAAATGGACGTAAGTGTAAAAATGTAAGCTACAGCAAACTCTTTTGATAAAAGCATCTAGCAAATAGGTTTTGTTAGTAAGTGTTATTATGTGTAAGATCGAGTCTTATTAGTTTGCGTTAGCTTGCCGAAAGTAAACACACCCTGAATGTATACCAGTGGTTAATATTTCTGACTTTCAGTTTGGTTGTCAGGTACATTCTCTGTGCTTCACTGACTAATTGTTTAATTACAGCTCTGTGGTTCATGGTGTGTGAATTTGTTGGAACCAAAAAAAAATTGGAGGCAAGGGGCTTGGAAATTGCCTCAGAAATTGAGATGGTTCAGGTCAGAGCCTTCTCCCGACCGCCGCTTCACTCCAGTTTTTACCATGGTAACACACTTCTGGCTGCCTTATTAAACAGTCCAGTCGCCCTCAACAGTCCCTACCGAGGAGTTTCCTGGAATCCTGGGGTTCAATTGAGTGCTAATTGTGCCCCCCTGTCCCTTACATGCATTTAAGTGGGAACATAACCCTGCGGTGTTCAGATGTCCAGCTTCATCCTCCCTGTGCCCTTTATTTTTTTGCTACTGACATGTGATTCTTATTTTCTCCAACTGAAGGATTTTATATTCTGCTCTAAAGTAATCAAATAAACCAAACGCAAAGCCTGTGTGTAACTGGGGGGGGGGGGCGCAGATTTTGATTTAATGGTACCCCAGTGCGGGGGGGGCCCGCCCCCCCCCCCCCCCCCCCCCCCCCCCCCCCC